>JAYRCH010000305.1:600000-939559 GCA_037179445.1 Phengaris alcon alcon
AAAATGTCCTGTCCGGCATGGATCTTAGAGTAGATAGCCATGCCTAGGGAGAAGAGGGCTTGAAGGAGATCGGCGGTCGATTTGGGGGGATCCCTCCTGGATCGACGTTGGGGGGGCGGGGGGGCAATAGCTGGCAGAGTGGTGGCAACTGCCGCTGGGTTTGCCGGTATGGTGGTCACCTCGGCTACTTCGGTGGCAGTGGACGGAGGGGCCGTGCGCGGGGCACGGGTCAAGCGCGGGGGGCGCTGGGGAAGGGGGGGGTGCGGCGGAACCGCGACTGTGGAAGGAAGGGGGAGTGCAAGAGGCTCGTACTCCGAGTCTGTAGCGGCAGTAGAGGTGGCACCTGATTTGGACCTCTTTTTGGTGGACCTCCTCCTCCTATGCTTCCTGGATGAGGAGGGGGGGGCGGCCGAGGGGGTGGGGCGGGGGATAGGGTCGTTCGCCTCTGCCATTAAGGAAGTGGCAGTCGGCGGAGGTGGAGGGACCTCTGTCTCCGGGATGGGGGGGTCACGGCTTGCCCGGGGGGCTCGGGGGGCTCGAGTGGAGCGAGCAACTGGGCCCGCCTGACGGTTTCGGGCCTCCCTGCGGAAGACCGGGCAGTTCCTGCTATTTGCGGGATGGGCCCCCTTGCAGTTTACGCAGGTGGGCTCTTCGGTAATTGGGCGGGGGCAGTCTCTGGCGGCGTGTTCCTCGCCGCACCGCACACACGCCATTTGGCGGTGGCAGTTCCTGCTCGAGTGTCGGAACTGCTGGCATCTGTGGCACTGGGCGGGGCCGCTCTTTCCACGCCAGGCCTCAATCTTAATGCCCGGCATGTTGAGCAGCTCAGTTATCTGGTAGATCCCGGGTACCAGATTTGGGGTGCGTTTGAGCAGTACGAAATAACTGCATCCTGGGCGGTCTTTCCTTGCAATAATCCGGGATACGTGGTCCACATCGAATCCCAGATTATTAAGGTCGGCGGCAATTTCCTCGGTGGAAGTGTTTACAGGGAGGCCGCGGATACCGACCTTCAGTCCTCGTTCCTGTGGAAGGGCGTAGGAGTACCAGCTGACCGGTGTAGACTGGCTCAGGCCAACCAGGTACCTCTGGACAATCCGGTACTCCTGTTCGCCCTTCGGGTTGAATTTAACGCCAAGGGCGTAAGGCTTTGCGTCTGGGGCGTGGCCTAGGAGGTCCTTTAGGTTCCTAAAATGCGTGGTCCAATTGTCCAAGTTCTCTACTATGAGAGGTGGGCAGCGGGGAGGGGGCGGGGGCGGCGGCGAGGTTGTATTCGTCGCCGGCGCGGATGTGGGTGCCGAGGTTGTATCCATCGGCGATGAGGCCCTCGAGGTCGAGGCCGATGGAGATCCGGTCGGGGCGGTAGAGGTGGCTGCGGCGTACGAAGCCGGACGGTCGGCACGTTTGGCAGGCGGAGACACCTCAGACGGTACCTGTTGGCGTTGCCGCTTAGCAACCTGCACAGGTGGGGCAGGAGGCGGAGGCATGATACTCGACGCGGGGTGAGGCCGGCGAGGCGGTGAAAGTGAGCTTGGTGCTCACTGAGGCGGCTGCTGGAGGTTGGCGGGGGGTGCTCACCTCTGTTGGAAGGCGCGCGGGGCGCGGCGGTGAGGCCGAACCCTGTTCGGCTGAGCGGGGCGGTGGCCCAGACTCGCGGCGGGTCGCCGTCGGAGGACATTGGGGCGGGGGGGTGTCAGTACACCCCCGCGAAAATGGCGAGGACGGCCCGGGGCGAGCGGTATCCGTGCCGCTCAAGCTGGGCTCGGTGGCAGACAGGTAGGCGCGCTCTGACGTGCGTGAGCTGGACCTTGATGAAGGTCTGCTACGCGACGCAACGGAGCTGGCGCGGGAATGGCTGGGGCGGTCGCGGCTGTGCGGCCGCGAACCACGGTCGGCCATGGTCGGAGTACTATCGTACTAACGTACTTCACGTACGTGGGCATGACGCACAATAACGTCACAATGTTACACACGCGGGACATGAACTAAGTTAATATAAGGTACTCACACACAACACGATATCACTAGACACGTAACACGAAACACGAATTAAGCGTCTAAGCAGTCACTAAAGAGTGTACGTACTTGCACTGTTTGGATAAAACTTTGAGGGCTGGCTCCCCGTGACCCAACACTGTAACAAGTTACAGCGGGAGGCCAAAGGCAGGGCAACTCCTCAGCCTGTCGACAATTAACACCTTATTCTGTAAGAATAAGGTGTGTAATTGAGGAACGCTGTTCAGAGTATATGAGCACTGCACTTTTAAAGCGGGATCGGCACGTTACGGCACGTAGCAGGGCTACGACGTATGCTACGGAGCAGGGCTACGACGTAGTCGATACGGGACACTGTTACGCGCGCGCACTACGGAAGGCAGGACGATCCAAACGACTCTTGAGTCTTCTGTCTTCCTGTTTCTTTCTTCCAGTGGTGCACTATTGTGAGCAATGACACACGGATAGAGCGAGAGCGCAAATAGAGAGCGCGGGGACGACGGCAACGATCGTAGCGAGCGGAGCTGTTCATCGGACGGTGTCCGAGAGCAGAATGACCGCGGAAATATTGCTATCAATATAGTTTATCTACCGTCGCACGCGTGTTTATTCTGGCGCTTATTGTTCTGAGGGAAGCGGGAGGCCGCGGGTTGTTTTGAAAGGTGTAAAAGAGAGAGGATTAGCCTGTGGCTCGTGGGTGGCGGCAGCATGTTCATTTTTCTAAGATTCATAAGAAAAAAAAATCCCGATTGAACTTGTTATTAGCACATAACAAGTTCAATCGGGATTTTTTTTGTTTTTACTGGATTTGGCGTTAGATTGATGTGAATTAGATCATATAATGTAAGTACATGTTACTAACTGTATCTGTACTATGAAAGTGATCAAGATATTTGCGTATTTTAGCCAAAAACTGAAAACTTTAATTCAAATGTGTCAAAATAATGTAGATAGGAGTTATTGATTTAACAAAAAAATATAAATATTGAATTTAACTATGTTAGATAGAAGGTGAATCTGTATTATTTTATTTTAATTTCCGATAATTATGTTAAATTTTTCAGAAAAATGCCGAGGAGCGATTCTATTTTTAAAGGATTTAGAGCTAAAAGAATACTTGCTCTATTAAATAAAGATGTAAGCAGAATAATGAAAACGTACCATTCGGTCAAAATGGTGAAGAAGTGAGTATATTTTTTCAGGTATATAGATAGGAGAAGGAAGTGAATAATTGCTTGCATTTTTGAAGAATACCTATCTAACTTACAAGCGCTATGTAATGTGAGCAAGCCTAACGTCCCATCCACACCTCCTCTTAAATACCAGCTGTGGGATCAAGGCTGATAATGCATTGTTCCATGCATATAATAAAAATTTGTGTCGTTTATTTTTCACACAAACGTGTGTCTATCGGCCGACACTAACCAGCCTGGCCAAAACGTGTACCCTGACCATCGTCAGGGTACACGTTTTGGCGGCTTGTAGATTAACGGCATCCCGTTTATCTACAAGCCGACAATAACCAGCCTGGAAAAAACGCCTACCATGACATTCCCGTGTGACTCGGTTCACAGCGCAATCGAGCGCAAATTAAAAAATCGAGATATGCACTTACCCAGTGAATATGTTTCATTGACCAAAGGAGCCCATAGCCATAAGCCGTACGAAACAGTTCATTTAGATCACACTTTTTAGATTTTCGTTATACTAGTATTCGGCCGGGACGCAAAGCAGGCGATCCGCAAGTAGTGGACCTAAAATCAATACGACATAACACAATGACTATCGAAATAAGCCAGATTGGATCACTCTACCACAGCGTCCTAAAGTGATGCTAAATGTAGAATGAAAGTAGTAAATCGCCAACTTCATTAGAATAAACTGCCGATTAAGAAAACTAAATAATAACCACCTTCAACAACTGAAAAAAGTTTTACCTATTGACTGTCACGCTTTCTATGATGCGTTACCTTTTGTTTAAAACTTTTTAACAAGTGTGGCCAGAAAACACTTATTTTAATTATTAGGTATACAGATCTACCTACCTCATTTAATTTATAATAAAATTGTATTAATGTAAATCTTTATTTTGCTATGTTATGATTAAAAGTGTTACCTACTTTGAACAATACTTTCTAAAAATGTTCTATAGTACTAATGTACTTAATAATATTTTTAAAAATTCACTTTTTTTGATATCAAAAACCATTCTTTCTTATCAATTCTGTTTGTTTTAATTTGCAATAGCTCCTAACTAAACTAAAATTGTCCATAATTTCAAAACAATACCTGCTAACTACATTTAATTCAGATTAGCAAAAAATTTTCATTAATTCACTAATGTAATAAATTGAGGGTTCCTATGATAATATATTCACAATATAAAAAAATGTTGATTTGTAAGTGTCATAAAAAAATAAAACGTTTTTTTCTCCTCCTGTAAAATCATCATTTTTAGATAGGAGGTCCTTAACCTTCGAACTGCAAGTTATGCAATCGTCGATATGCTTGCAGTTCTTTAAACAACTCCGAAATCCCCAAACATGTATCTATAAGGAGTCAGGAGTTCTGTTCAGTACTATTGGATCCAGGGCATACCCTGGAACAAAATCTTACTTTTTGGTACCATATGCTTAGACTACTTCAGAAAAAGTTGAAATCACCATATGTGTCCATATAAATTTCGAGGAGTTCCCTCGATTCCTCATGGATCCCATCATCAGGTCATCACTTTGATGTCAAAAGGACCAACTCGGGATTATACCCTATGCTTTAAAAAAAAAATATTTGAAAATCGGTCCTTAGACGGCGGAGTAATCGTTGAACATACAAATAAATAAATATATATTATATAGCCAAAGTTATAGCCGTACCACCTTCTTTTTTTTGGCAGTCGATTAATAATTACGAAGACATCTAATAATCATCATCACCTTCCTTCATCATGATTTTTGCATAATATTATGATTACAGTATTACACTACTTGCTTGGCACAAAATAATAACTGCCATTTTTCTTCCAATTTAAAACATTGTAAAAAACCTAAAATAAACTCTGAACGCTGAAACTCTACAGGGTGATATTAATTAAACGCTGAAATCTAATTTTACACGTTTCATTAGTACGGCAATAATTCAAGATGAAATAAATTTCGGTCTCGGCGCTAGGGAACTTGGCGAAGGTAAATTAAATACTAACTTAACGTGGTGCAATGCCGAGGTCACACGTACAGTTGTATGAGTCGCCCACGAACAGCTCAAACCAAATGACGAATTGCGCTGAAATTTGCCATGTTAATAGAGTGTTAATAAGATATCGGCTAAGAAAATATTTCTTCAAATAGGAAAGATAAAATAATTTTATATTTGCTTGCATTTTAAAGAATTCCATATATGTCATAATTAAATAAAATGATTAAAACACTGTATGTACCTAATTCATCGCAAGAAATGCTGTTTTAAACTGACAGTTTAAATTTTCAAAACAGATCTACAGATCCGATGACGTCAAATCTGTCTGTCTTTCATTCTTTTGCATAATATTGTCATTTTTATGTAATTTTTTTTAAATGGATCATCATCATTTAAAAGGTATGCATCTTCTCAATTTAGTGGTAAAATTAGGACCAATGTTTATATTATAGTGAAGAATCAACACAAGTTGGCTGGCAGATATTTATAATTATAACCCATAAATCCGCTAGTAAATGATTTTTTGAAACTCAAAAAATCTTTCACTAGCGGCTTTTCAGCATTAAAGGGATTCAAATATAACACCTCATGTGGATGAAATGGGGATAAAACAGATTTCTTTTGCGAGATCGAAATCGCAGGCAACATGTAGTTTTGTATTTAAAGTAGGATGCGGTAGACCTGCTTATAAGGGGCCATGCGCTGTACTTTTGCGAATTTAGGGTCAGTTCATACCGCGATGACACGCGGCGCTGCCTTTTAAAGATAGCTATTCAAAATTAACGTAAAACTTTATTCACTACACAATTATAGTTTAAAAAAAAATAAAAAAACACGCATTTATAGAAAATCTAACTAAAAAATAAAAAATAAAATTTAATAAATTTGGATTAAGAATAGTGTAAATGAAAAATAAATGTTTATTATTGTAAAAAAGCGTGGGGTGCAGTGTCTTCGCCTGTACGTTGGTTTGTATGTAACCGACTCCAGTGGATTTGATTTTGATCAACTTCAAACGGTCAGATTTCGTTTAAAGTGATTTTTAAGATATTATCAAAGTGAAAATCCTTCTCATATATCTGCCAATAAAATGTTTATAACTATTGGCACTATGCACCCCACGCTTTTTTACAATAATAAACATTTATTTTTCATTTACACTATTCTTAATCCAAATTTTTTAGTTAGATTTTCTATAAAAGCGTGTTTTTTTAGTTCTTTTAAACTATAATTTATTTTTTGCTTTTTAGTACGATTTGCCAAAGAGTAAGCCTGGAACTGCACGCATGATTATTTATTATAATAATTTATAATTTTAATTTTCAAAATTATTATTTTTTTAATTATTAAAATTAAATTAAATCGAATTATTGCATTGTCATCGGTCTTTGACAGGTGTGCAAAGTTTGAATTAAATCGGATCGTTCAAAGTAGGACAAAATTGAGCCCAAAGGAGTCGGTTACAAACAAGCATGCAAGCAAGCAAACATACAGGTGAAACTAATAAAAGCGTTATAAAAAGATACACGTTTCATATGACATCAGTCAGACACACAATGAGGATATCACTCAATGAACGCGGTGCAACCTGACAATGGAACTCTTACAATGAAACTTGTATCTTCTAGTGTAATTGAAGTGTAAATAAAGTTCAATTTTGAAAAGCTATCTTAATAATGCAGCGCTATGTCGCTTATCAATACGTTTCGGTGTGAATTGACCCTAATTATTCGACATCTCTATAGTAATGTGTGGTTTGAACTTTATTCAAATTATGTGACTTCTTAACAAATTTGTAATGAATTTGAATACTTTTTAATGTGATTTCCTTTTTATCCAACTATTTGTTCCTATTGGTAGGTTTACTTAAAATTCCTATAAATATAGCGTATTGAAAGTAAACTGCATTGTTGCCTGTGTTGTACATACATTATCATATTTTAATAATTAAATACAATATTATAATTAACATCGGAGATTATTAAACATTTTATTAAAAACTAGCATTTATTGCCCGCGGCTTCACCCGCATGAAATTAGGTTTTAAACTTTCATCCCCTATTTTATCCATCTACGGGCTGAATTTTAGAAAACACTGAAATACGTAACTAATTATTTTTTCCCTACTCAATTCATACTAAATTTCTTGAAAATCTGTCCAAGAAGTAAAAAGTTTCATAGATACTTTTATCCCCTATTTCACCCGTTTGGAGGTCAAATTTTGAAAAATCCTTCCTTATTGGATGCCTACGTCATATGAGAAAGAGGTGTGCAAAAATTCAAGTTTCTAGCCTTAAGGGTTTGACCTGTGCGTTGATACATCAGTCAATCAGCTTTGCCTTTCATATATCCTACTAATATTATAAATGTGAAAGTTTGTGAGAATGGATGGATATTTGTTACTCTTTCACGCAAAAACTACTAAACGGATTTCGATGAAATTTGGTATGGTAGTAGTTTAGGCTCTGTGTTAAAACATAGGCTACTTTTTATCTCGAAAAAGCACAGTGTTCCCGAGGGATACTGTGTTTACGCGGGCGGAGCCGCGGGCAACACCTAGTAAAGAATATATGGTTGAAGAATGTTCTAGTGATGAAGTTTTCATCACATAATATATTTTTATATTTAGACATATATTCTACGACAGTTTCTCGATTTCACCTTTATATTAAATTGGAGTACTCGACAGTACCATGAAAAATTCCGTGTCAAATAAATTCTGCTGAACATCGCGATATCGACGCGCTGAGGGTAGAGTGAAATTCCACGTCAGTTCAATTGTACCTACCTGTACTGAACATACTAATTGAATCCAGAATTGCATGTATTTTTTAAAGAATCATTTTATTACTTATATTATGTGAATTATTAATTTTAATTAACGGCGTATAAAAATTCTAAAGTTTAACATTTAGCTCTGCACACACCGATGCTACACAGAATGAACTGAAGGGGAGGACAGTTCTTCACAAAACCTTTTATTTTTGGAATAAATGAACATTTTTGCATACGCAGCTGGTGGCAATTCAGGTATATGACTCCGTCGTCATTGATACTAAGACGTAATGTAGACTGCAACTATATTATGTGAATTTGAAAAAATAAGTGGCGAGCTCAGGTAGCTCTGATTATTTTTACCCGACTACGGCGAAGCCAAAAGGAAGGGTAAATGATCATGGCAGGCAGACGATGAAGTCACATAGATATTAGATACGTAAATTGCCACCAGCTCCATAGGTACCTATTATCTATCGTTTAACTGTCGGTAAATAGAACTACCAATTTCAGAAGTATTTGCTATTGCATAGGTTAGTTAAACCTCTGATAAATCTATCCAATGTTCAGACAATACGTCACGGTCAGTGCAGTCGCGGCTGCCGTGCCGAGGACTAAGGCTGGGACTATATGATCCGGAATCCGACGGGCCCGAGAGAATACAGAGCACTGAAAATTGAAGTCTGCGCTAATACAATAGAGCTGAAAATTGAAGCGTCGAGTATCGAGCTGTCATATAATATGACATTGACATTGACTCGACACTTGAGTGATCGGTTTTCATCTCTATTGTATTAGCGCAGAGTTCCATTTTCAGTGCTCTGAATTTTCTCCGGCGTTCCGGATTCCGGATCATGTAATCCCAGCCTAAGCCTATTTTCTGGCTACTTAAAGTGCTAATAAATGTGCAGTTCACCACGATTCGGTTCCCGGTTACACTGGAAACCGAACATTTCTTATCAAAATTTAGTGTTTTATTGGGCTTGTTGTTTTAGGTATCCTCTGGAAAAAAGTATTTAGTTTTGGTTTTGGTAGGTTTTTTGCAATGTTCTGAATTTTTAATGGAATATGGATATATTATGATTTGTGATATATGAATATACAGATTCACGAATTTAAAAACTATTTCTGTTTTTACTTCAATTATATGTCATTTGTTTTATTACAATCACAACACCTAAGCGCGTAGTAAGCTGCAGAAAACTTTATTTGAAAGATTATCATCTTATTACTCAATTATTATTTATTTGATTCAAAAAACTAAACAAAATATTGAAGAACGCTAAATAGACCAAAAACTTTCTTCAAACTTGGACTCACATAATATAACTTTTGACTTGAGTTAATATTAAAATGTTCAGTAATTTCGGCGTAAAGTGTGAAAATAATATTGTTTTAGGTGAAGTATATTTCAGTTTGTTTTGGTCTAAAGTGGGAATATATTATGATAGGACGGGTACAATAGGTATATTTATTTAATACCAGAGAAACCTAGCTTCATTATTAGATACGAACAAATCGCCTGCACCTCAATTTGCACGCATTACTCTCGTAACCAAAGCTTCTCATTACGCCCCGGGCCTTTAATTAAATAAGGGAGAGATAAATTATCACGCCGCGTACTCATGTAGGAGTGCTGTGAAATG
This sequence comes from Phengaris alcon alcon, assembly GCA_037179445.1. NCBI lineage: Eukaryota > Metazoa > Arthropoda > Insecta > Lepidoptera > Lycaenidae > Phengaris > Phengaris alcon. The sequence goes on from JAYRCH010000305.1 coordinate 609,609, forward strand.
ACTATAAAGTGAAAGCGCTTATATTGTCTTGGGATATTAAATCTTCTGTATTTGTGTTTGTTGTTCATTAGATACGGTTTATGTGGAGACATCTGGGACTTGTAATGTTGTTTATTATATTATACTATGGACAAAAATAACTAAAGCTAATAATTGATTACGTGTATTTTTAAGTAACAAAAAAAAACTAAATAAGTTTTAAGTCATATCTTTAATGACACATGAATAAGACAAATATTATTACGGGAAAGAAAACCCATAATAATTATATTTATATTATTATTTAACATAGGTATTAATATTATTCTCGGTTAAATTAATAAATTAGTAACTGTACTAACGGTAGTATATTTTTTATCATTTCAGAGGATGCAGCCAGCTAATATAATCACTTATGGAACCCCACCAGATAGCAAGGCCATTACGTACGTCGTACAATATAAAAATCATTTTAACTACTGGACATTACGAAAAAATTTCGCAGAATTTGTGCCGTCAAAAATATAAGCTTAAGAGCGAAAAAATGAGATGACTTTAAATTTGGGGCGCTCGGCGTCGTTTTTATATGGAGATTACTTGACACTCATTTTGTTTTTGCATAATTCATTCTAACCTTCCAGCGCTGAGTCGATCTTAAATCTCGTCTCGAGAGTACACTGCAATTACCCGTGAAGCGCCGACCGGCAAATGGGATAAAATGCTCCCCACCAATATTAATAATGGAACTATTTTATTATTTGCTTATTGAATATATTGAAAATATTGATCTTTGAACCAGCAGCAATATTTTGTTCAACGGAAAAAAAAAACAAATGATTCTGACAAATTATTAAGTTTGTTTTAGCTACTATTAATAGTGTTTTAGGGTTTTGTTTACCTTTAAAAAATCTGTCAACTATGTGGGTGCGTGTGTGCGTGGGTGCGTGCGTGCGTGCGTGGGTGCGTGGGTGCGTGCGTGCGTGCGTGCGTGCGTATAGGAATGTGTGTGTACTGTGTACCAGTGACATTTATAAAGTCGACAAGAATTGTCGTGAAAATTAATTACAAATGGATTGGATACTCACATTTTTTGCAAATATTACGCCATAATTTTGTTTAAAACGCGTCACACGGGGCGCGGGCGTATGACGTCAGGGGAGTAATGAGCGAAGTCTTGGGAGCACGTTAATTTGAGTTTCGACCGGTGGCCTGTTACAGGTAACATAATTAAATGGACTTGGAGAATGACTATGAAATAATATGTATGTTTACTAACTAATGAATTATGTTTGAATATATATTAATTTACCAATAGATTAGGTGTCATTTTAATAGCAAGCGAATTATGAAGATAAGTTACAGCATGCGAATTATGTGGAATAATTCCCTCTAGTTGTATGTAGAAATAAACAGGTGTAATAACATTACACGTAATTGTTGTGTCAGGAGAATTTATTAAGCACATTACTATGCAAATAATATTATGCCTAAGTATCGAAATTGAGATTGTCAGACACGTTTAGATTTACTATTAGTAGGTATGACTGATACTAAAATATTAGAAACAAACACATTATAATATAAAAGTTCTCAATTAATAATTTTATTAACAATTACTGAAAAATGCATTGTGGATATGGCTACTTCTTTTATTAACGATAGCTGGTACTTAGTTATCGTAGAAATAACGGAAGCGGAACCCTATTTGTTTAAACGGAAAGCTATTATAAAAGTAGCCTAGGTATACTTCTTATAACATCATCTATCTGCCAGTGAAAAGCGGTCCAGCCGTTTCAGAGGTTGGCCGAAATAAACAGACAGACAGATAAAGATTTAAAAATTATTTTTTATTGTAATTACCGCGTATACTTTCATGTGCCTTTAGTAAAAAGATGTTTATTTAAAATTACAAGCAGATACTTCAATCATATTAATTTGTATGTATAGATACTTAGTATTTCTATCTATAGGCAGATACACTTAAAAGTATAGAAAATGTACTGAACTCATTAACGATACGATACCACATATGATGAGTGTACGACCTCTCTCGGTAAGACAGAACATGCGCATCCACGGAATGGTAGAATTTTACCCCCCACATGGAACGGTAAATTCTACACGCGACGGTTTTGAAACTTTGAGAATTAGAATACCAGAAAATGTTAAATGTATAATTGTAGCACAGAGATATGAGATAGTAACTCTTACTGTGTATGTACTAGTGCTAATAAAGATGCATGCAAAGTAGGTAAATAAATTTCACTACTCGAGAAGAGTCTTATGTTTGTTATTTACATAAAATGTTCATATAGCGACTGAATCATGTAAGTTAAATCATATTAATATAATATGTAAGTATAAAACTCAGGATAATTGAACTAACATATAGCTGAGCTCGATAAGTATGCAGACTTTTAAAACCGCATACAATATATAACTTCAAACCAATGCCTAAATTTTATTTTAGAACCACGTAATACGTTACGATAGTTATTTTTAATTTAACATTGCATTATTCCTGTGCCAGGTACTGCTACGCGCTTCGTAGACCCGCTACGAGGTCTTGTAGCCATTATAATATAGAAAACGACAGTCCATGTTTTTTTTTATTACCGCGTATGACTGTGGGCTATAATTTTTTTATATCCCCACACGGAATTACAGTTATATATCAAATATACTTCCATCTAGATTCTAGATACCGTGGCGAAAATTATGAAGTTTACCTGAAGTCCAAGCGGACATAGTTTACAAGCGGATAGCCAAGCGGCTATTGAAGATCATGTAAAGCTGCCATAAGTAGAAGAAACACACAACATTTTGTTGACCTCCACAAAGTAATGAGGAAACCCTTGTAATGAAGTAATGATCAGGAAATATTATGATTATGGTTCACCTGATTTGAAAGGAAATATGGAAACTGAGAATACCATATTCCATGACTAGAATTATGTAAATTTTCAATAATTCAGAATTATGTCAATATTATGTTCAACGATAATTACGTCGTCTGTGGACTGATTTTGAAATTTATTATTTTGATGTAAAGGTTATAATTCCAAGTTCCCTTTTTTACCAAAGTGGTGACATGATGATACGGGATCCATGAGGAATCGAGGGAACTCCTCGAAATTTATATGGACACATGTAGTGATTTCGACTTTTTCTGAAGAAGTCCAAGCATATGCTACCAAAAAGTAAGATTTTGCACCAAGTTATACCCTGGGTCCAAAAGTACTGAACAGAACTCCTGACTCCTTATAGATACATATTTGAGGATTTCGGCGTTGCTTAATGAACTGAAAGCATATGCCACTATGTCAATTACGGTAATCATCATCATCACCACTATCTTCACAAGAAACACCAACATATTATTATGATGACATATAGGTACCACTACTCATCAGAGTTTTGTGCACCGATATCAATTTAACTAAAAAGAGATAAAATATTAAGTTTTAATATTTTTAAACAAAAAATTAATACCGACTTCCAAAGTAAAAATGGACAAAAAAGTATGAAATGAAACTTGAGTAGAGTAATAGTTAAAATTTTTGCCGAATTTAAAAGGAGAATTATTTAGAAAATAAGTTTTATTTCATACTCTTTTGTGCATCTTTACTTTTTATTATGTTCCGTCAGTATAATGACATAACCAGGACATAGCCGACTCACTTTCTGAAGCACTTTATTGAGATTCTGGTGACATAAAACGTTATAGCGATAGTCGTTAGCAAAAGTCATTTGAATGGATTCCAAGTTTGTGCCGTAGAATTTTCTAGAATTTATGTAAGCGCTTAAACTCTTGTTTCTTTAAAAAGTTTAACTATTTTATAACAATCGTAAATAATTCGAACGAACAAAGGGACAAATACCGAGCGAACAAAAGATTTCGATACGGTCTGCTTGAGAGCAGTTGAGAGAATCTACCGACTTGTCCCAACACGAGCTGAACCATTCAGCTTTGTCTGTACACCGAGCGATTGTGCCAGTTCAAATTTTCATGACCATTGGAAAAAAATGAATGCAGTTCACACGCTATGCGATTGAAATCTTTAAAAATATGTCTTCTTTTATAACTGGCCGATGCCCGAAACATCGTTTACGTGTAACTATTAATGGAAACGAAGATAAAAGTAGCCTAAGTTACTCCTTATAATCTGACAGTTAACGTCCGGTCAAAATCGGTCCAGCCGTATCAGAGATTAGCCGGAACAAACGGGCAGACAGTAAAAAATTTCAGAAAATTATTTTTTGGTGTAGGTACCATATAAACGGACTATCATAATATGCATTTAGTGCAAAGCTATTAATTTTAAATTATAAACAATTTCAATTTTATTTATGTGTATAATATAGATGTTTATATATTTTACATAGAATATGTACATGTTATTGTCTTTTTATTAATCACTTTAACTTTTACACAACAAATTTTAATATTATGTGTGTAATTAACTACCTACCTAATTAGAAAACATTGATAATGAAGAATGCAATGCTTTTTTTCATGCCTTTCAGACTGTGGAATGTTATAAGCAAAAATTGAATCAAAACGATTTAAAAATTGAAGTTTTCAATTAAAAGTGCAAATAAAAAGGCTTAATAAACTAAGATTAAATTTTTCGGTTTCGTAATCCATTACTAAGCGATAAAATATTTTTAAATAATCGTACTAATATTGTGATTCAATCTTTTAAATTGAAAGGATCAATTCCTATCTGATGGGGCTTCCCATTTCCTCAACCCTTCGGAGAGATTCGTAATCTTTTAATTCAGCCAAACGCCGATAGGCGAAAATTATTGAGGAAAGATTGAAAAATTATAAGTGGTTACAAATTTTTTGTTTCAAATAGAAATCAGATAGTAACATTTTAATGGTTGGGAAAAAAAACGAAGAGTCCGAAACGAAAAGAACACAAGCCTCAGAATGCATAGACGGTTTATGGACGATAAATTTTACGTAATCACGTCATCACATGCCGAACGCTTAGGCCGATCGTGCCTCTCTATCGCTTGTTCCGCGCTCTCGCTTGCACGTTCGGCTCAGGCAGAACGTGACCTCAAACGTGACAATCAGGCGGAACGTGACAATTTTTTGTGTGTGCAGCCGGCGTTCACCGATTTATAAGACGTTATCACGTCAAAAAATTAACTATATTTTGATTGATGGCGTAGGTCTCCAAATTGGTTTTTAACGCAATTTAATAAACGTATACGAATAAACGATACGTGACATGGTGCTGCATTTTTAAGATAGCTATATAAAATTGAACTTTATTTACAACAACAAGATACAACAAGATTATGAAACTTGTATCTTTTTGTGTAACAAATAAAGTTCAAATTTTAATAGCTATCTTAAAAATGCAGCGCCGCGTCGCGTCGCGTATCATTGCGGTGAGAACTGAACCTTACTCATTATACGAAGGACTGTAGAAAGTTTACACTCCAAACGCGCGTTTTTTTTTTTTAATTTGTACATAAATAAATACCTTACAACTCGAGTGAGCAAAACGCGTATTTAAAGGAATCTGTGCATATTAAACTCATACAAATCAAAGGCAAAGTAAGGTTTCAGACAGAGGTACTTACAATTACAGAATTGCGTAGTTGAATATTTTCTGTAAGTACTGTGACAGCGATCGAATTAAAGGTTTCAAGCAGATTTAGGGTCCCATCAATCTTTAAGGTAAATGGATATCATCAAAAACGCTAACGCAGTCGAAGTAAGACTTATCAATAAGGAAAACGTGACAGTTGACAAATTTAGATATATTTTTTACTTCGGCCGAGATTTTCCCTCAACTTTCTCGTGCTAATGTTATATTTTTATGTAACTACAGTGGGTAGGGTATTACAGCTACTTCGTTCGTGCCAATTAACGCGTTCAACAAATATAATTATCTATTCTTTACACATTCACAGATATATTAGGATAAGAAAAAGATAGCCTTTAAAGACCTAACTTTAAAAAACTAAAATATTTTTTTCGTGTAATATTTCTGTACGTTTATTCGAATATATATAATATAAGAAGATTATTAATCATTTCATCTAGCCCAAACTTCTAGTTAATGACCTAGGAGTTTGCGCTAGATGAAATGGTTAATAATCTTCTTTGAAATATCATTGAAATATAAATATATAAATTAATCCGCCCCCTTAAACAACCACAGGTAGGATTTATACTTTTCCCACCGAGCCGCGCTTACTTCAGATTAAAACACAAATTTACTCTTGGAAAATGTTCTACAGGGAGATTACTTTCTCATTTATTTTCATACCTTTACTTTTATACATTAATTTAAATTGACACGAAATTTTGTATACAACATGATTCAATAAAATATAAGTGATGATTATATTTTTATGATTTTAATAAACACGCATGTATAAGTATCCGTATTAGCTTTGAACTGAATCTATTATTTTGCAACGGTCACTCATAATTTTAACCCATGACGCGTGCTCAACGCGCGTGTCCGAAAGGGGTCTTATAGTAGGTATCAAGTATGGCAGAAATTAGGTAAACAATGAAAACATTCGCGTTTGGTGTACGGGACGGCAAACCTGTTAAAATGACAGATTTCAAAGCGAAAAGGGATCGATACTAAGGGCTGGTGAGGTGTGGAATACAAATAAGGAGCAAACGTATTTTCCCTGTCGTCTTTCGATAGTAAATTCATTGCTTTGTAGCGTTAAATCCAATTTGTATAGTTTAACTACTATTTCCTTTTCTTTCCACGTGCTACACAATAGGGCCTCTCTTTAGAGGCGAGTTTTATTACGGCGCGGCGGTAAAACTTTACGCCCACTTCTTTTATTCAGAAAACGATTGCCTATAATTTGGTTCAAATAATCAATCTTAGGTTATTTTGAATAGGTTCTACTTACTAAAAGAGCTCCGTGAGCTAGTGGGTAGTAGGCATTTTGATTCGCACTCGAGAGAGTGCCGGTTCGATTTCCAGGTTTTGGCGTGTACCAATGAGACTTTTTCAGATCTCAAGTACATTATACGGACGCTCCAACGGTGAAGGAAAAAAAAAATCGTGAGGAAGCCCGCACATGTTTGGCCCCAGTCGTATGACCAGTTATTCCTCTGGACTAGGCTGACTATGTTGTACTATGTAAACATACGACATTTAAAAAACCAACTGTCCCAGGCACTACAGTATTTTAAGAGTGGTTACTTCGCTCGGAGAGTACTGTATAAATCATCCAATAGAGGATGAAAAGGCCTAATTTACTAAAAGAAAAATTATGTTTATATCATTATTAGAAGGAAAAAAATACCTATATTATACAATTATTTATTGCCATAACGATGATATTTTACCTTTGGAAGCGAAAATCTCCAATTTTCTATTGCTTACATATCTATGAACATTCGTAAAGTTAAACGGATACTCAAGTACGGTTTGAGATAGATATACAATATGCAAACACCTGGTGCTATATAAAAAAGACACATCACAAAACGATTGCGCACACAACAATTTAATCTCCGTCTTTTTGATTTCCTAAATGCGTTAAATTAAAGTGAATATCGCTAAAACTATTATGATCATAAATTCAAATTTGCACGTTCTTTTATTAAATTCGAATACTTGGTAACAGTAGTAGTAGGTATAATTATTAACTTGTTTAAGATACTAACTCGAACGCTAGGAAGTTTTCTGTAAGACAGCAAAATGTAATTAATTGCTTGGAACAAGCGCAACGCCCATAAATATTACGATCTTTTATACAAAAAGTTTATAGTGTAACAGTTTTAATATTGCCAAGTATATACACGTAGATGTATTTCGTATATCAATTGTGTCTAACTCTTACTCATTTTTCAAAACTACAGAAGTTACTTAGACTTCTATAGTTTGGTAAAAAAAAAAGGTTTTTAAAGTGTAGTACTTTCTTTTGCAGGCCAGTATATAATTTCATAGCACTCACTATACCCAGTAATGAGCCTTTAGCCCAGTTGCCATCGCTAATCGCGACGACGAAGTTCGATAACAAAAATGCATGGGATTTGACATACGCATCGCTAAGTGTCAATTTTTTTTTTCAAACTTCGTCGTAATTAGCGATGGCAACTAGGCTAAAGGCTTTGTCGTGCTTTCTCGCCTCAGAGTTCTCGATTTTGCCTAATGCATCGCGGCGTGTGATATTTGTCAGGCTGTACTAGCAATAGTTCACTTTATTTAAAAATAGAGTTGCTATCACATAAAATAACATCTGATGAAAACCACCATAATAACATACTTGGAGTCTGAAATGCCTCCTGCAATAGGCTTTCTTGGTAGAGAAGGCCTGTCGCAAGGAACTGAACGTGGCAAGGCAAATTTTATAGCTGCTGAGATTTATTTCTAGTACAAGAGTTCTAGGAGCTCTTAATGTCCTTCCGTAGTACTATCAGGAAATGTATTCCTGTTATAGCGGATTGAGCGTTCTCGGAATTTGGTGGTCTTAAAATTATATAATATTTAATTTTCAATGTAATTTTTTAGTTCGTGACATCTGACAGCTGTCATATTTTTCGAAGCGCCGCCTGGTGGCTGAAAAAGTCTCCAAAATTCTTATTGCTAGTTTTCGAAATCACATCCGCCACCGTGGCAGTTTATGTGAGTCGGGTAGTACCTCCTAGTTGCAAAAAAAATATCGAAATCTCTCATTTGATGAAAATTTATAAAGTTAATAGTTAAAATAATTTATAAAAAAAATATAAAACAAAATTATGTTATAGTGACTGTAGGTTGTCTGAATATGAGAGTAATCTGCTTGCTAAAGAGAAGAAGGTCAAATTATTGAGCGAAAGATTGTAAGGTAACCTGCGTGATTACTTAATGTAATCCTTGGAGATTCCAAGTCTCAGCTATTGCAGTAAGATCTGTCAGATAAAAGTTTGGCTTACTCGTACGTCGTACAGTCAAAACCCTTAATAACGCGACAATATTTATAAAAACGAACCGGTATTACGACATGAGGTATATCATGTTATAATTAATATCGGTTTAACCGACTATCGGCTATCGAAGTCATAATTTATCGGTCTCTTCAATAGTTATAACAGGTATTTACTATACCGATGTTCATTTAAAAAACGACCTTTTCAATAAAAATATTTAGATATTTTGTTATTAATAAAATGAAATTTAAAAAATTACGTACACTAACACAGGCATCAGAGGCTTATTATAAAAATGTACCTAGAAAATAATAAAGCTTTTATACTTTTGTGTTGAAAAAATACAACACAAATTCCTTATTGCTCGTTCTCTTGCTGATTTACGCTTCTGTTGTGAATACGTATTAAATTAATATTTATATAACTGTATTAATTTGTACAGTATTGTTCCGACTTCCTTATTTGGATTTATGTCCAGTAGACTAGAATAAAATAAAATGTCATAACGGACGATCGTATCACTTTTCTTATCTCAGAGGCCCGATTCGCGTTATTATTTTGTGAATTGGACTTTTGGTCTCAACCGGCAGATGGAAATGGAACCATTTGGAATAGCAGTAAACCGTTGTAGTTTAAAAAAGCTAATTTGTAAAAGTATATAATGGGAGGCGGCTCGTTTATAATCTAATTAGCAAAGAAAATACATAAATAATTATGTTCGTTCGGAAAGTTTTGAGCTGTTAAGGGAAATTCAAAAGAAGTAATTATACTTCAATCCCGCGTAACAGGTTTCAGAAAGTTATGCAACAATTTGCCGCGGCATTACCGTTTTTAATTTATTTGTAAATTTCATTTTTTATCACAAGGCTTTACCTTCCTATTACAAGGTTCCTTTTCCGTTGGAAAAAAGTATCTAGTAGACATGTGAAAATTGTTACTTTTGTATGATTTGCTTTCATTTGGCCGCAGCATTGAAAGATGATCGAGCGGCAAAAAGAGCGTTCGTGGGGCGAGTGAGTGGTAGACAACCGGTGGGACGCCTAAGGTATCACTGGAGGGACGAGGTGGAGGAGGACCTGAAAGCGTTGCGAGCGGAGACCTGGCAAGATATTGCACAGGACCGGACGAAATGGCGTACTCTAGTGTCAGAGGCCAAGACTCAATTTGGGTCGCTTTGCCGCAGTAAGTAAGTAAGTCGTCGCGGCATCGACCGAAAAACAGCCAATTTGTGTTAAATTTGTAAACGAGTCCTTAAAAACAATATACACCTAATTCGTAGACAAAATGGATGCATAACAAGTCACATAAATTATATAAATAATTTATGTGACTTGTTTTCTCCTATTTAGGGCAAAATGTCATACCCTCGTTGTATTGAGATGACAGGGCATCTAAATATTATATTGCGATATTCTAATAAAAACCTAAGGTCCTGTCTCAATATGTCATTTCTTAGTGCTGACGAAATATTATGTACATCTATATACATAAAAGGCAAAGCTGATTGACCGATATATCAACGCACAGACCAAACCCTTAAGGCTAGAAATTTGAAATTTTCCACACGTATTTCCCATATGACGTAGGCATCCACTAAGGAAGGATTTTTCAAAATTCAATGCTCAAGGGGGTAAAATAGGTGATAAAAGTCTGTATGAAACTTTTTATTCCTTGGACATATTTTAGACAATTGAGTATGGAAAAAATAATGAATTAATTATTTTAGCGTTTCCTGTAATTCAGCCCCTAGTTGGGTAAAATAAATAAATGAAAGATTAAAACCTAATTTCACGCGGGCGAAGGCGCGGGCAATTAATGCTAGTTACTATAGTAAAAAAATCATAATATCTATGGACTATTTTCAGAAAACTGCACCTTATGGTTACATCAGACGCATTAGCATTAGTTGTAACGACATTGAGAAGTGGAGAAGAAATGAGCATTACAGTTTGCAAATTATTGTAATAAACGTAAACAAAAATATTTAAATGGTCTCGCTAGCACTCGACTAGATGGCGCACTCACTAACAAAAAAGTAAATGCGGCAAATGCGGCTTCGTAAAACTCATTATTGTAGTGTGTAAAGTGACAAGTGACTTACATGTGACAAATTATAGTGTACGTGAAAAATTCTGATGCCAGCGTACACCGGGAAAACTGCTCAACTTTGTCTTTCCCCCTCCTGAAAAGATCTACCCGCGAACGCATAAACCGGGTTACGTACCGTTAAATACCTAGGCATCGAAGTGGACGAGAAACTCACATTTATGCCCCACATAACAACTGTCGCTAAGAAAGTTCGTAAAATATATACCTCATGTAAATATACCTCATGAAATCCCTAAGACCAGTTGCTAGTTTTCACGTGAAAAAACTTGTTTACAGCGCGCTGTGCCAATCTCTACTGTAGTACTGCAGTACTGTACTCCATCAGAGTTTGGGGCGGTGCAGCTAAGTTGCACATGATCATACTAGAGCGAGCCCAGCGCGCTGTAATCAAAGTAGCACTGGGAAGGCCCCGTCGTCACCCAACTGCAGAACTACTTAGGGAGTTCAACGTGCTTAGTGTAAGACATCTGTTTATCCTAAGAACGATCACAAAATACCAAAGACCCGAACGTACAGGGCACTCGGACGTAGTTTTACCGGAAACACGAACGATTTTCGCGTCGCGGTTACCTCCTTATGTACACGTTTACGTTAGCCGGTCTGCAGCAGGAGATCGAGAGATCACAATGAAACGGTCTCAAAAAATACCCACACCTTCTGAGACGAAAAGCTGGCTTAAATCAAAAAGTTATGCAGATATTGAACGATTTCGCAGCGCAAAAGTGAATTGCCCAAATATTGTAACCTATTTTTATTTCTAATATTTTATTTGGTTTCACTTAACCCTAAATCTAATTTATATTTGAACTAATCTATTATTTATTTTGACGAATTTTAATGAACTTTCATAATGGTGTTATTTGTTCTGACCTGACTTTATATTCAAGCGGGATAGTTAATTGCATAACTAAATTAACTAGCTGTAGCTGATATTATATTATTTTATTAATTTGTTTCCATACTGGTTTATTAATCTAAGTATTTTCTGAGACACGCATCGCGCCAATTTCCAACCACAAGTAAAATTGATAGATAAGTAAAACCCGGACCTCCAAGATACAGGCTATGCCTAGTTTGGGGTCCACTGCTATGAATTGTAATTAAATAATATTACTCAATGAGGACTATATATACGCTTTAATGGTTTATGTAACATTGCACGCAACACTAAAAAAAATTATTATAATTGTAAACTGTTTATTAATGTAATGGCTTGGTAAAGAAAATAAATAAATAAATTCAAATTCAAAGCTACTCAACTTTTGCCCGATTTAATAGGAAAAATATATTATGCTGTGGTCTATTAGTTGAGTTATCGGTTATAAATGTAGCTAAGAAAAGCTAGACTTAAAACCAAGCTTTTACTCGCGGCCCACCCGCCAAAATACAGTATCCCACAGAAACACTGTACTTTTAACTTTCACATCTTATACTTTAAATGAGACGATCTTGTATATATATAATCGGTATCTCGACAACAGCTACAAGTATTACCATGAATTTTAGTATGCAGGGAGTTTTGGGGGAGAAAAATCGATCTAGCGAGGTCTTATCCCTTAGAAACTGCTCATTTTAAAGCAATATGTTTTTTATTTTGTCGTGCAACAAAATATATATAATTTCGACTCTCTTACGTCAGTCTGATTGGCAGTTTGGTATGTGTTTGGTACGTGTAATTTTTGCATGGTTTGGAAATTCTGAATGTGGTGGGTTCGATTCCCGGTAAGATAAATATTTTTGTGATTCTTATTATTTATATTTCTTTTATATCTTTATTTATTTATTTTTATTTATTTTATCGTTCTACTAAAACACCGAGCAAAGCTCGGTCTTCCAGGTACAATATAATTATAATAGTAAGATAGTAGGATTAAAAATTAATTAAAAGCGAATGTAATCATATTTTATGTGTATCAATATTTTATGATTCTTATACGCTTCTTCTTCAGAAAAATGGTAGGTATGTATATAAATCATTAGGCCTCATTTTTATTTATTTATTAGTCAATGCAGAATAACGTGTGTCGAGGCAGCTAGTAGGATAATAATATTACACATAAAACCTGTAACGTTTTCATATTTTCTTTCATATTTTTCGACCTATGCTCCTTGCGAATATCTATTTAGTTCTATGGGTAGAATTATAATAACTAGGTAAGATAAATGAAATATGATATAAGTTATTGTACATGTAATAAAATACAATGACAATAAATTCACATCATAACAATATTGGAACTTGATTCTTGCCTTCTTATTTCTGGTCGTATTATTTTAGCATAGTTTCACTACGCAACTTGGCATTTCTTTCCGATTTTAACTAAAATTAAATAAAATATTTAGGATGTATAGCTGTCATAAAGCTTTCAATATGACTGGCCCAGGCAAGCCGACCTCAGCTGAGTGTTTATTGCAGTATTTGACAATCACGTCAGCTCAGTCTGGTAAAGCGCCCAGCGAGACTAATGTTTAGTCTATGCGGTTACTAATTGGGTATTTTCCTACATGTAAAAATTTTGTTTTTTGAATAAATTAAGAAATAATTAGGTATTACAACTTGATAAAAGTAAAAAGAATTAGGATTAAAGAATTATATGCATTTCGAAGTAACAAACATTTGATATATTTTTTACATTATTAGTTTAAAAGGCCTACATAATTAGTTTACTTACATCAAATACAAAATGATTCACTACGTTAGTATGAATATAAACGCGCAAGCTTCGGAAATATCAGACATTTTGTGCATATGGCCATATATTTCGTAGCAACATTAGTAACGTGTGACGTCACCTACTTGTACGACTTATATGGCGCGTGTTCAGGAGACTCGCAAAAACGACTGCGACGCGAGACGCGAACCGCAACCGAATCTAAAATTCTACATAACAGGCGAATGCTAGGAGGCGCAATGCTATTCTTCTTCTTTTTTCTATATATGAAAATGGATTGCAATCCCAATGTCTCGCTAAAACTCGAGAACGGCTGAACCGATTTAGCCAATTTTAGTATTGAAATAATTGTGGAAGTTTAGGAAAGGTTTAAACGATGAGAGATATTGAAAAAATTGTGGAGAAGATACTAAAAACGACGATTGAATTTTCCCATGCTAACTAGATATTCATTGTGTTCAATTTGTCACTTGACTGTCAAATATTTATACAACGTATGTCGGGATAGCTAGTCCTTAATAAAATATGGCAGTTTTGGCGCCACCGTTTCAAATCAAAATATTTATATAAATTGTAAATGCTGTATATAAAAGAAAATCGAAATGAAATAGTAGCACAAAATAATATCTGATATCAAATCAGTAGTTTGTAAGCAAATGCTTTCGGTATATAAGCATACATTAAACCCGGTTTGGACGAATAAGATTATTTACTCGAATCTCTGAGGTACGTAATATCGATGTATGTAGCTTTCATCGCGCTAGCGAGGCAAATATTCGTAGATTTGTTTGAAGCCTAAAAAGGCGCGCCTCGAGTTAATACAAAATAAATGCGACGGATACAGTGATTAATTTTATTCGTGATCCACAATTTTTATGTATTATATATTACGCTGGGACTATATGATCCGGAATCCGGAACGCCGTAGAAAATTCTAAGCATTGAAAATCAAACTCTGCGCTAATACAATACAGTTGAAAATCATATGAACACCTGATTGTCGAGTCAAATTTCAATGTCATATAATTATGACAGCTCGACACTCGAAACATCAATTTTCAAATCTATTGCATTAGTGCTGAGTTCTATTTCCATGCTTAGAATTTTCTACGGCCTTCTGGATTCCGGATCATATTATAGCCCCAGCCTAACGTCTGCTGGGGCTCGGATGTCAATATGAGGAAAATTGGACAGTAGGCAACCATGCTAGTCTACTGCGGTTTTTTCGGTGACTTCGCGGTGCTTTAAACATTGGTTATCTTCTCACCATTTCCTTCAATATTTGATAGTAATAGTCAGTTCACATCGCGACGATACGCGATACTACGCGACGCTAAGCGGCACAGCATTCTTAAGATAGCTATAGGTACAAATTGAACTTTATTCACTGCACAAAAATATACACGTTTCATATGGCATCGGTCATACACTGCACATGCGCAGCGAGGAGCAACATGACATTCGAACTCTTACAATGAAACGTGTATCTTCTTGTGTAATGAATAAAGTCAAATTTTGAATAGCTATAAAAAATGCAGACCCATGTCGCGTATCGTTTCGTTTCAGTGTGAATTGACCATTAATGTGGACGTGGTGATGTTAAGATACCACAACCCAAGTCGAAACTGCGATCTCTTAACTCAACTAAACAATCGCCAAGGGCACGGACGCTACCATCACAGAGTAAAAATATATACTTTTCCTAGCTTTCTTTAATCTGTGTTACCATAAAAAGCATGCTATTATTATTATTCTTATTAATCAACATGGATAATATGATATTTTAATTTGACGACCTAAGAGGCTCAGTGGTTAGCGCGTTGGTGGTCAAAGCCGGAGGTCGCGGGTTTGAATCCCGCCCGGGAACAACAAGTTTTCTGTGTTCCTGGGTCATGGTCGTGGATTAATTATTATGTGTATTATATATTAAATATAGATATAAGTATATATATATATATATATATATATATATATATATATATATATATATATATATATATATATATATATATATATATATATATATATATATATATATATATATATATATAAATCGTGTTAGTTACACTATTTATAACTCAAGAACGGCTGAACCGATTTGGCTAAAAATTGGTGGGGAGGTAGTTTAAAACTAGGAGAGGGACATAGGATACTTAAGTGCCCCGCCGAGTCTGTCTGTCTGTATGATCGCGATAATAGTGATAATAGATAAAAGGTGTGTAGATCGATGATAACTAGTTGAGGTTTTGCGGAAATTGTTAGATTTGAGAACTTTTATCGAAAATGCTGACTAACCTAACCCGTTGGAGATGAATAACAAAACAATATATGGTGGGATTGTTTCTCTTTTACAGGTCTACAAAAAAGTCCGTGATGGCATAGATAGCTTATAGAGATAGAGGATAGCTTACTATACCCATTCTAAGTTTAAAAAAAATATCAAAGATACTGTGGTATTTTCAAATATTTTTAGACGGATACAATGTATTTATCCTGATCTAGGAGACATCTTAGAATTAAAAAGTACGTGTGAAAGTTTATTAAAAAAGTATATATTTTTACTCTGTGCTATTACTGTAATATTGCAGGTATATTTGCTAAAGAAGTTATTGCCACGAACACTCGCCCACGCGGGCGAAGCTGCGGGCAAAAGCTAGTTATGCTAAAGCTAGTTAATATATTTTCAGTTGTCTGGTACCCGTAACACGAGTTCTTTTAGAATTTACAACGGGACCAGACTGACGTGGTGTAAAAGCGTCCATTGATATAATTATTATAGATATACAGAAACTATTCTCATATTTTTTAGCGTTAAAAATAATTAATTGCAAAAGTTAGAAGCATAATTTATATTATTGCTACGTATAAAATTATATGTCTTATTGAAATAGATATACCTAGGAATAACTAAAGAATCAAATATAATGTTACCTCCTGCCTATGCCTTCTTGTTATTTTGTAATATCACTCCGATATTGCTTCCAAAGATATTGTGAGTTGGGGCATATCAGATTTTCCGTAACCTTTACTTTTATATTCCTATTTTGCGTGATGTGTATATTAATAATAGTAACTTATGGAGAAATTGTAAGAAAATATATTTTACGAGCGTTTGGCATTTGCGAGAATTTAGTACAGGTTCATTCGTTCCAAAATGACAATACTAGTGATTGTTATTATATTTATAAGATGATTAGTGACCACAATATAACAATACCTACATACTTTACTTCCCTTATCATCTCAATAGCGAATAGGGAAATCTTGAAGTGCTTTGAATGAGCACAATGATTGAGGCTTTGAAAATCAATGGTCCGACTCTTTGTCCTTACGATCGAATACTTTTGGATTGTGTCTTATTGCTTCGATCCTTATCTTGATATATATTATTAAGTGAGGTTAAAGGAAATTTTACAAGTTGGTTTCGCTTCAGAAAATTTAATTACGTGGGAATCAGTAAAGGTTGAAAAACCCATTATTTTTGTTAGCTGTTTGTCTAAATCTTATAATACCTGGGTAACCGAGCTTTGCTCGGAACTCTTGTAGATTAAAAAAAAAACAAATAAAAAGAATCACAAAAATATTTTACCAGGGTTCGAACCCAACACATTCCGAATTCGCGAACAACGCAAAAATTAACCAAACTGCTAATGAGACTGACATTATTATTAGAGGTGAAATTATTGATATTATTATATTGATTTCTTATGTTTACGTGAATATTGTTCATTGTTTTAAACACTTACGGATTGTGTCGCGGTGCACTTTTCTTTTTCCCGACGTTTCGGCTACTTTCCAGCAGCCGTGGTCACGGGAGGACTGAGGTGTCATTGTCCTATTTGTTGAAGTTGTTCAAACTACCTGAAGATTCTTCAATTATTATTTGTGTTCCGATCCACGCAAAACATACTAACAGTATCTTGAAGCCGCGGTGATTTTAAATTACATTTTATTTTGTTAATTATTGGATCCCAACTAGACTAGCAGCAGCCAACCATCTTCTCGGTTAAAAATAGGGTACTTTTTAATTTCTATAGCCTCGCGTATCATTCTTGGGCGATTACGGTGTTCCTTTGCCAGTACTTGTGGCTTATCAGATCTTATGTACTGGTGAGGTTGATCTGGTGTGTGTGTTCGCAAATTGCAGATTTATTGTTGCGACGGTGTTTAACACATCGCAGATGTGCAAACAATATTATTATATTGTTGCACGAAAAAAAAACACAGATATCTTAAAAAAGCGCAGTTTCCATATATGCGCAGTATCATCAGGTATAAAACCAAGCTAGATAGATTTTTCTCCCCCAAAACTCCCTGCATACTAAATTTCATGTAAATACTTGCAGCCGTTTCCGAGATTAAAATTATATATCATATACAAGATTGTCTAGTTTAAAGTATAAGATTACTAGCCAATTCCCGCGGAAATAGCTAGTAATCTTATAAAGAGCTATCATCTCCTCCGAAACGGCTCGACCGATTTTTATGAAATTTTGCCGCTGTATTTGGTAGGTATGAGAATAAGTTGTAAACTATTTTTACACCCCTAAGTGCTAGGGCCGACCCACCCCAAAATTTTTATTTTTTATATTTTTTATATTTTATGTAAGTATTGGAATTCAAATACATTTTTTTTATTTATTTACCAAAAATAAAAAGATACAATTTTACTACAATATAAACAGCATTTAAAACCACTGAGGTTTGTCTAATGCTGCATACAGCCTTATTCGCAATTCTAGTTTAAATACACAGTTGCTTACATTTTAACATAATTTTTTTATGAATATTAAAACAGTTTGGAACCAGATAGAATTTCTTTACATTTAGAATACATTAGTGTTTTAATTTTAGATAATTAAGGAATATGATTTTAATTTGCATTTTATATTTTTTTCAGTTAAATTATTTATTACATCTGTAGGTAAATCATTAATAAGACGAGGCGACGGCTCGAGTGCGTAAAGGTTGTTCAGTTAATACTTTTAAACTTTCGTTAAAATATTGTTCTTTTAAAAGGGTAAATTTAAATTTAGTAAACACTGGTAAAACTTTACAGTGTTTAAATAATTCATCATCATTGTTGACGAGTTTTTGTTTTATATTCGGGGAAACTATTGATTTTATATTATATGTACATAATATACATAACATTATAAACCTAAATTTTAACCCTTCCAACACTAACCTGTTTGTTAGCGACTACAGTACTGTAGTACACAATCTTCAACCCTCAGTTGTCGATAACTCTTTTACATATTACCGGTATATTGTAGGGGTAATCAGTAGGTGTGTGTAGGTGTAAGATTAGAAAGTACGTATAGGTTATAGTGTAGTTGTTGGTAGTTAGTTTTTTTATTTTCGTTTATTGTTAAGACAAAACAACGTCTATTGTTATTTAAATAGTAATATGCCCTTTGTTCCAACAAATCGATCGCTCCCAACTGTCCAGAAACCCTCACTGCCTTGCAGAATACACACCTCAACTATCACCTCATCTTTTCCTAGACACTAATGATGCCGAATTAGCCCTCCAAACGTCGGTTGACAGTGTTCGCGGAGTCATCATGTCTTTTCTTCCAGGTTCAGAGCGGTCACGACGGTCTCACCCCTCAGCATCTGAAGGATCTCACCAGCGGTTGCTGTGGGAAAGCCTGAGAAAAACTCCTGCAGGAAGTCACGAATTTGTGCAA
Source organism: Phengaris alcon alcon (assembly GCA_037179445.1). NCBI lineage: Eukaryota > Metazoa > Arthropoda > Insecta > Lepidoptera > Lycaenidae > Phengaris > Phengaris alcon. Next base: position 628,973 of record JAYRCH010000305.1, read on the forward strand.
CCTAATGCTTCGTGGGAAGGTTGCATCAGATGTCGTTGACATTTTGTATGGAGCAAACCTTTGCGCCTTGAGGAAGAGAGATGGAGGTATCCGGCCGATCGCTGGCCGGCGCCTCATAGCCAAAATAGCCTGCAAGTCCATTAATTCATTAGCTTCTTACTTTCAACCGAAGCATCGTGGTTTTCCCTGCAAAGGCGGTTGTGAGGCAGCCGTTCACTCTTTTCGCACATGATTTCGCAACCAAAATGATTAGTATTTTTAAAGGTGGACGTTAAAAACGCATCAATTCAGTTAACAGGGTCGCCATGTTGGCCCAAATAAAAGCCAAAGCCATTTTGACATTTATGCTTCAATGCTATAAGGAGCCCACTAAACTTATTTATAAAAATCATCTCATCTGATCAGAAGTTGGCTGCCAACAGGGCGACCCTTTACGTCCAGCAATTTTCAGTCTTGCCATACATATAAATTCAAAATTCAACGTTTGATATCTGGATGATGGGAGTCTTGGAAGCGATACATCTACTGTACTCTCTGACTTTCGTACACTAATCCATGAGTTCCAAAACATCGGCCTAGAATTGAACTTTGGGAAATATGAACTTTTTGTCCCTGACAATTGCCAGGACAGAGAAGCCCTATAGGTGAAAAAACTACTCTGCTCTACCTTTACTCATGTCCAAGGAGACATCCTCGCGCTGTGTGAAATACTCACAGCGGCCGCTTAGATCTAGCGCGGGTTCGGACTAAATAATATTACCCCTTGGCCATTTGGAAGCAGTTATGAAGCAATCCTGAATACAATGAAAACGAATTAATCAATAATAATGCAAAATAATAATTACACAAATTAATGCAAATTCTACAATCTGTCTAAAATATACACAAAGTGTTAACAATAATCTATTTACAATTCATATCCAAAATGAGGTGGAAAGTAATATTTTAAATTAATTAATGTAGTGTGTCACAGTTATAATAGTTAATATAATAATAATTCAGTTACATAAGGCATGTCTTTACCAAAATTAATGAATAAAATAATACAGAAAACCTTACTATAATAAACACAGCGTAATTAATAATAAAATAATATAATAATTAAACTATACCGCCGTGACACCCCTTTTAATCTGATCCAATATTCCTTGTAGTGCAATAATAATAATTCCTCAATAACAATAATCTGGTCCAAATGCCTCATAGCACATCGGTCCAGTAGTATGGTAATAATTAATTTTAATCTTCAAACATCCGGCTCGAATACGACCAATCTATTAATAATAACGCTTTAACCCAACCAAGGTGGTCGAAAAGAGTAATGTTTTAGTTCTAAAAGGTTTATATTTACACATTTACATGTTGAATGTTAGATAAAGTAATTTATAATGAAAATTTATAACAAAAGTCTTCTAAATTTGAAATAACTAAAAACAAATTCAATTGTGCCAGTAGACCAAAATAGTTAACATAATATAATGAAATTAAAGTTTTTATAAATCTGAACAATAACAAATATGATATATTCGAACAGAGAGAAGGGCATTTAATAGTTCCATTAAACTTAATAACTTACTATACCTATGATTTTTTTAAATTAAAACTATGTTTGTAGGACTAGCAAAAGCTTCATTTCAAAGTAAATAATTTATACATGTTGGAAGTTAATATTGAATTTCACATAATTTCGATATTACCTTCCAAGATATATAAATTATATACCATCAGACTTCTCAAACCCACTTCCTCATTTCTCTGTGCAATAAATATTCCTTTTTATTATATTAGAGGAATATCAATAACAAAGGTCGAAACGTTAAAGAAAATCGCGAAACTTATTCAGTACATCCAACAAAATAAACAACTAGGAATACGTAACATTGGAAAACGTCTGTTTTCTTTCCTCGAATCTTTCCATCGCAACGTATTTCTATCATTAATCTTTCTTCCTGAAGGAGAATGCTTACATTTCATATTGGAATACAATATGTTAGCTTTCAACTTTCAGTAGTTTTTGGCGTCAGTCTTTTTGAATAATTTAACATTTACCTTTTTATGGTTCCGTAATATTCAAGAAACCTTACTGTTTCACTCTGTCCGTTCGTCTGCCCGTCTCCAGCTGTCTGTCTCCGCCCTTTTAGAATTAGGTATATTACAACCACGTGTTAGATGTGTCCGTGTATTTTCGATATATTTTGGTCTAAATCATTTTTTAATTATTTACTATAGGTACCTAAGTATATAAATAAACGGCTAATCAAAATCAGTAGAGGTGTTGATTAATAATAGCTCCCCACACAGATTTTGGTGACGGTGGTTTCATTGAACCAACGCAGGAGTTATTTTTTAGTGCCCAAATGTGTGCGCAGTACATAAGAGCACTCTCTCTTCCTTTACTCTCGTATCCCAGTGGGACGGACAGACCGACACGACTGGCGAGTGATCAGGCGCAGGACCGACACTTTACATGCCCATCCGACGCATGGAGCATCTTTCTTGTCAGACAATCAGGTGATCAGCCTGCATTGTCCCAACCAAACTTGGAAACAACATTTTTTGTTGTTCTAATGCGGGAATCGAACCCACGACCTCCGAGTCGAGAGCCAAGCTCTAAACCACTGAGACCACCACCACTACCACGGACACTGTAGGTGTTGATTACATGTATAACATATGTACAGGACTGTATAACTTCACAGGGCTTCAACCGCCGGCTCAGATTAGACTCGAAGATAGCAAGGTTACACCGATTTGGGCAGAGCCGGGGCGAGCATAAAACACTATTTGAGGAGAACGATTTTCAGTTTTTTCGCTTTGCTTACCTGGCTCATGGCAATGCCGTATAGAGAGCCCCGCCCGTGGTCTCTTTCGGATCGATTTGCTATCTCACTTTTACCTCTCTATACGGCTATTTTCCATAATTTTCCCTATTTTTCATGAGCCAGGTGAACCAAAACGCGTTGTGTGAAATTCTTTATTGTTAATACCATATACACAAACCCTTATGTACTAGAGATCTTATTCTATAAAAAAGATATTTACAACTTAAAGCTACCATATAAGAAATGTTCTACATTTTTACCATTATTTTCTTAATAACTATTTAACCCTTTATTATATATTCTTAATCGTTACGCTACACGTTAGGTATTATGTTTATTCACATAATCAAAAGAAGCTACGTTAAAATTAGCTTTAGTTAAAAATATATAAGCAAATTAACCTGCACTTGATAAAACACCATATAACACGATTTTTACACACTGATGCCATATAAATCTATACATATAGTCACTGAGTATTCACTATTATAGTTTTATGTACTGTTTTTAATTATACGTTTATCGTTCACATTTAAATTCACTCATATGTTTTACGTTACGAGGCCGCTGTCCTTAACAACATATATCTAGTAGCTAAGTGAGTGTGTTCAGGTGGGTTGGGTGAGTGGTTCAGGGATAATTTTACCACATCTGATAAGCAGTTGTCATTAGTTATTTAAATCTTTGGTGGGTATCTCAGTTACTGAAGTTCTTTTGGAATAACATCTAGGAAGTGTTTGAATAAAGAGTTAGGAAGATATTCATCAATTTACGTAAGTATTATGAAATTCATGCCTTGATTGCCTTTGTTTTGAAGCGTTTGTTTTAAAGACGCGCCTGTCAAGGACATTTTAATTATTTTTTATACTTTCAAATCCTTTGTGCGCGCAACAACAATACACAAAGCTTTATTGGATTACATCAAATTAAAATATGTAGAAAATGTGAAGATTAAAATACAATTTCCAGGTTTGGAAAATATTTTATTTGTATATATTGTACAGTAGAATTATAACTATTGTTATAGGATTATAATAAAATTTACTGAATAGTAATCTAATCATTTCAAGAGTAAACCATTGTCCTCTTCGTGCAAGGAACATTACCTCGCACAATATCCACCTGGTACAACATTTACATGACATTAAATAAGGAATAAAAGTAAATATAAAAGTTTATACAAATGAACGCGAGAGAATTCTCAGAGTTTGAGATAATTTAATTCTTTAAAACGCCCCCCCAAGACACGACGTTGCTTTTAATTAGACTACTAAATAAAATAGTCCGAGCTAAGCGTTTCCTTGTAAAATTTTGTCGGATCTCTTTTAACTAATTCTATGAATGCAATGGAGCACAGTACTAAAACCACTAGAAAATTAAATACGAAAGTAGCTAAAGAAAATTACATTTCATGATATACCAGCAGATGGTTTTTTCGTGACTTTGTTTATAATATTTAAACAACAACTTGACAAGGTTTACTTTTGTACTTTTTGTATTTATTTAATTTTAGTTTCTGTCCACTAATTAGATTAGAGAACAGCTCTAGATAATTAAAAATATAACTTAATATTAGGTTCAAAATTATTAATTACTTATATGCCTACCGAAATTTTCAACACTTTGTTTTACAATACAATGTAAAGTTTTATAAGAAAGCTTCAAAGCTTATTTTTTAAAACAATCTTGGTTTGGACGCTAAAATTAAAATGTAATTTAGTGAGGCAAAGGCGCTGGCCGCTGACAATGCTATAAAAGATTCGTTACGATACAATGTAATCAAACTGATTTGACTGAGGTTTCATAATATAATATTATTTACTTTGCGTAATACTTCAATTATACATAATTAACTAATGTACTGAAATAACTACTTAACAAAAAACTACAATACTTTTATTATTTACAAACATTAAAAAAAACAGGTAACATAATAATGACTACCTAATTTAAATTATTTACAAACTAAAAGAAATAAAAAAGTAATTAAAAAAAGAAAACTAAAACTACAAGAATCTTAAATGTCTATAAATAAAAGAAAACATTTAGATCGTCCTATCTGCAGTCAGAGTACCTATGAGGCTTAAAGAGTTTACCTCGCTGGATGGCAATGCTAACTCTTTGAGCCAGATAGGTGCCGGCATCTCGGGTGGCCTCTATGAGTTTTTCCGAAATTTCTCTGAATAGTTTGTGCGCACCTGGACCCCGCGTGCTAAGGTTTCAACCCCAAACGGTTCAAATATGCGATCCCCACTAAGGTTCTCTTGTTTGCGCCGTTTGAGTTTCTGGATCGTCCTGTCTCTCGTGTGTGCTAGTGCGTTCCTGCTCACTCCGCGTTTTCGTGCCGTCCCGTTCTATCCGCGTCGTAGTGACTCGCTCACTCCGCGGTAGTGCCGTCTCGCTCGGAATCGTGTCGAGTGACTCGCTCACTCCACGCTCGTGTCGACCCGCCCCTAAGTGCAGTGCCGTTATACCCCATTCGCGATCGTCAATCTACTCGTTATTCGTAAGAATAGCGAGCGGATTGCCGCCTTGCTGAGGGGTTGCACTGCCTTTGACCTTCCGTTGGAAACTTGTTTCCAACGTCGGGTCACGGGGAGACAGCCTCTCCTTATCACCGTGCAAGTACGTACACTTATAGTGACTACTTAGACACTAAATACGTGTTGTGTGTTTAGTGTTACCCGTGTTGTGTGTGAAAACCCTTTGTGCTGTGAGTACTTTATTATTATTTGTTCTCGTTTACATGTACATTTATGTCCCGTGTTGTTGTGTGAACAGTGCGTGACTTTGTGACATGTCCATGTCTTAGTACATTGGTACATTATTGTACGTCTACCATGGCCGACCGTGGTTCGCGGCCACAAAGCCGCGACCGCCCCAGCCACTCCCGCGCCAGCTCTGGTGCGTCGCGCAGCTCCGCCTCATCGAGGTCCAGCTCGCGCACGTCAGAGCGCGCATACCTGTCCGCCGCCGAACCCAGCTTGAGCGGCAAGGATACCGCTCGCCCCGGGCCGTCTTCGGCATTCTCGCGGGGGTGTACTGACACCCCCCCGCCCCAATGCCTTCCGACGGCGACCCGCCGCGAGTCCGGGCCCCCGACCCGCCCAGCCGATAAGGGTCCGGCCTCTCCGCCGCGCCCCTTGCGCCGCACTGCGGAGGTGAGCGCCCCGCGTCCTCCGCCTGCACCACCTGCAGCGAGCCCACAGCCCGCCCTCTCCGCCTCGCCGGCCTCCCCGCCGGAAGAAGACCGCAGAGAGGTAAGTGCTCCTGCGCCGAGGCCTCGGTACCGGCCCCTTCGCCGAGCACCATGCCCCCGCCCCCTGCCCCCCCCGTGCAGGTAACTAAAAGACCGAGACAGGAGGTGCCATCTGACGTCTCGCCTCCTGCCAAACGCGCTGACCGTCCGACTTCGTACGCCGCAGCAACTTCTGCAGCCCCAACCGGATCCCCATCGGCCCCAACCTCGAGGGCCACATCGCCGATGGATACAGCCACGGCGACCTCCGCGTCACTTGCACGGAACGTGTCTTCGCCGCCGCCGCCCCCCGCCCCCCACTGCCCACCACTCATCGTGGAGAAGCTGGAGGACTGGGTAAGGCATTTTAGTATCCTCGCGGAGCTCCTCGGCCACCCGCCCAACGCGAGGCCGCTGGGCCTAGGGGTCAAATTTACCCCCAAAGGTGAACAGGAGTACCGCTGTGTGCAGAAGTACCTGGACGAACTCAGCAAGACAGAGCAAGTCAGCTGGTTCTCGTACGCACTCCCGCAGGAACGTGGACTCAAGGTAGGCATCCAGGGCCTACCCGTCAATACTCCCACAGATGCAATTGCCGCCGCACTCACCAAGAAGGGGTACGAAGTGGAGCACGTATCCCGAATCCTGGCCCGGAAGGATCGCCCCGGATGTGCGTATTTCGTGCTGCTGAAGCGCACCCCGAACCTGACTCCAGGAATCTACCAATTGACCGAACTCCTTAACATGCCAGGTATTAGGGTAGAAGCCTGGCGTGGCAAGGACGGCCCAGCCCAATGCCACCGCTGCCAACAGTTCCGCCATTCCAGCAAGAACTGCCACCGTAGGCCGGCGTGCGTCAGGTGTGGCGAGGAACACTTCGCAGCTGACTGCCCCCGCCCAATCACCGAACCGCCCACCTGCTTTAACTGCAAGGGGGCCCACCCGGCCAACAGTAAGCTCTGCCCGGTCTTTAAACGGGAGTCCCGGAATCGCCGAGCGGGCCCTATTGCCCGCACCAATCGCGCTTCCCACCGTGTAAGCCACGATCCTCCCATCACGGAGAAAGAGGTCCCCCCCCACCGCCTTCGGCCACATCCCTCATGGCCGAGGCAAACGACCCCTCCCCCCGCCCCTCGTCATCCACAGTCCCCACCCCCTCTGTGCGGAAGAGGACCAGGAAAAAGACGAAGAAGAAGAAGGGCCCCAAGTCCGGAGCCACCTCAGCGGCAGCAACGGACTCCGAATACGAGCCCCTTGCACTCCCGCTCCCAATCGCCGATGCCGTTCTGTCGGCCCCCCCCTTGCCACAACGTACCCCACGCCCCCCGCGCACCTCCCGTGCATCACGAAAAGTTCCGACGGCCACTAAAACTACTGAAGTGGCTGAGGTTAACACCAAACCAGCTGACCCAGCAGCAGCCGCCGCCACCCTGCCAGCAATCGCCCCGCCACCCGCTCAACGTCGTTCCAGGAGAGAGGCCCCCGAGGCCCCTGAATCCACCGCTGAGCTGATCTACGCTCTCTTCTCCCTGGCCATGGATATCTTCTCTAAAATCCAGGCCGGGGATGATATTTTTAAAACTCTCTTGTCGGCCCTCCCTGAAGGGGCCTCCCTCGCCGCGAAACTTATAGCTAAATGGCTTCCCACGCCCCACACGCATTAAAAATTGTACATTGGAACGTCCGAGGGGTCCGCGGGAAAGTAGCCTCGTTCCGTCTCCTCCTCCGGGAGTATGAGATTGACATTGCTCTTCTTAGCGAAACCCTTCTCTCCCCCCCAGACCGCTTTCATGTCCCTGGGTACATCATCTACCGGCAGGATTACCTCGGAGGAGATAGAGTGTGCAGAGGCCTCGCTGTCTTGGTCGGCAGGAGGCTCCTCCACCAACTCCTCCCAACCCCCGCGGTGTCATCCCTTTATGCGCTGGGCATCGAAGTGGCACTCGGCACCCACCGCACTCGCATATATGCGTGCTATAAGCCCCCGGGATCACATTTAGATATCTCCGACATCCACAGGCTCATATCAGATGAGCCGACTGTGATTGCCGGAGATCTAAATTGTAAACACCCCGAGTGGGGCTCTCGCACGCAAAATGCGGACGGCAGACGTCTGCTCGCCGACTCTGTGCAGGCTGGGTATACGGTGGTGGGTACTTACACCCCCACCCACTACCCGGAGAATCCCTCGCACTCACCAGACGTCTTAGACGTCGCAATCACTTACCGCGTCGCAGGCGACCTCCACCAGGAGGTACTGGACATGGCACACGGATCAGACCACCTTCCGGTCCTGGCCATAGTCCGAGCTTCTCCGGCAAGTGTGCCACCTCTTCCCCCTCACCCAGTCCGTGACTGGGATGCTTTCGCCTTGCAGCTGCACGAAAACACACCAAATTTCCCGGTGAATTCTGCAGAAACCGTCGAATCTATGACGGTGCAGCTCACCGGGGCGATTGCAGCTGCAATGGATGCGGCTACCCAGCCGCCCACCCGTCGCCAATACAAGCGGCCCCCCCTTCCTCGCCACCTAACGGTCTTGATCGCCGAAAAGAAGCGCCTGCGACGGCGATGGCAGCTCTCCCGATGCCCAGCAATAAAGACGCAGCTCAACCGCCTCACCGCAGAGGTAAGATCTCACTTGGAGCTCCTCAATGCGGAAAACTGGACCCGACGCATCCAGGAGGCGGGAGAGGACTGGCCCTCCCTACACCGCTTTTGCCGCAGCCTTACCAGAGCCACTGCCCCCGTTTACCCGCTGCTCCACCCCGACGGGAACTTAAGGTACCGTGCAGAGGATAGAGCAGAGATTCATGCCGAGCACCTCGAGCGCCAGTTTTCTCCACTGCCAACGACCGCAGCGGACCACGCCGGGTTGGTCTCCGAGGAGGTAAAGGTGTTTCTACTTTCTCCCTCCTCCCCTCCTTCCTTCTCCTTCTCTCCGAGGGAGGTTCAGAAAACCCTATCGCGCCTCAAACCCAAAAAGGCCCCCGGAGCAGATGGCATTCCCAACTCTGCCCTTCGACACCTACCTTTTAGGACGGTGGCCGCCCTGACCCGTCTGTACAACGGAATCGTCAGGACCGGCCACTTCCCTACTACCTGGAAGTTGGGGATAATTATAACTATCCCCAAACATCATAAAAACTTGAGAAGGGCAGAGGGCTACCGCCCCATAACCCTCCTTTCAACCCTTTCCAAAACTTTTGAACTCCTTCTTCTCAAGCATCTTGCCCCCCACCTCCCTCCTCGCAAGGACCAATTCGGCTTTAGGTCGGAATTGAGCACCACTCTCCAGCTGGTAAGAGTCATCCACCACCTGTCCGCTGCGGCCAACAAGAAAGAATCTTCGGTCGCAGTCTTCCTCGATATGGAAAAGGCGTTCGACTGTGTTTGGCATGAAGGTCTGCTCTTCAAGCTCATCAGAGCCAACGTCCCATCCCCTCTGGTAAGGCTTTTAGCGTCATTCCTCTCTGGACGCACCTTCCAGGTGCGGATCGACGGTGTCCTCTCCGGAGAGCGCCCCATCACCGCCGGAGTCCCGCAAGGCAGCGTGCTCTCTCCGGGGTTGTACAACTTTTATGCCAGTGACATCCCTAAAGATCCTGGCACCACCGCAGCGTTATACGCCGATGACACGGCGTTTATAACCAGCTCGCTGACACCCGACCACGCCGCCCTGAAGCTTCAGAGGACGCTGGACCTTCTCCCTGACTGGCTGAGCAACTGGCGACTGTCTGTGAATGCAGGTAAGTCCCAGGCGCTCGCCGTCACCACGAGAACAGGGTTTCCAGCGCCCCTGAAGATCGGAGACGCCGAGATACCATGGGGGAGAACGGCGAAATATCTAGGTGTCATCATAGATCGCCGTCTCTCCATGGTCGCCCAGCGCCAGCACGCAGTGTCGATGGCCAAATCGGCCACTGCACAATTGCACCCCGCCTTCTCTTCTCCTCAGATCCCCCTCAACATGCGGACGGCCTTATATAAAACCTATATCAGGTCCCGCCTCACCTACGCAGCACCTGCGTGGCACCATCTGCTCTCTGCACCCCAGAAGAGGTCGCTGCAGAGAGCCCAGAACCGGGTGCTGCGCTACGTCGCGGGCGCCCCTTGGTACGTCCGCAACTCCACCATTGAGAGGGATCTCAGGATGGAGAGCGTGGAGGCCTTTGTGGCCCGGCTCGCCACAAACCTGTTCGCGCGAGCGGATGCCTCGCGCCTGGTCGAGCTGACCGACCTGGCGCCCTGGCACGCCCGCCCGCCCGACCGCCATATACTGCCGAGGGACGCTGTCCCCCCGGCTGACTCAACGGAGCCCCGCCACCCCCGAAGAGGAGGAGCCCCGGCGCTCTGATGCGCCACCCCACCCTCGAAGAGGAGGAGCTTAGGCGCAAGGACGCGCCGCCACGCCCCCGAAGAGGAGGAGTTTCGGTGCAACGACGTGCGCCCCACCGAGGCGCTTGTCACAGCGCTCCATTCACCGCTGGATCGCTGTCCCCCCTTCTCCCCTTGCACCGGTAGAAAATAAAACCTGCCGGTGCTGCCTTCAAAATTCACCTGGGGCCTGTTGGAGTGGCAGCCCTCTTGCCACCCCGTCGCCCCCTTGGTGCACCTTCCCCCCCGACATCACAAGTCGGGGATCGGAAGCTACCTTCCCCTTTTCCCCCAGGTCGCTTGGTTCCGCGGTCCGGTAAACACGGCGCGTGAGGGAGTGGACCCATACACGTTTCCCGACCCCCGGGTCGGGACCCCCACGCGCCGTTTGGAGCCGACCGCCGGTCTTGGTCGGGCCTGGATTGGCACACGTCATTCCCTTGGAATTTGCGGTGCCCCCCCACGGGTTTCCCCCGCGTTCTGCCGCGGGGGGTCTTCCCCTAAAAATCGACGCTGTGCGCCCAGTATTCGTGCTGGGCGCGTCATCCCACCCCAATTAGAGGGGCTTGCCCCTGGCATTGGTTCCCCGCCCAAAGGCCCTTTTCAGGGGCCCGGCGCGCGAGGAGAAGTCTCCCTTTGAGTTTCTCTGCCTGATTTGCGGCCGCACCTGCAGTATTTGAGGGCTGCAGGGCAATCGCGCGAAGTTGTTTCAGTTGTGAACGTTACTCGACTTTTTGATTGATTCGGTATCACTAACGTTTTGACAGATAGTTGGAACGCAGCCGCACCGCAGCCCAAGTGCAAACGCAAACGCTGTCAAAACAAAAGTTCATAAGATGCTACTTTTTCTTGCACGTTTATGAAACGTTTCTTGTTTTGGTGTGTTCAATTGTTGAGAATGTGGGGTAAAATGATTTGTAAAATAAAATAAGAGTAAAATTGAGTAAGATTGGAAGGACATAGCGATACTGAAATTTGTCCAACCGCACCGGAATCGAACCGAAACTGAATCATAACCAAAGAAGAGTTGAACCTGAATTTAAGCGATAAGCAATAGCGCGATTGGCCTGCTGGACATGAGACGGAGCAAGTGTATCGACGCAAGTAGCGTCCGATACAAGAGCTTATACTTTTTATATTTTAAAATTTGCGCGCGCATAATAGCGCGTAGTGGAATATCTAGGACGCTTTGACGGGACGCCGGGGCGGGTTGCTAGTATTGTATAAATTGAAATATTATACGTACATTTAGCAACGCTTGTTGTACGCAACGAGTTTGCTACGTTGAACCTCCCGAATTCCGGATCATATAGTCCAAGCCTTAAGCTACGTGGCGACAGTTGTGAATGCAGCGAGCCTGTTAAAGGCATGGGTTCATTTTTAAATTGCTTCCGATAGTGGCGATAGCGTGCGGATGAAAAAAGGCAATACTTTGAGCAATATTTTTTTATTTTCAGACCCCAGTGAGGCCTGAAAGCCTCACGGATGCGAAGGTGTTCGTTAGTGGGATTTTTAATTACATGGAACTCAGTCGAGCGTCCTAAAATTTTTAACTCTTTATTATATCCAGAAATACTTTTTACGCATTGAAAAACTATTTAAATCGGGCTCCTTTATCTCTTTTTAATTTATCATTGGTTATTTTTTTACGATATTTGGGTTTTTACATAATATGACAATAAAAATTGTGACTTAAATTCAGATTTACTGAAGTAGATAGTTAATAGCGCCTTGCAGACCTAAAGTTTGGACGGCACATGCGTTCCAAACCGCAGATAGAACTGCCATGCTAATTACGATTAAATATGCGTCCATGGATTGGACTGCCGGCGTCTAGAATGCATCGACAAGCCAGATCGGAGTCTCAGGCCTGCGCATCACACGCACATATTCGTTTCGGAACGAGAGTCGGCACGGCGCGTGCTGTTTCCCGCGGTCCGAACTTTTCATGTGAAGTGCGCTAAATGGTATGGTAAAGATATACAATATCTCAAAAAATTATTTAATAGTGAACATCCAATATGACTTCGATTAACTATTTAATATTAGATTAAAAGTTTAGGGAAAATGTACCTAAATGTTGAATATTATTATAACACCCATCATAGATGCTATTTAGCCGCTAATTATAAATTTAGTTACTAATTATTATAAACTAGCATTAATTGCCCGCGGCTTCACCCACGTGAAATTAAGTTTTAATCTTTCATCCCCTATGTTACCCACCTAGAGGCTGAATTTAAGAAAACACTGAAACACGTAACTCATTATTTTTTCCGTACTCAATTCATACGAAATATCATGCATATATGTCCGAGGAAAAAAAGCTTCATACAAACTTTTATCACCTATTTTACCCCTTTGAGCAGTGCCGGTTTTAGAAATACCAGCGCCCTGGGCAAGATTTTTAACAGTAATAACACACAGGACTTCTTGCACTATTTCCACTTTAATAAGTATTTTACATTAATTTTAATATATTACACGACCGGTTTCGACAAAGTCATCATCAGGTGTAGGTAGATTAATTTTTTTTTTGTGAGACTGTAAATACCGCTATTGTCCGTGATTCTAAACTTATCTTTATTATTGCACAGTAATTTTTTTGTGATCCTGTAGTGTATAACGCCACTCTAGTCTCCTTGTTATGTATAATCCTCTGGAATCTGTAGGAAGATGGGCCGATGTATGGTATTTTTACCCACATGTTTCTTGTTTTTTCTCTGCCTTCCGTCTGATTGTACAGCATTTTTTCTGTCATTTTCTTTCTCGCTCTTCTTAAAATTGTGTCAATCAACTCGCTTTTGTAGCCATTGTTTACGGCAATATGTTTAATGGTGTTTAGTTCTGCCCTGAAATTTAAATCTGAAAGATTTTTAACGATCCCCCCACAATCTCCCATACAATTTCACAGAGAACAGCGACATCCCAGAACCAGAGAACTGCTGTCAGCAATTTTTTTTTACTGTTACATGCCTGCGACGCCTCTTTTTACCCGGCGCCCCGGGCGGTCGCCGAACCTCGCCCCCTCCTAACACCGCTACTGCCCTTGGGGGTTGAATTTTTAAAAAACCTTCCTTAGTAGATGCCTACATCATATGAAAAATGTGTGTCCAAAATTTCAAATTTCTAGCCTTAAGGGTTTGGTTTGTGCGTTGATACATCAGTCAATCAGTTTTACCTTTTATATATTATATAGATAAAAATAACATTCATTTGGTATCTTTAACGAATTAAGACGAATAATGCCCGCCAGTAGGTAAACGTATTTGCATCATTCAATTAAACGCGTCATTAATAATAAATAAACTATAAAATAATAAACTAAAAAATCCTCCGAAACCGGGCATTAGTCGAGCACTTAATGTTTGTGCATGACCATAATGATAGTAAAATGTTCAAGTTACAGAAGAAAACAAGTACAACGTTCGTAAGCCTAGCCATAAATTCAAATTAGCAGCACAGGCTAGTAAAAAGTCAGCCCACGGGCGATTTCGTGGTTAAAATGACACTAACAGTGCGCCTAGCCCAACCCACTCTGTGTAGGTATAACCAAGTGTACCAACTGTATAGGCCTCTATACAAGCCGGCTTCCCTTACGAATATTGCTAATTAATAATTCAATATATTATTTATTTTAAAATACAGCACTAAAACAAAATAATAATTTGCGACCAATGCACCCATAACATTGCGCTAACACCTTGTGACGAAACAATTCCGTTGGACGCACGAGATGCACCGAGATTAGTAAATAAAATGACACTTTTAATTTACCGGCTTGTACCTATAGATAAAAAATATTTTCATAACAAATTAATTTCCAGGAGGTTCATATGGAGCTAAGCGCAATAAAAAGAAAGTATCGTTGTTCTGTATTATAATACCTAAATATTTGCTTACGCTGCTTACTATTCCACAAATCTCAAGCTGCTTTCAGGCTACGCTATAATATAATAGCATATAGTATAGAGCTATAAGCACGCTCATAGCACAACAATATCGCGCACCATACATTGTTATGGCCACGTTCACACTGTACTTATTAACTTACTATACGCTATAAAATTGTGCGATACGCTGAGTTCATGCTGTGCTATATCACGCGCCGCCCTCTTCCTCCTCTCTCACCCCCGGCTGCCCCGCAAGCGAAACGAGCGATACAACCATAGAGCTTGCTATCCATATCCCTACTAATATTATAAATGTGAATGTAAGTTTGTTTGTTACTCTTTCACGCAAAAAGTACTGAACGGATTTTGATGAAATTTGGTATGGTAGTAGTTTAGACTCTGGATTAAAGCATAGGCTACTTTTTATCCCGGAAAAGTACAGTGTTCCCGAGGGACACTGTATTTACGCGGGCGGAGCCGCGGGCAATAGCTGGTATAAAATATATCAAATAACACACCACACATTATTATACTGTGTTCCCGCGGGATACTCGATAGTATATTATAAATGCTTGCAATAATATCGCGTAATGTGAACGCCATGCTATATAGTATAGCATTATGTCCTTCTTCGCTATACTATATAGCACAATAGTAGAGAGTAGTCTGAAATGAGCTTCACCCTTCGCCACTTTTTGAGAAACAGGTACGTAAGCAGGTAGTACCTACCTATCTGTTGCTCAAAACCTTTTACCTACTGCAACTTTTTGCCACCGTGCCACGCGACATTAATACCATCCCCATCATCTCGATGAGCGACATTCCTTCACTGTGCTATTTTCTCGGAGATATCTGCCGCGCCAAATTATAAACTATACTCCAAGAAAAGAGCGCAATCTTTTCTAAAAGGCCGTCAACGCAATTGTGGTGTTGCGGGTGGGTGTCCAGCAGGTGGGTCCTCTGGTGTTGCGCGTGACTATGGGCGACCATCAGGTCCATTCGATCATCATCCGTCAGCTTGTTTGCTCTCTTTTCATGAAAAAAGAAATCTGGGAAACTGCGCATTTTTAAGCTATGTTTTTTCTTTCGTCGTGCAAAAATACATCAATATTTTCGACTCATTTATGTTAGTCCGATTGACATTTGGAACGCGTATGTGTTATTTTTGCGTTGTTCGGAAATTCAGAATGTAATGGGTTCGAATCCCGGTCAGATAAATATTTTTTGTGATTCTTTTCATTTTTTCAAATTTATCAGAACTCCGATCAAAGCTAGGTTACCCGGGTATTTATTATTAAAAGGGCTTAAGTTTTGGATTGTTTACAACTTTTTAATTGTAACAATCGTATTATGATTATCAAGCTTCGGAATTATTACACAAAAATTGTTGTTTTATACCAAACTAAGCTGAGGAAAAGCGAGATGCATTGAAAGTTAAAACATTGTACAATTTACTATGTCTAATCGAAGTTCTGCGAGTATAACCAGCTTAAGAATTTTCCGTTAGCCTTTTCCTAATCCGTGGTTTCTTAATAGCTTCAGTAATTAAGTGCCCTCGCTGAGCTAATATGATCTAATTTATGATATTAACACACTAAAGCAGTCCCTGATATTTCGGTAATAAAATAAAAACTCGCGTAAAACTGCTATGACCATAAAAACTTTTATCATTACTACCCTAGTTTTATCTAAATGTTGTGAGAAGAAGAAGGGAAGACCTGACTTCCCTGAATTTATATTATCATCACAATATGAAATAATTTCGGTTACGAACTCAACTTTTCCTCAACTTCTATCGTAGGAAATAAAATTCAACTACTGGATAGAGCTTTTTTTTTTAATTAAACGAACCAGAAAACCAGAAGACGGATCGCCTGATGGTAAGCGATTACCGCCGCCCATGGACACTCGCAACCCTAGAGGAGTTGTACTTGTAACTCCTCTGGTGTTGCGACTTGCGTTCCTGGTCCTTAAATTCCCCAATCCCCCCCTTGGGCCTCAGGTACCCTCACTCACTCGGCGAATCACAGCGCAAGCGTTATTTCACGCCGTTTTTCTGTGAGGTCGTGATATTTATCCGGCCAGCCCATTCGTGCCAAAGCGTAGCTCTCCCACAGTTAAATATAGATAGGATAGAGCTTATGTTAGAAAGAAGGAAACTCAGGGCCTGCTTCACAATCTACTGAGAAGTGTCAGACATCTGTCTCTGTCGCTCGATATAGAGGAAGCAGTGAAAAAACTACCGAATAAGCTGGACAGTGGACACTTAAATTAGAAGATTTTGACACAGGCCCTTAATGTTTTAAATTCAATAATAACTGTATCCTGCAACAATATTATTCATAATAGCTTCTCAATAAAAATTAAGCCGCCGAAAAAACTGAAAAGCAAAAAATAACAAACCTTTTTTTATTAAACCATAATAAATAAGTTCTTAAACTAAAGTATACTGAAGTAATTTTGAGTCGGCTCCGCGGCAGAATTTTTATTTATTTATTTAACAATTTATTGCACACAAGAAAAATGTATAAAATTACAATTTCTATCAGAATCTACTTATTACTATTACCTACATGCTTAATAAGCTCATCTTGAGTTTTTTGTAATTATTTTATGTTGTTATAATAAACAACTCAGCATTAAAAGTGTGTGAGAATGATGATGATGATTATGAATATAAATTTGGGAATAGCAAATGTTCAAATATATGGATATCAGTGTAAAATACTATGAGAACGTATATTATCACTAGCTGTTGCCCGCGGCTCCGCCCGCGTAAATACAGTATCCCAAAGAAACACTGTACTTTTTCGGGATAAAAAGAAGCCAATTTTTTATTCCAGAGTCTAAACTACTACCATAATCAATTTAATCGGAATCCGTTCAGTGGTTTTTGCGTGAAAGAGTAACAAACATCCATCCATCCTCACAAACTTTCACATTTATAATATTAGTAGGATAATAGGAAGATGTATGTATGGTGTAATGACGGTGGTGATGATGATGATGATTACTGTTATTAGCATAGTAGCATAATATGCTCGCTGTTTCTTAAGCAACGCTGAAATCTCCAAACATGTATCTTGAAAGACTTTTCTGTTTAGTGGTTTTGGATACTAGATGTACCTCGGCACAAAATCTTAATTTTTCATTTTAAATTTAAAAAAGGATTATTAATAGGAAGGAAAAGGAGGATTACTTTAAAAAAGTCGAAATCACTATAGGTGTTCATATAAATTTCGAGGAGTTCTCTCGATTTCTCTTCTCATGGAATCCATCACATGGTGTGACAATGAGACCTACTTTAGAAATAAACACTTTACAATAAAAAAAAATCAAAATCAGACTACTCTGTAAAATGTTATCATAAAAAAATTACGCGTTGACTTGAGAACCTCCTCCAGTTACGTCGATTAAAAATACAATTAAATGTTGGCAAAAAACATATTGTACATACACTCACAACAATAAATTAATCAAATCACCAATTATTATAAAGTACAAAATATTTATAGCATCTTACAAATTGTCTAAATTCCTTACACAGTTTACGGATCATTCCACAATTGGGAAACTAATTCCAAGCTCGGTGGACATAAATATATACAGACACATTGTACATCAACTCAGCAATTTACCCATGTTCCCCTGTGAATAATTGCCAATGGCGTTTGCTAAGATTAATTTTCTGTGCTCAGCCACTTAGCATGTTCAAGTCAGTTAGGTGGATTCCGTTTATTTCATCCTTACATTATACATTTAGTTTTATTGGAATCATACAGAATGGACCGTTGGAAAATTAATGCATATTAATAAAACACAATAAAAAAAATTGAAGTGTCTTCAATTTTAAATTAACAGCTCTAAATGAATGTTAGTATAAATACTGTTTAGATCAAAAAATTAAATTTTGAATTGTTTGCCTGTCCGCCTGTTTGTTCCGGCTAGTCTCTGAAACTGCCGGACCCATTTTGACCGGACTTTCACTGGCAGGTAACTGATATTATAAGGAGTAACTAAGGCTACTTAAAATATAGCCTTAGTTTCGTAGTTCCACGCAAAGGAAGTGGGCGCCAGCTAGTGTATATATCGTTCTGATAATTTGATCCTATTATCGTGATGTGGCGACATTATTTGCGTACACAAATAGTATTATGACCAATTTCATAAGTATGGCAAGCTGCTAAACTCTAAATTTCCTTGACTGTATATTTCTGTTTTATGAGCAGTAAACTTTTATTTACTTAAAAAGAGTTTTTAATTTAAAGTGACTTACTAGACAGTATCCGCTTTGGTTATAATTCAGGAATCATCTGCAAAAAAACAAAATCAATTTTTATATTCTGATACATTGTGTAATACAATGATAAATGTTTCGAATTAATAAAGTTCAATTTTAAATCGCTACCTTAATGATCAAAAGTTAAAAACTGTAACCCGACTACGCAAATTATATAGCCTATGTTTTTACGGGCTATTATTACGAATTTTTTGACACCTCATTCTCTAAAATCGGATCTGAGACTGCCCAAATCATTACCCTTCTTTTTGGTTTCGCCGTAGTCGGGTAAAAACTAAAAATCAGGGTGGGGGTAGGCTAATGAATATTAATAATAGACAAAGATACAATGGATAGTTTATGACGTCATTTTATTTTACGGATTGAAACGTGACAATAACTAATGAAGTTTTTGACGTGATAACGTCTTATAAATTGTCACGTTCCGTCTGAGCCAAGCGTGCAAGCGAGAGCGCGGGACAAGCGATAGAGAGGCACAATCTGCCTTAGTGTTCGGCTTGTGATGACATTAGCACATATAATTATCGTCCGTAAACCGACTTAACAGTCACCCTTTGTTTGTTTTTCGTTGTATTAGAACTGGCAAACGAGCATATGTTTTCTGTGAGATTATGGTCTCGGGCCAAGCCGGTCCATGAGTGCCGAAAATAACGCTACCATCTGCCCCATTCGGATTTGATTTTAACAAAACAATAAATCGCATGAGTGTATCATAATAAACCTTATTACAACTAAAACAATAATGTATTCCGTTTGAAACTAAAAGCAATAACGACGCCATTTTGAAAACAAAATAACTGAATAAATTGCAGATTCAAAAACAGAACTAGTTAAAAAACGATGAAATAACTGAATGTGATACATATTGGTTATTCAAATAGTCTGTAGTAATATAACAGTGCACTTTATTTAGAATTAAAATAGTCCGTCCGTTCTTACATGGCATTAAATCCTATTGTTTTTTACTTAAGAAAGCTCAATTATTGTTTTAGTTAAACGAGGATATCTCAATTAATCTACATTATCATACTTCAAATATTCAAATACAAAATCATTAATTAAGATTATTCAAAATCGATTTCAAGAGAAAGCAAAGACTTTACCTAAATCAAGACAATCAGCTATGTGAGGTCAATGACCTTTACATCGCCGTAAAGAGCGTAATGTATTTTTATTTATTGTATTTTTTTTGTATATTTTTGGAGTTTACTCCTTAAGAAACGATTTTCATATTATATAAACCCGGAGTATGAAAATCTATGAGATTTAAATCAAATTCACGATGTCACACGGTCACACACACGTAGTAGCCGAAGATGCGTCGGTCGTTTTGCATTGCCCACCAAATTTTACTTATCAGAGTAAGCTCCAGTCCTGCATCGGAGCTGACAATACATGAGGAGCCCTTACAGTTTCGCTCTGTCCGTCTGTCTGTCTGTCTGTCCACGCTTCTAGCTTCTGTAATTATGAATATAAATGGATTTTTTACAATGTCAACCATTTTCGAGTAGTCAGCCTCCAAAGTGGTTTACAAGTTGGTTTAATGAAGTTTTTGACGTGATAACGTCTTATAAATTGTCACGTTCCGTCTGAGCCAAGCGTGCAAGCGAGAGCGCGGGACAAGCGATAGAGAGGCACAATCTGCCTTAGTGTTCGGCTTGTGATGACATTAGCACATATAATTATATGGGGTGTAATATAATATATATTATATATAATTATACACTACCATTTAATTGTATTTTTAATCGACGAAACCGGAGGATGTTCTCAAGTCAACGCGTAATTTTTTTATGATAACTTTTTACAGAGTAGTGACTATACTTTAAGTTTACCTAGCATTTGTAAACTATAAGATATAGAAACTTGTAAGTTTTTATGCTGATAGATCATGCTAAAAACTCTTTAGGAAAATCATTTTGAGTGAAATCTGACAACAACTTTTGAAGTAATTCAAAGAAAACCTATTGCGCGTTGATAGTTACGGGACCCTCCTTAGACGTGTCATGACATGCTGTTGGTTAGGTTATTTATTATTATTTTTCAGCTTAAGCGTCTTCAAATAAAAATTAGATCAAATGATGCCCAAAATATCCAAAATTGAATTTGAACAACTTAAGGCCCACTTGCGCAGATCTGGGTTAAAGTTAACCCTGGGTTAAAATATCTTGCCTTCTTTTTCATACATACAAAGAACGAGAGAGATAACATGATATTAAACCCAGGGTTAACTTTAACCAAGATCTGCGCAAATGGGCCTTATATTATTATGTATTTCTAGTCCATATTTCAAAATTGATTTTTCCGGGACACTCTCGTACATACTTCCACCATTTATTATCCATAGAGGTTCAAAAAGGGCAACTGCCCTAAGAAGATTCTTAGTTTATGGGCACTAACATTAAAAAAACTTGTAATAGTTCCTGCTGAAAACTGAATTTAAAAACATGATAAAAAAGTATAATTATACTAGCTTTTTCCCGCGGCTCCGCCCCCGTAAATGTAGTATCCCACGGCAATACTGAACTTTTGCAGACCAAAAAGTAGCCTATGTTTTAATACAGAGCCTAAACTGCTACCATACCAAATTTCATCGAAATCAGTTCATTAGTTTTTGCGTGAAAGAGTAACAAACATACATCCATAATCCATCCATGCATCTTCACAAACTTTCACATTAATAATATTAGTAGGATAAAACGTGGAAAATGTGTAGAATCATAATAATATAAAAGCATGGCAAAAGTGTAGAATGATATAAAATCATGGCAAAAGTGTTAAACGATAAAAGAAGACAAATTCACTACAATATTGAGCGCGGGAGATTTATCGAAAATTGTGTTCTAAATAAGGGCACATAAATATTGCGCATAAATTGAGAACATTTTTAGAATGACATGAATTTTATACTGCATTATACAGTTTACGGTTGCTTTTATGTTTGAGATTCTTTATTATTATCTTTGGGTACATTAAAAACGTCTATAAAAGGCGAACACGTTTGTTGACGGTGTGTAGGTACAATATTACATATCTAATAACTACATTATATTCTTTTTTTGGAAATTAATTAAATTAGGTATTACTGATATAATATAGCGTTACTGATATAGAATATAAAATTTATTTTAATCTACAGGCACAAAGATAATTCTATGGGGAATATAATTCATCATTATTTTGACTTTTGTCATTATTTGTTCGTATTATGTTATCAAACTGACATGTCATTGACAATTGTATTGTCAGTGCATGCCGTGATTATAATATAAATCAATTATGAGAACACTCAAGCTGCTCATGAATTAGATTCCCTGAAAGTACATGCATTGTGACGTATGTTACATGGGTAATGCTATATAAATAGTAGATAATTAAAGTAAGTAGGAGATATTCGTAAACAACGTCCGTAGTCATTTGGGAAATACAAATATTAAGCTACAGCACTCAACTAGTTTTAAGACTTGTGGCTATTAATGCACTCAAATTTGTCCATGGTCATTGACGTTAATAGTATCAAAATTAACTTCATTAGAGCGTATATCGAGCGCCATCTTCCATAACAAGCTATTCCTACCCCAATTACAAGGCTAATAGCTATTAAACTAACAGATTGCCGGATGTGTGTAGCGCACACTTACTCCCCGGGCATTATTTGGTACAGTTTATGATCAAACATGGGATTCCAAACATCACATAAGTGGCAAAAATTGGTTTACAACATAATATTCCCATTACAATATACATTGTGCTTTTGTATTAAGCTCAGTCAGTAATATTTTTCTGACTCTCCTATGGGTCAATTCGTAGCGAGAAGCAACGCGACGCGACGATGCTTAAAGATGTTGTAATATTCTTATGCATAATGTGCAGCGCTGCGTAACGCGTAACCGCGCGCATTTTCGATTTCGCTATTAAAAAGTGCGCACTGCGTCGCATCTCTGTGTGAACTGAACCCTGATTGATAAACAATGAAAAGAGCGCTGATGGGCATAGAAACATTTTATTAACGAATGAGATTATAAATCAGGGTGTAGATATCTGGGGGCACGGTAGTGTCTACGACAAGAGAGAAGCGTAAGGGCAATACCTAATTACCTTTTATCGAAGCGCTTCGTCGATTTTTTTAACCCTCATAACTTAGGTTTAGATTATCTATACCAGATGAACGAAATTTTCGGAATATGTTCCCAGTAGCGGACTTATTTAACAAAACATATAGTTTTGATTGCACAGCTCATATATTTTAGATTTTATTGAAACATAAAAAAACCTGATTTAGTCACTTACTCACTGATGATCATTAAAATCTATATGGTACTTCTGAATGTCTTAGAAAGCTGAAATTTGGTATGTAAGCTAGTATTAGTACAGAAACAACATCAAAGTTGTAAAACTTGGAATTTTTATCCTCCAAGCCCTTAAACCAGGGGATGGAAGTTTTTATGATACATCTGCAAATTTTTATGCTTTAGGTTTAAAAATTGATAAAGGATAAGATATATTTCTTACAAATATTATTTTTTTTTTAATTTATTTTTTTAAGGTCGTTTTTTAACAACTAAGGTCATTAACGACCACAATTTACAACAAACGGTATATACCTAATGTTAAACTAATTTATAAACATTAATCATTTTTAGGAATTTTAAAGTTTGGTTGCAACCATTTTCATTTAAGCAATCTTTAAGACAATTGGGTAAGTTACATAATTGTTTTTCATTATTATATGCTGTGCATTCTATCAAAAGATGAGATACACTCATATCCTGCCCACACTTACATTTATTTTTTGGAGTTTTAGTTATCAAATGTATGTGTGATAAATTAGTGTGTCCAATGCGTAGTCTCGTTATTATAACTTGATCTTTTCTGTTGCTGAATGAAATACCCCCATTTATCGAAAATATAATTTCTTACATGAATTAATTTACTTGCATTACATGTTTTCCAATATTGATCCCAAAAACTTTTAATTTTAAGTTTGCAATATTTTTGAATTTCTGAAGGAGGTGATTTTATTGTTGTGCAAATATCATTTTCATAAGTTGCTTTTCTAGCTTCTAGATCTGCTTTTTCATTTCCGCATATCCCTTGATGACTTGGAATCCATACGATTTGAAAGTTATAGTTATTATTTAGAAGGTTTAACATTTTTTGTTTGATTTCGATAATTAAGGGATTTGTATTATTTCTATTTTGCAAGGCTGTAATACATGATTTTGAGTCCGTATAAATTAAATACATTATCGAATTTGGTTCATTACATATAATTTCTAAGGATTTAAGTATAGCTAATGATTCACAAGTAAAAATAGAGTGGTAGTCGCCAAGTCTGTATCGATAACTACTATTACTTGAGACAACTGAAAAACCTGATCTCTCATTCATAACTGACCCATCAGTAAAGAAAAGCTTATAATTTTTATATCTACTATTTATTTCATGATATAAGTTTGTGTAAACATCTCGAGGGGTGTCATCTTTTAAGTTATTAGCTAGTTCCAAATTTATAGGGAATTCATGGTTTTCCCAAGGACCACATGACAATAATTTCTTATTTAAGGTAGATGGGATTCTAAGATTTATTTCCTCGAGATATTTAGCAGCTCTTATTCGTAAAGGTTGGGGAAGACTAGGTCTAAAATCATATTCTGCGTCTAAGGATGTTATTTTAGTAAAATAGTTATAACTAGGATTTTGAGGTTGAGATAGTATGTTAACTATGTATACGATTACCAGCTGCTTCCGTCTAATTTCTAATGGCATTTCTCCCGCTTCAGCTAAAATACTTTTTATAGGACTAGTCTTAAACGCACCTATACTAAGGCGAAGTGCAGTGTTATGAATACTTTCTAGGGAATTCAAGGTTCTCTTTTTTGCAGAATCATATATAATAGAGCCGTAATCTAGTTTTTGTCGAATTAAAGCATGATATATATTAATTAGACATTTTCGGTCAGACCCCCAAGAAATTGATGATAAAACCTTAATTATGTTCAGTCCCTTATAACATTCAGATTTTAGTTTATTAATATGAGTTACGCATGTCATTTTTCTATCAAATGTTAAACCTAGCATTTTTAAGTTATTGACTTCTTTGATTTTCGTATTATTTAAAGTTAATTGTAAATTTCTTGCCTTATTTCTCTTTTTAGTTAAAATTAAGAATTCAGATTTAGTTTTTGAAAATTTAAAGCCAGGTTTATCAGCCTATTGTTGAAGACTATCTAATTTTTTTTGGATTAATGTAAATATGGGTTTCAATGTTCTCCCAGTACATATTATTGTTAAGTCGTCAGCAAATAAGAATCCTTTTACTGGCATGTTAATAATGAAAAAACATCATTAATAACTAATAAAAATAATATTACACTAAGCACTGAGCCTTGTGGAAGACCGTTCTCTGTAGAAACAGAGTTAGATAATGTATCATTGATTCTTACTTTTATTGATCTTGCCGTCAGAAAATTTTTAACAAATGCCAATGCATTTCCTTTAATATTAATATTTTGTAGCAATTTTAAAATTTTATGCTTCCAGACCATTTCATAAGCTTTCTCGATATCATCAGCTACTATTGCTATGAAATAATCATTAGCAAAACTGTCAAGTACTTCACTCTCAATATTCATTAAATGATCCGTAGTTGATCGAAATTGACGAAATCCATATTGAAAAGGTGATAAATAGTCATTTTTTTCAATGTACCATCTAATTCTTTTACTTATAATTTTTTCTAATATTTTACACATATTACATGATAGAGATATCGGTCTATAACTAGTTTGTAAATTTGGAATTTTTCCAGGTTTTAGTATTGGCACTACTAAGGCTTCTCTCCAGCTATCTGGGAAAACCTGCTTTTGCCAAATAAAATTATACAAATGAAGTAAAAATTTAAGGGCATTTATTGGCAAATGTTTTATTATAACATTTGATATATTGTCTGGTCCTGGACTTGAATTCCCTATTTGAGATAGAACCATTGTCATTTCGTTCATTAATATTTTACTATTTATTGGGTTGGAATTGTCAAATATTTCAAAATTTTGTTTAGTTTCTTCAGTATTTTTGTAGTGAATAAAATAATCTTCATAGTTACTAGAGCTAGAGTTATTAGCGAAAGTCTTTGCTAATATATAGGATGTTTCCTTTGGGTCAGATGTAAATGAACCATCAGGTTTCTCAAGTACAATTTTGTCAAGTCTAATGTTACGGTGATTAAGATGATGTATTTTTTTCCAAAGATCCCCAATATGTGTTTGGTTGTTAATAGTGGATACCCAATTCTCCCAATATATTTTCCTATTTTCTTTTAGAAGTCTTTTATAATAAGCTCTCTTTTTTTATATTCAATTTTATACATCGAGTTGGGATCATTTCTCTCATGTTTTTTAAAAAGTTTAAAGGCTTTTTTTGTTACTCTAAATGCAATTTTACAGTCATCGTTCCACCAGGGTAGATTATTTTTCCTAATACGACCCGTAGTTTTTGGTATGAATAAATTTGCTACTTGTAAAATTATTCCAGTAAATTTTTCAACAATATAATTTATAGGATAATCGGGTATAGAAAATAAAGATGGTAATTCGAGAAAATTTTGATTAACCAATTCAGAAAACATTAACCAATCAGCTTTATCGTATTGCCATTTTCTTGGTAGGCATATATTATTATTTTGTAAATTTTGGCTAATTAACGTTCTAATAAAAATTGGGAAATGATCACTGTCATACAAATCATCTAAGGCGTTCCATTCAAAATATGATAATATATTTTGAGAAGCCAAAGTTAAATCTATATTGCTCGTGTTACCAGTATTGCTATTAAAATGTGTAGGTTGTCCGTTATTTAATAATAATATATCACTATGATCATCGAGCCATTCAGCAATTGATTTACCTCTGGTGTCGCATTTATCAGATCCCCAGTAAAAATGGTGGCCATTAAAATCACCCATAATTATAAAAGGTGATGGCAGTTGACTTATCAAATTATTTAAATCACTAATATTAAGTGCGCTGCTATTTGGAAGGTATATATTGCATATAGTAACAGTAAAAAGATATTTGATTTTAATTATTTTTGTTTCTAAATGAGTGTTTATATTTATTAGTTCTGGAAAAGTGTATGGTTTGATAAAGATTGCTACGCCTCCACTAGCCCTATTACATTGTAAACGGTTTTTAAAAAAGTGTACATACCCCTTAATAGAAGCACAATAATTAGAAGTAAAATTTGTTTCCTGTAAACAAATGCAAGTTGGACTAAGTCTACTGATCAACAATTTTATGTTTTCTAATCTTTTAAAATACCCATTTACATTCCACTGTAACACATCCATGAAATTAATTGATAAATAATACGTATTGTATCTATATCTTTATAAATATATATTAATTAATTAAGTATAAAGAACTAATATATCATTAATTATCTTTGTACGTAGGAACGATCGCGTCAGTAATTAATATTTCATTTAATTTTTTTGACAGACGTGAACATCTGTTTTTTAAACTCTTATTTAACTTACTATGTATTTTATTACACATTATAATTAAACCGTTAATATTATCTGTATAAGTATATGTTAATTCTTTCACATTTTGTTTTCCTTTTACATTATCCAATAAACTAATAAATTGATCTAAATTAATAGGGAATGAATTATCACTGTTTATTTCTGCCATAATCTGTTCAATATCTTTCCAAACTTCTTCTTCAGTTTTCATATCATCTTTCTTCAATTTCTTTTTTGTTTTTGATTTAACGACGGTGTCTTCCATTGAAACATTGCTTTCTGTTCCATCTGTTTCCTATTCTATGATATCAGACTCATGCCCTTTTACATATTGTTTTAATTGTTTATCTGAAATTGATAATTCACTAGTTGTTGGGGAATGAATACGTTTCTTTCCTTTCGAATTCAATGGAATCTGTTGAGAAGGTGGTTTTTGAAAAGTCTGCGGAGTGCTTAGCTGGTCCAATATACGGTCATCGTTTCTTTCAAAAATTTGCTTAATTTCTTCTTCAAAATGATTATCTGATTCCTTGATATCAGAAACAGCTTGAGATACTGTTTTATTCTGTGGACAATTTTTCGCTAAATGCCCCATTGTGTTGCAGGACACAACACAACAAACATTTTAAGGCATCATTTGAAATGTATATCCAATAATTTGTCCCTTCATAGGACAGTTGAACTGATACTGGGAGGCGTGATTCATCATCAGGGCTAACGTATAACTGCCTTCTAAAGCTTAAAATGTGAGAAAACCCTGGATCACTCACACCAATTTTCATAAAGGATATAGGAGACATTATTTTAATTTTCATCTCTTCAAATTTTTGTTCAATAACCTTATTTGGTATAACTGGGCAAACATTTGAAAGAACTATTCTTTTATTTCTAGTAATTAATGATTTAATTTCAAGTAAATTCTTATTTACAATGACGTTTTTCTTTTCTTCAATAAGGTAATCAGCTGTTTTCTTGCTATCTAAATATATACAAATTCGAGCATTCGATATGCGGGATATAAATCGTATAGTTGAAGCTGGAGTAATAGATGTCAGCGCAACAAGGTACTCCCTGAGAGTTATTCCTTCGATTGAGTCCAAAATGATTGCTTGATCTTTTTTGGGGAAACTTGTTGTAGATGTCACGTTCGCATAACTTGAGACATTTGGAACTTGAGACTTTTGAGACTGAGTAGGTGATTGAGACATTTGGGGATTTTGACACGTTTGGGGGAGAAACATTTTAAAATAAAGGGCCTCCTGTTGCCAGGAGATACCCCGTTCTCGTTATTTTAATCTTTTAGTATTGCGTAGGTAAATGATCACGCGTAATGATCACGCGATGTACAGCGCTGCGTAACGCGTAACCGCGCGCATTTTCGATTTCGCTATTAAAAAGTGCGCACTGCGTCGCATCTCTGTGTGAACTGAACCCTGATTGATAAACAATGAAAAGAGCGCTGATGGGCATAGAAACATTTTATTAACGAATGAGATTATAAATCAGGGTGTAGATATCTGGGGGCACGGTAGTGTCTACGACAAGAGAGAAGCGTAAGGGCAATACCTAATTACCTTTTATCGAAGCGCTTCGTCGATTTTTTTAACCCTCATAACTTAGGTTTAGATTATCTATACCAGATGAACGAAATTTTCGGAATATGTTCCCAGTAGCGGACTTATTTAACAAAACATATAATTTTGATTGCACAGCTCATATATT
The DNA here is from genome assembly GCA_037179445.1 of Phengaris alcon alcon. NCBI lineage: Eukaryota > Metazoa > Arthropoda > Insecta > Lepidoptera > Lycaenidae > Phengaris > Phengaris alcon. The sequence continues at coordinate 657,849 of JAYRCH010000305.1, forward strand.
TTAGATTTTATTGAAACATAAAAAAACCTGATTTAGTCACTTACTCACTGATGCTCATTAAAATCTATATGGTACTTCTGAATGTCTTAGAAAGCTGAAATTTGGTATGTAAGCTAGTATTAGCACAGAAACAACATCAAAGTTGTAAAACTTGGAATTTTTATCCTCCAAGCCCTTAAACCAGGGGATGGAAGTTTTTATGATACATCTGCAAATTTTTATGCTTTAGGTTTAAAAATTGATAAAGGATAAGATATACTTTTTACAAATATTAAAAATTGTGTCATAGGTAACATAAGAAAAGAAGTTAAATCCCACGAAAAACATTTACATGCTTTTGTGGGAAAGTTATCACAGTACTAAGTGTGAGTTTTTATTTTCGCATTCGATCGTGAGCGCGCTTGGCGTTTACTAGGAATTTGTATGTGATTTGACCTAGTTGTCGCGTGTACAACTAGGTGGCGCTGTACAAATCACATGCAAATTCCTAGTAAACGTCAAACGCGCTCACGATCGAATGAGAAAAAAAAACTCAAACTTAGCACTCTAATCTTATCTAGAGCCAAGCTTCTCACTTTATACGCCTTAACTCATAAGGCCTAACTTCATAAACTCTACATCTTCAAAATGTATGGCTTGGCCGTTTCGTTACTAAATGAGCAATAATATAACAGAAACGCAAGGGACAGTTAAAATAAATATTATTTTACCTTACATTTTCGCGGTATGTAGCGAAATGGCCATCCCACATATTTTAACTAAGATGTAGCGTTTGTAAAATTAGGCCTTGTAAAGTTAAGTTGCGTAGAGTCAGAAGCTTGGCTCTAGATGAGATCTGATAACTTTCCCCAGTGCAAGCCATTTGGTATTTTCTTGGCATGATTTTACATGAAAATGTTTTTTGTGGAATAATATGTATACTTTTTACTATAAATAGTTCTATATTTATTACACACTTTGAAATATCAAATGTTCAAATAAATCCTTACCCGATTCAGCCGCCAACAGCAGCGAATATCACAAACACATTTCCACACAATCAGATCTTAACAAAGCCTACCGATTCCGCTATCCAAATCTACCACTTAATATTAAGCCACTCTACATTCCAGACCGTAAACTGGGTGACCAGGAATCATATCAAGCCATGAATTCCATTCCATTTAGCTCTATAGACCCGCATTCTACAGAGATATCCTTGTTGCTCTGTAGCTGGAATTGTGCTTCTGTTTATAACTTTATACAGGTTTTTAGTAAGTAATAACATGTAATAAGTTTGAGTATTTTTTTATGATGTTTTCTTTCACTAACCTGAGCAATTTAAGTTTCTTGATGTTTGATAATTTAGAGATTAGTATTCAATGTTCTTTTTAAATAATTGAAGTGAATAGTATTAACTTTTTAAATAAAGTACCTGGGTAACCGAGCTTTGCTCAGAGTAATGATAAATAAAAGAGTGCTGATAAATAAAAATAAAAAAAAGAATTACAAAAATATTTATTCGAACCCGGTATTCGAACCCACTTTATACCGAATTTTCAAACAAAGCAAAAACAGACATAAGCACACCAATATGCCAATCTTACTGACATAATATAGTCGAAATTATTGATATATTGTTGAATGACAAAAGAAAAAACACAAATAGCTTAAAAATGCGCAGTTTCTTAGCGATAAGACCCAGCTAGATCGATTTTTCTCCCCCAAAACTCCCTACATACTAATTTTCATGGTAATACTTGTAGCCGTTTTCAAAAAACCGATTTCGTTTTAAGTAAAAGTTTGAAAAACTATAGAAAATGAAAATTCATTTAATAAAAAAATTAATACAATATTTATTTACAGCCAAGCCTCATAAGTTACCAAAAAGTTACACAAAAGCGCTTAATGAATATTTGTAGAAAATAAAAGCTTATTTTTTATCGATATAACCCACTACCGCGAGTAAAAATTTCATACGGGATTACAGAATTGAATAAAAAAGGTTAATTCCGAAATATGAAATACCGAAGGGCTATTTGCCTTTATGATAATCTGTTGTATTGATACAACTGAATGGGTATACAAATGTAGAATAATTTAGGCGGCCTCTGGGCGGAACAGTGAGGGATGGCCTTTATCTCAAATGGCCTACCGAAATGCCAGAAAATATTACTATTGTGTGAATATGGAAAGAAAACATTTTATGATGTAAAGTGATGCTTTTTAAAAATGTTTATTTTCATACTGCAAAATAAATAAAAATATCCGTATGTTTTGGTAAGAAAATAGTTAATTAGTATAGTTCACAAGCAAAAATCATGTGGAATCTTGATCTTTTTAAAACAACCTAACATATAAATAATACTGTTCTCAACCGGTTCTACAGAAATAAAAGGAGATTAATTAATTAAAAGAAAAACTTATTTTCTGTTAGAATTTTAAATGTTTTCATAAAGAGAGTATTATGAAGAACACTTAATTTATTTGTTGATTAGTTTTATTATAAAATGGTGCTATATTTTCCCTACAATTTTTCTTAACTAAATCTCAAATAAAAGTCAAGTCGTGATGAGACATAAGTAGCTTACTAAGTAACTAAAGCTAAATTTAAATTATAATTGATCTGTAGGTTTTAAACAAACAATATATAAACATTAAACTAAATTTAAACATAAAATTCACAGATTTCGTGACTCACACAACTATCGAGCACATTGGAATTGAATCTACGGAATTCGAAAAAATAATGTCGCTGAGCAACGAGATAGTCGGGATAGTAGGAAAAGGTTACAAAATAAAACTACAACGTTAAATGATAATTATTTTATTCTTAGACTTTTGACCGTGACTTCGTACGCGTAGATGTTGAGGTGACTAATTTCCTATTATTTTTAGAAAGAGACTTTAATTATGCTATAAATAAATTAAATTAAACGGTAAGTTTTAAGACTATTTTTAAGTTTTGGACTATTTTTAAGACTATTTTATTACTAGAGTGTATTATGCTATTGAAGGACCTCTTTATATACAATATTAACTGTATTGCCAGACTGCTAGCCGAACTTACTCTGGAACTCGAAACATAGAACTGTCAGTCTGAGAAACAGTTCTCTCTATCCCAGCCACTTTCAATGACTACCACTAAAATGCAGCTAAAGTACATTTTTGATGACCTTACAAACAAGTACTCGTACTTAAAAGTATCAACCGTGCAATAATATTTTTATTTATAAACGTAGCTATCAGTTATTTATAATTAATTATTAAATTATATTTGTATATTATCAGGTACGTTTATGTGTGAATAGATAATATTTATTAATATTTATATGATATTCATATATATATATATATATATATATATATATATATATATATATATATATATATATATATATATATATATATATATATATATATATATATATATATATATATATATATATATATATATATATATATATATATATATATATATTATGTAAGTATATACTTCTTTCCTACCTTTGTAATGAATTACTTATAAATCTATTTCCAAATTAATTAAGGTTGTCTGGTAGAAATCGCTTGTAGCGATAAGACCGCCTCTTGTGCCTAGTTTTAGTAACTGTACTGTTTGATTTTACTTTTTGGTGCGCAATAAAGTGTTCATTCATTATTCATTCATTATGTATTATTATTAATTCTGTAAAATATTTGTGTTTCAATTGATGTATATAATATTAAATGTAATTTGCGAATGTTTAAAATTACAGATATATGTACTCTTATATTATATAATTGTCAATTATAATGTATTAGATTTAATTTTAAGTTGCACACCATCAAGTGGTAGTATGAAAGATCAAATTATATTTATACAATAAGATCATTTTATTGTAACTTCATTCTGGCAATAAATGAATTATGAACTTTTATTTGGAGTCTGGTGCCATTGCACAATACTGGAGGCTTAATATTTCTTAATAACATAACTGGTGCTCGAATATTCAAACGGAGATTATGTGTTGGAAGACCTGTTGGATTTAGAGTATTAAGGAACTCCACGGGATAGTTTACTGCATCATCAGTTTGTACTACTGAATCCACTGACTTATATTTTACTTCATCTACTTCAAATGACTGAAGTAAAAGTTCATTTATTGTGGCTGCGTTTTCATTTTTGGGGTTCAAAATGGCACGTTCACAAAACCTTTCTATGGGCTTTGTCATGAGATTGGTGACATCAGGGTAAACTGCGTTAGTGAATTATGTAAGTGATGTTATCACTGTTGCCAAACTTTGCGGAATAGTAATTTTACCATTAATTGTAGGGAAAATGCTATTTCCTATTTTAAGCATAAATTCTTAAATTGTTCATCAGACGGTTCACCTTTCAAATGGTCTATTATGTTTATTGTTAAAGCGAGCTTTTGTGTGTGACTCCACATGTATGATGACTTTAAACACGACTTGACCTCATCCGCTCGTGTGCCCCTGGGTACTACGGGTATCAAAATAAAGAGCTTAAAGAGAACATTCCAAAACTATACAACAAATATAGTAAAATAGTCAAGCATGAGTTTGACTCTGACAAAAAATTGTGAAATTACATGTTTACTTATTTTCTTTTAGGACTACATTTACAAAGTTCCAAGCCAAAATGCTCATTTAATATTTTTTCTCCATACAAAGTTACTCCATACACCCCTTTTTACCAATTAAAAGATCAAATTTTTGAAAATATTGAATTACTTTTAGTAGATCATGTCAAAGAGCAATATCGCAATATCACGAAATTTCAAACAGATTTAACACAAACAAAAAGTTACATACAAACGTTGATTTACTTTTACTTATTCAAACTTCGATACGCGTGTAGAAATTTATTAACTTTTTACCCCTTTAGGGGTTAAAAACTTCAAAATTATAAACCGAATTCAAAATTATGAAGATTAAGTAGAGAAATAGTGAAAATTTTAGCCAAATGTAAAAGGGGAATTATTTAGAAAATAAGTTTTATTTTATACTTTTTTGTACATTTTTACTTTGGAAGTCGGTTTTAATTTTTTGTTTGAAAATAATAATTTTTCTCTTAGTTGTACTTATTATATTATTATTAACACATTTCAAGAAAGTAGTATAGTATATTTATAATATAAAAAAGCCTCCGCTATTCTCACTCTCTCGGCAAAACAAACTCAAGCGTTATTTTATGCCACCTTTCTGAGAAGTATTTCCCCAAATAAGCATTACCGATCTGTGGACCTAATAAACAATCACCAGTGATGATGGTAATTAGATACTATAATATTAAACAATTATTATTATCTATTGTAGTAGTCAGCGGAAAAAATATAGCAATAAGCATTAAATAACGAATATAATTTTGCCAATCTCAAAATTTCAAAGACATTGATATCGGTGCACAAAACTCTGATGAGTAGTGAGAACCTTTGTCATCCTTATAATATGTTGGTGTTTCGTATGTGGTGGTGATGATGATGATTACTGTAATTGATATAGTGGCATATATGCTTGCAGTTCTTTAAACAACGCCAAAATTCTTAAAACAGCTATCTATAAGGAGTCAGGAGTTCTGTTCAATACTTTTGGATCCAGGGTATACTTTGGTGCAAAATCTTACTTTTTGGTAGCATATGCTTAGACTACTTCAGAAAAATTTGAAATCGCATGTGTCCATATAAATTTCGAGGAGTTCCCTCGATTTCTCATGGATCCAATGATCAGGTCACCACTTTGATGTCAAAAGGACCGACTTGGGATTGTACCCTTTATATCTTAAAAACAACGTTTTGTAAAACAACGTTTGCCGGGTCAGCTAGTAGAATATTATAAAATTAATAGATTAACATAAGTATCTTTGACATGACACTTGTGAACAAACAAATTGCAAAATTTCTACACGCGTATCGAAGTTTAAATAATTGTCGCCGTGGCGCATAAGTATACAGTATCTGGGAGACCGAGCTTTGCTTGGAGTTTCAGTAAACGATAAAATAATGAAAACACAAAAAAAGAATCACAAAAAATATTTATCTGATCGGGATTCGAACCCACCACATTCCAAATTTCCAAACAACGCAAAAATTATACTTAGGTTCGCAAACCAAGCTGCTAATCACACCTACGTAAAGGAGTCGAAATTATTGATATGCCACAGTACGATAGATATATTGTTGATAATGTATTATATTTGATATACATTGCTTAAAAATGCGCAGTTTCTAAGGGATAAGACCTAGCTAGATCGATTTTTCTCCCCAAAACTCACCGCGTACTAAATTTTATATAAATACTTGTAGCCGTTATCGAGATTTTGATTATATACGGTCTCGGTTAAATTATAAGATATTTAACTATTTTTCTCAAAAAGGTTAGGCTACAGGGGAAACCCTTAACCCGATCGTATTTGTTTTAGGCTCAAATTGTAGCTGACTAAACTGTCCAGAGGAATTTTTCTCAAATTTTTGATATCATTCTTCGTTTCCAAAATATCGAGCGCCAAAATCGAATACTCGGTTTTTTTTCACTATATCGCTCCTAACTTTTTCGTTTTTTACTTTCTCGAATATTTTTTTTTGCACCTTATAGCTCTCATAAATACGTGTCTTTTGAGTGTTTTTTGAATACCATTTCTTCACAACTCTCTGAGATACAAGGGGATCGCACTTTTTCGTGACATCGGCCCCTATACTGGGGCGAACAAAAAAACATTTCCAATGTCAAAAACATAATATTCAAATTTTCATCTTTGCCTATATTTCTCGTCATTATTGACAGACTATTTCCTTCAGTCAGTTACCAATTATAAAATTACAATATTTTTGTTTCCACACTTTTTAAATTATTATATCTTAGTGTTTCATTATTGTACCTGTCGCCAGCTGTACTTACCACTAAAACCTTCAAACCTATAAACCTTCAAATCTATAAGAACGTATTTCTTTTTGATAGGACGACAATTTCTTTGGTGTTGCGAGGGTCCGTGGGTAATGGTAATCGCTTTCAATCAGGTGATCACTCGGCCCGTTTCCCCGCTATTTGATAAAAAATCATGACGTGCACAGAGTCGTCGTACCTGTAAGAAGTATAATTAGCGTCCGACAGATGGCGTTATATCGATGACGTTATATTTATAAATACGTCGGGGCGCATGTCGTGGCATGACGCGACTCCGTAAAATTTCACTCTCAAAGGTGCTAAAGAGGATTCACTTCGAGAAAGCAAAACTTGGACATGCAATAGCATTATGAATCCAAATACACTTGATTTTCGTATCCAGGGTTATGATTTTACTTTTCTATTCATACTGTCAAAAATTACAAATAAAATTAAATAATATAGAACCACGATACCTAATAAAATCAATATAGAATACAAGTGTATCAATGTAATTTTATTTTTCTAAAACTTAAAGTATCTGTGGCACTTAAAAAAATCCTAGCGAAATGTCAGGTTTTTGTATTCGCAGCTGCTGACCTCGTAAATATTTGTCATGGTTACTGCCTCCATTAATATTAACGAGCAGTTTTCAATTTTGACGAAGAGAAATTTAGTTCAATTCCGAGTATGCATGGTAGATAAATGAATTAAATGAATAAAATATTTTTACCAATATGATTTTATGGGCCGGTGAGCAGCTGGCGCGAGGTTGGATTTCAAAGTCGACGTAAAAAGCTCAAGTATACGCCTACAGTTTATTATACACACGGTACTAAAATATTTACTGTATTTCAATCACCATTCACCTGGCTATTTGTAGGTCAGAATTCTATTCAGGGGACTAAGGTTTGTCTGTAACTACCTACATTTTTGGACCCCATAAAATTTACAGAAAAATGACAATGATAAAAATAGACATGATGCCTATTGCTTATATCAACAAAAATATTGGTACATCGTATTATTTCTTTTTTAAAAATCGGGCTAAATTCTCGATTGCTGAAAAGGGTCAAAAGGTAAGATAAAGGTAAGCAAAATTATCAAAACCAGATTATCTTGAAGAGTGGCATAATTATTTTCTTTTAATTATATTATATCATTTAAGGAATTTGAGCCGTAATTAAAACAACAGACCACGATAGAATCAGAAGTTAACAAAAGTAGGTAATTGAGTGTCTCGAGAGGTATAATATAAAAAGTTTGTTAGCCAATGCTTCTCAACCTTTTGTGGCACTGCCCATAATATGAAAGATAATTTACAAATATCATACACGCGAAAACAAGAGTGGACTGTGTTTTTCATACTATTTCAAGTAAAAACCTCTGTATGGATTTTAATTAAATCTGGCATATAAATTGAATCAACTATACAATGTACGGATCCCGCGGTATAGACAGATTTTCATTCTTCACAGTAATAATACACAGGGTTTCTTGCACTGTTTCCACTTTAATAAGTATTTTACATTAATTTTAATATATATTATTACCTGTGGTCGCCCTATTATCATCGTCTATTATTTTTTTGGGTACAGTGTAACAAATCTAGGAGTTACTTAGAAGTATGAAATAATAATAATAATGAATTGATTATGAGCTAATAATATAAATAACCTTTTTTGCTACGTTATGGTTGAAATTAGCTCATAATAATTAATAATCTTTTTTAAGCTTAACTTTATATATGCCTCGAAAGAAAAAAGATGTTAACGTTTTGCAAATTTACTTTGTCGAAACTGACCGTAGTTTCGTACCCAAATAATAATAGACGACGATAATAGGGCGACCACAGGTTGAGAAGCGGTTCTCAGCTTTGCTTTATCATTGGTTATCGCAATAATATTGTCCAAGTTTAAATGGGGATTGTTGAAACAACAATAAGATATCAACGTTTCTCGGTTGTTAATTTTAATTTGTTTTTCAGCTAAGCTCTTTACTGTTTACGACTCACAAAATTTGTTAATGAGCGCTTCTGGCAACAGGAATATCTTATTGGCCTATTTCGGCCTAGTAACATAATAAATTTAATGTAGCTCGTAACAATTAACAAATAAGAAAAACCGGTCAAGAGCGAGGACTTGCCTACCGAGGGTTGCGGACAAAGTAGGAACATTATAAATAGTTCAGGAATCGAGTCTCCCACATTTGTCGGTCCTGAAAATGGGTGATGATAGTTTGTAAGCAGACTAAGCTATTATTTTTGTAATTTTTCGTTAACAATAAAATCTTATGCGTCGTAAAAAATTAACGAAATCATTTTGGAATCTTCTTTCTTTTTGAACTTGTAGCTTCAGCTTAAAATTTCGACCCATTTTATTTTAATGACAAACATGCAGTTTTCAGATTTTTTCTTATATTTGCATTATACCTAAAACGATGTGACTTGCCAAGTTTTATAGTTGTAGGTCAACGGTAAGTACCCTATGAATTCTGACGCCCTAGGGAGTATCAAAATATAAGTAAGGTATTTGTGGCAAAACGGCCATAACTTATTTCGTGAATTTCATCCAAATTTTTCACAGCTTCAAGAAGTCATTATACGACCAGACCATTTCAAGACCTGAGTATACGGTTTTAATTTCAATTCGATACCTCAACACGTTCCTGAAATAAAGGGTCTTGATAGATAGACAGGCGGTCAAACAGACGGACGGAAGGACGGACGAATGGAGGGACGGACTGACAGACAAAAAAGTGGTGCTATAAGGGTCCCGTGTTTTTCCTTTTGAGGTACGGAATCCTAAAAAGAAAATAAAACTGATAATATCATATAAATGAATGTTTGACAACAATATAGTTTTATTATTAATAATACGTATTAGAATTTCTGTCAAAATTGGTTTATCTAGGCGTTATTTCAAAATTTGCAGCGCAAAAGTATCAAGCACAGAATTTTTGATGTATGTTAAGTGTGTGATAAAGTATGCATTATGTGCAGAAGTAAATTGCTACTACACTGAAACAAAGGTATCCGGGCTCTAGAATTGATGTCACGAATATACATTTCAACTTACATTCGCAATCAAGCGAACAGCGACAATCACGTTGCTATTTTATACCTCAATGCTGAATTGTTACTTTAAAAATGTTAAATCCTTAAAAATATGTACGTTCATGAGAATCGCAGGGTTTGTTCAGCTTTAGAACGGTTGACTGGTCATATTTGCGTAGAGGATTACATGGATGTTTCAATTTAGGAAGGTTGAAAAGAAGGGGTGCCTCAGGAATTGTATTTAGGACCCATATTGTTTCTGCTGTTTATGAATCGTAAATATTACAAATTCTACAATTAGTTGGAAAAAAAGTAAATCCCATGATTAAAATTCTAAAAAAGAATATTATTAGATATACGATAAGTCTTAAAGATAATATTCAAATTCTGAAGAAACCCAACATTTTAATTAGCTATCAAGTGATTTCTATTGGGAACACTGAGCAACCTGTCAAAGTTACAAGAAGTTTTCAATTACTCGTATAACTTTACCTGCATACGGTATACAAATACTCAGCGAAGTTTAATATTTCGTAGAATATTGATATTTTAAACTTTAAAGTTGAAGACATTCATTGCTAAACTCGTATTCTGAATATCAAATGTTTCAAATACAAAATTCAAATACTAAACTCACCTGTAAGGATTTATCTCATGATGACAAGAATTTGATTGTTCTACAATATTGATTTATTATTAAAGTTGATGCATTTAGATTGAATCCGTGACCTAGTGGATAGACCGTTTGATTTGCACTCTAGTTTTCGTTTGAGTGCAGGTTCGATTCCCAGGTTGAGGCGTGTACCAATGAGACTTTTTCAGATCTCAAATACGGACGCTCTAACGGTAAAGGAAAACATCGTGAGGAAACCCGCAAATGGTTGGCCCCAGACGAATTGACCAGTTATTCCTCTGGACTAGGCTGACTATATTTTGAGAATGCTGTATGTGCTTGGGCAACCATACGACGTTTAAAAACCAAAAGTCCCAGGCACTACAGTATTTCAAGAAAAACAAGTAACCACTACTTCGGAGAATATCGTATAAATCATCCAATAACGGATGAAAAAGCCTAAGTTTTTGTTCCATTAGTTGTACGAAGAAGATTATGTAAGTGATTGTTATCGCGATTAAAAATCTCCAAATGGAATCAAACAACATTTAACTAAATAGAGTCTCTATCGGTGAACAATGTTATTATTATTAATTATGTAATAACTAAACATAATATTATAAGAAACATTTGTTTGTTTGTTTATTTGAATTGAATACGCTTCGAAATTACTACTACCCCAATTTTGATGAAATTCGGTAGATATAGATTAGACCACGGGAAGGACAGGCAACTTTTTACCGCGGAAAATTTTACGGTTCCTGCAAGATTATCTTTTTTGCTCACACGAAGACGCGGGCTACATCTAGTAATAATCATTATAAAATTGAAGTTAAAATTAAAGTACTAATAAAATATATCTCAAAAACGCCGCATGGGTTAAATAAATCGGATATTCCCTAAGCGAGCTGTATCGGTACCCGGCGGGCAGCTCAGATCGCATGGCTCGTATATTAAAACGCTGCTCGGATAAGCCTAAACTAAAAACCATTGGAGAAATTTCTGGAAAATATGAAATTATAGTTCATAATCTTCGCGGCTTTAAATATCCTGGTCCCTGGTAGGTACCTATTTAAAAAATTCTTGAGTATAGTTTTTGGGCTTGACAAACATAATATCGGGCAATTGATATTAATATTTTTTTACGAAACGATCAGACGGATCGTAAGCGATTACCGCCGCTTTAGGACACTTCCAATACCAGAGAAGTAACAAGTGTAAGGGTCAATTCACACTGCGTCGATACGCGACGCGGCTTTGCATTTTTAAGATAGGTATTGAAAATTAAACTTTATTGACTACACAAAAAGATATGTAACGTTTCATAATAATATAATATCAGTCATAAACTGCACAACATGCGCAGTGCAGGGCGGCGCAACATGACATTCGAACTCTTACAATGAACTTGTATCTTGTTAATTAATGAATAAAGTTCTATTTTGAACAGCTTTTTTAAAAATGCAGCACCATGTCACGTATCATTTTCTTACAGTATGTATTGATCCTAATTCCTCTGGTGTTGCGAGTTGCTGATCCTTACAATCCCCAACCTCCCTTGGACCTCTAGCCTGCTTGCCTGCCTGCTAGAGGGTGCGCTAAGTATGCATGAACGCACATCTTGCTTGTGAAGATTTTATTTAAAAAATTAAAGCAACATACATCTTCCACCAATGCAGCACGAAACTGGTAAAATCTACCCACGTGTTTGGGTAGATCCTTCGAAAACGTTAAAAAAAATATAGTGTAAATCTAATATTAAAACTATTTTCAAACACGAAACACTCTAAACGCCCAATCTATCCAAACTTTGTTCATTTTACAATGTTCAAGAGAAATTCTCTTATAATCGCTCTTCACCGTTGTAAATATACAAAGGCCTACCTTACACGCAATTATCAAATTATTTTGTCATCATTGAAAGCAATGAACTTTCAACGCTAATTTTAACCTTTGATAACAATCAAGAAAACGTTAGTAATACATAGTACGATCATTAGGGTTTCTGAGGTAGTAAAGATAAGATATACTATAGCTATAAACGAGATGCAGGTGCTGAAACCTTGTACGACTAGAGTAATGCGTCTTTACTATCGCGATGCTCGTTATTTTCGCGATATAAATGTAATGTGAGCGCAAAAATTGCATCCATACGGATTGTAAACGCTGCTAATGTAATGCAACAGAGCCGTGTTTGCTGCAGTCACGTGCACTTAAGCTTCCAAACACATTTATGAAACATATCCTACTTAATATTATAAATGTGAAAGTTTGTGAGAATGGATGGATGTTTGTTACTCTTTCACGCAAAAAACTACTGAACGGATTTCGATGAAATTTGGTGTGGTAGTAGTTTAGGCTCTGTATTAAAACATAGGCTACTTTTTATCCCTATACTATTTATATAGGGCAACAGCTAGTACAAAATATATCAAATAACACACCACACATTATAATACATCATGTGGTCGCAAGATCTGAGTTTATTTGATTAGTTCTAAAAAAAACTTATTTTCTCTAATATTGCAGCACCCGCTTTTGTCCGCCGCTCCGCCCGTGTAAATGCATTATGCAGTATCCCACTGGAACACTGCAAGTACTTTTTCGGAACAAAAAGTAGCCTATGTATTAATCCAGAGCTTAAACTACTACTATACCAAATTTCACCAAAATCCGATTAGTAGCAAAAGCTACTGAAACTACGTAAAAGAGAAACAAACACCCTTCGATCCCCACAAACCTTCACATTTATAATAGTAGTTGGAATTCAAAGTCTACCTCAGTATGACAAGTGAATGCACCAAAATTAATTAGTCGTCTAACTTGCGCTCCTTTCAAGTAGGTCATGCTTCCGTGTGCCAAATTTCATCTCAATCTGTTCAGCGTGATAAAACATCAATTCTAGCTGCAATATTAAAAGCTGAAATAATATTTGATAATCTCCTCAGAATTTCAAGAACTCAGAGTTTCATTTTGATATTCCTTTAAAAATATAGATATTATAGATTAGAAGAAAACTTTAAGAGAATACTTTAGAAATAATAACTTATTTCGTGAGAAAATATTGTTGAAAAAGTGCGTTCAGATATGAAAAAATCTACAAAACCGAATTGACTACAGAATATTAACATATTATTTTGCAAAAGAGAAGATATCCGAATCATAGCGTAGCAGTCGTGTCGTCAGTGGTCAGAGATGGTGATGATGATTATGTAAATGCATTTATAAATATTCCTTTCATATCACTCTATTTATTTATAAAATAAGTCAGGACATGTTTAAGGGGGGTTCCGTAACTATCAACTCGCAATAGGTTTTCTTTGAATTAATTCAAAAGTTATTGTCCAGTTTTGATAAAAATAATTTTCCTAAAGATTTTTTAGCATGATCTATCAGCATGGAAACTGACAAGTTTCTAACTCCTATAGTTAAGAAATGCCACTTTGAGGGCCGATTAATCGAAAATGGTTGACTTTGTAAAAAATCCATGTATTAAACCTTGCCTTTATGCAACAAAATCAATACCCTTCCTTTTGGCTTTGATATCCCAGACGATGGGGTAGAATGATAAAATTTCATCCCCACATCACATATTATCTGGAGAACCAGCCCTAAAGTATAAAATTATTATTATTATTTGATGCCAAAGCCGAGATCTATATACATTACATAACTTCACCAAAGGATATTGAAACCATTTCATACATTCTTGGGCTAAGAATGTAATAAGATAAAAATGGTATATATATATATATATATATATATATATATATATATATATATATATATATATATATATATATATATATATATATATATATATATATATATATATATATATATATATATATATAACTAAGGCGCTAACATTTATACATTATCAGAGTTTCTGACCAAAGAAAGGCATAGAGTTTTCACTACAGCTCGCAAGCACTTTGATATTAAGAACTGTTGGTCGAGTGATGGCAAAATTAATATCATCCTCCCGGATAAGAGCCGCCGCAAAGTGGAATCCAATACATCCCTGGAGAAGCTTATGTCCCAGTTCCCAGCAAGCTGTGAGGAGGCAGAGGCTCATGCGCAGGACCTCAGAGCTGGAAGAACCGTAAGACAAGCCCGGCGTCGTCATTAATGAATAACCTTCAAAATTTGTTCATGTCTATTGGTTTGTCATTCGATTTTTATAGCGCATTGTAAATTTGGTTTTTTGGTTTTCGATTCACGTCTTGTAGGTATGTTCAAAATAATTAAATTTCAAAATTTTTACTGTTTATACGCCAATACTCCAGAGTTTTTATAAATTTTAATGTCAATCATTCTTAGTTCTCTTTTCTCTTGACACCCTGACATTTGCCAATTGTCAGATGTGCTATGACAGATATCTTCTTCTTCATCAACTTTTTTTTTTTTTAGTTTAATTTTTATTATTCCAATTTGCCAAAGTGATGTGTAACATTTTTTTTTCTTTCATTAGATAAATAATTGTTTCAACTTTTAAAGTTTTCTCTTGAAATCCTAATATTGTTTGCTCTAGTGCTCAAATATATATATAGTGTTTGTTACAAGTACCTAGTAAGTTCTTTACTCAACGTCAAAGATTTTAAGTATTAACATAGTAGTAATTAGTCAGTCATTTTAGTTTTAATTCTTAATTTTAATAATATATAATAGTACTTTGTGTGATCAACTTACTAATATTTTCTGTAATTACAGGCAAACCTTAACATAGCACACATTATTGCCCAAAGCATCCCCAGTCATTATCCTGATATCCTTGATACCTTCAGCGCTGCTAATCTTGATGCCATCTTAATTTATGAATCTTTCCTTAAGCCTTCTCTCCCATCTATTCAATCCAGGAATAGAATATTTTCTATTCCTGGATTTATCCTCATTCGTAACGATAGAACAGGCAAAGGTGGTGGCGGGGTTGCCATTTATCTTCGCGCTAATATTGAATATAATATATTGAATATGTCTCCTTCTTCTTATTCAGAAGCAGCGGAATATCTGGTCATTGAAATTGTCGCTCATCATACTAAATTGCTCCAGATTGTTTTGTATATCCCTAATTCTGGTATCGATTATTTTGACACTCTTGACAATCTCCTTACTAATTTTCGTCTGAATTATCAGCATGTTATAATCATGGGAGATTTTAACACCTGCCTTCGTAAGGATAATCATCGTACACATAAACTACAGTCGCTTTTAACTTCCTATAACCTTCATGTCCTTCCTTCCCCCCACTCATAACTTTCCTAATTGTACGCCCTCTCTATACATACAATAATAAGATCCAATTATTATTGTATCCTCTCTCAATAACGTGGCTACTCATGGACAGCTCGATGCGCCTTTTTCCTATCACGACCTTGTTTTACTATCCTATAAAATTAGACCTCCTACACGTAAATCCCAAACTCTCTTTTTACGTAGCTTTAATAGAGCTTCATGTACAAGCGCTGTGTGCTGTGTGCGAGTTTTTGTCACTACTCACCGTGAAGAAGTTAACTACAATTTGTATGGCATCGAATTAGTTACCATTGTTTGCCACTAGGGGCGCTGTTTCGATGCCATACAAATTGTAGTTAACTTCTTCACGGGGAGTAGTGACAAAAACTCGCACACAGCACACTGGAGCAAGATGCTGAAAATTTAGACTGGACATCTGTGCTTCATAGTTCAAGTATTGATTATAAAGTAAAAAACTTTAATAAAATTATGCTGGAACTTTATGACCATCATGCCCCTGTGAGGAGAGTTAAAATGAAGCATAACCCGGCACCATGGCTGCTGCTGCTGTCTGTGACAAGGTTTCCTCCAAGATGATTAAAATGATTCTCCCTACTTTATTACCTATTTTGACTCATATCCTCAATTTCTCTTTATCCTCTTGCTGTTTTCCTCAGGTCTGGAAAAGGGCGAATGTCCTCGAATTATTGACAAAGGCGAATACTTGACAAAGCTACTCTTACTCCCATTACCTTGAACGCCACTACGATACCTTTCTCTGACTCTGCCAAAAACCTGGGAGTAATTGTTGACACACACCTGTCTTGGAATACCAATGCCAACAACATTAGTTTACCACACCCTGCATTTACTCAAGTTACTCCAAAACTTTCTTCCTACTCCTACTAAAATTCTATTAGCGCAAACCCTTATCCAACCTATTACGCAGACGTTTGCTATTTAGACGCGAATGAAGAGATTCTAAACAAATTAGAACGGTTGTAGAATCTCTCCATACGTTTTATTTTTGGCTTAAAAAAACGAGATCACGTGTCTCAGTACAGAAAGCAGTTTCAGTGGCTCCCTATTCGTCTACGCAGAAACTATCGAATCCTCTGTCTCTTTTTCAATTCTTTGTTTAGTCCTACATCCCATTCTTATTTAAATGAGCGATTCCCCTTTCCTAATTTCCAAAACATATCTTGTAGACCCTTTAGACGTACTCTTCTAGATATCCCTCCCCATCGTACCGACTTCTTTGCTTACTCCTTCACGGTGCATGCTGCTAAGCTCTGAAACTCCTTGCCAGCTCAGATACGGGAGTGTAAGACACTTGGGCTCTTTAAGGGAAGACTGCGTGAGCACTATCTTAGCTTAACCTGATAATTAAGATACCAAACCCTTAATTTCATTTATGCTATTAATATATTATGTTTTTATAATACTATTATAAATTATTGTATCTATTAGTATATTGTAATTTTTTTATGTAAGTATTTGTATAATATTAAAGAACTAAATCTGTATATTGTTAATAATTGTACGCACCAGATACTGTTAATTTTCTTTATGTTCTCCTGTATCGGGTCTACTGGAAGAAATTCCAATTTTGGAATAAGTAGTACCTTTGTATTAAATTGTATCCTAGTTTTAAGATTTCATTATTTATTATTCTGTGTACATAAATTATAAAAAAAATAAAAAAATAATAATTAATGAAAATATCAGCAACGCACACTACCAGAATTGTGTTCACATATACACACACGAAGTGTATTTATAAGCTATAGATAGTTTGGAGTTAGGACACATTGTATTTGAAATTTGTAGTGTTGTACCCTTAAGAAGTTCAATCGATATTGTTGTCCCATCGAGAAAGTTATTAGTTACAATCAAATCTATTTTCGAATCGCCGTCAAACAAAAACGAGTATCTGAATTGTCAAAACTATATCGATTTATAGTCGATACATTATTGTCGTTACCTATGAGTATTGACGTACGGTTTCATCGTAAAAAACATGAGTGAAATTTTATTTCTCGTAATTGTAATGGATATAGGCTGATATTCTTTAATGAGAGTAGAAGTTAATTTTACAATGTCTACTGAGACCAAAATAGAACCAGGTGTGCCACAAGAGTCCATTTTCGGCCCGTTTATTTTTCTCATATACATAAATGACCTTCCTTATCTAGTTAGAGATAAGCATGAGATAGTAATTTTTGCTGATGATACTTCACTAATTTTTAATATGAAGCGACGACAGTCAAATTACGACGAGGTAAATAGTGCTCTCTCAAAAATGGTACATTGGTTTAAGGTTAATAATTTACTTTTAAATTCAAATAAAACAAAATGCTTAAAGTTTAGGCCTGCCAAATGTTAGGCAGCCACAAACCAATGTACTATTGATACTATACTATTACTATTGATAAATGATGAGGTAATAACTTAGTGGAAAGTACTGTATTTCTAGCAATAACAATAGATTGTAAATTACAGTTGGGTCCTCATATTGCAAATCTGCCAGATAAGCTCAGTTCTGCAGCATATGCAGTCAAAAAAATTAGAGAAATTTCCGATGAGGACACACCACAACTAGTTAATTTTAGTTATTTTCATAGTATAATGTCATACGGAATGCTTTTATGGTCTGTGGGAAACGCCGCAGCGTTTCCCACAGCCCATAAAAGCATGCACATTAATATAATATTTGTCCTACAGAAACGAGCTATACGTTCTATTTATAAGATGTCATATTTTGAATCTCTAAGACAAAAGTTTAAAGAAATAGGTATTCTGACCGTCGCTTCTCAATACATTTTGGACAATGTGTTGTATGTCAGAAAGATTTTCAAAAAGAAAAGCGACAATCATTGTATGAATACTAGAAATAAGAACAATTAAAATTCCGGTCATCAGATATAGAAAAGTAACCTTTTAAAGTTCAATGTATACGCCTTTACTATAGAATCTTAGAAAACATACAAAATCTTTCCATTAATAAATTTATAAAGTTGTTAAAGAACATTTGTGAGCTAAAGCTTATTATAAGGTCAGTGATTTCATTAACAATTGCACACCTTGGGAATAAGATGGCCCCCTGCAAGGCTGCTTCTATGTACTTAAGTATGTTCTATGTACTTATGACTTCTATTATATAGATTATGTTACTACATTTTAAAAATATATTTTTTTGAAAAGAACAATTTTTACATCTTTTTGCTTAAATATAGCCCTGCGAGTTTCTTACGCCGGTTCTCCTCGTCGGGCTAGTTTCCGAATCAGTCGTAGGCATCATGTAGATTGGTATTTATATACAGAAATTTTTTGACTTTGACTTTCCTAGAGTAAAAATCTACAATCTATCCCTTTATAGTTAAAAGGAATATATATGAAATATATTATTTTGGCGTAGATTGCACACCTTGTCATATAGATTAAGTTACTACTTTGTTTTTTTTTTTAAAGAACAATTTTACCATCTTTTTACTGAATGGTTGCCCCGCGCGAGTTTCTTGCGCCGGATCTTCTCGACGGGTTAGTTTCCGAACCGGTGCTAGGCATCATATAGGACAATTCTATAGGTGTTATTTATTAAACTATAGTTATGGAAATAAAAATTTCACGAATTTGAGTTTTGAGTAGAAAATACATGTGACATGATAGAAACATCTACAAGATATAACTTACACGTCTCTTTGCTGAATAAAAGAGAAATATTAAAGGAATTTGTGAAGGCTTTTAAAATAGCCATTTCCAACACTTAAAAATATGATCACGTACAAATGAAACTTCGCTAGACTTCAAAGAGTGTACTTGGATTTATATGGCGATATTATATTTAATTCTTTTTACGATTAGATGGGACGTTATTGCTTTTATCTAAAAAAATACTACCTATAAAAAATCTATGATAATAATAAAAATAGCCCAAATATATCGAAGTTTTTGTTTTTATTTACACAACTGAAATGTAAAACACAATAATATATAATATGTTACCGGCCAAACCCACTTTTAGGCTAAACTAGTTTTGCCTAGCTAAACTAGTTTTAGTTCACCAGTATGCTATCGAAAAAACCGGTACAGACTATACCAAACTGTTCCGTCCTAAGGCCGATAGAAGAAACAAGTTTAACCTCTTGAGCCTAAAATAGCCAACCCGATCTCGCGTCGAGCCTTCGCAAAAGCCTTCGAGGGTGGGGACTTTATATTTTGCAAGATTATATTGATACCAGCTGTTGCTCGCGGCTCCGGCCGCTTAAATACAGTTTCCCAATGGAATATTGTACTTTTTCGGGATAAAAAGTAGCCTATGTTTTAATCCAGAGCCTAAACTACTATCATACCAAATTTCATCAAAATCCGTTCAGGATTTTTTCGTCAAAAAGTAACAAACATCCTATATCATAACATCCTCACAAAATTTGACATATTAGTAGGAAATTGTTACTTAAACCTATGCATGATATTTATTTAAAAACTAGAATAAATTCCCTATATGATATATATGAAGGCCTAAAATCGGGTTCGTTCGGTAGCATAGTAATAAAAACCCATTCTCCAACGTACCAATGTACATCTATATTTTTACCAAAATGATTATAATATTATTATTACTATCAATTACTACAAAAAAATTACAAATAATTATTTAAATATCTGATGCGCTTTTTAAAGTAAACACATACCTATTACCTAGTAACGAAATCTGTTTCAACGAGTAAATATACAATTCACTATTGAAAAACCTCGACCCATTTTTCATAGATAACAAAGGTAATGGATCCAAATTAAAAGCAAAGAACCAAATGAACCCTGAAAAATTGAAAACGAAAATGCGAAGTTAATCTGAGTTCTCGTTTAAACGGAAGGATGTATTTTCGGAAAAATAATAGGTTTAGGTAGGTCGCCTTGTTCGGCTTCTTTATTAAACTGATATTCGAGAAATAAATGGGGCTGTTTTATCTTAATTGTTTCAATTCATTTAACATGTTATAATTTATGAAAATACTAACTTTTTCAAGTGGATTGTCTCGCATTTTTGTATTTTCATATAAAAGGAGGATGGGAGAAATGTACAAACGCTGGTCTACCTACTCAATAAGAACAAACCATCATAATATTGTTATGCGCAACACCCAAAAGTATAAACTTCTTCAATTGATTATGCAAGGCAAAGTGGCAGGTAGAAGGAGACCTGGCCGCAGACTAATATCATGGCTCAAGAATCTTCGACAGTGGTTCGGGAAAAGCACCAAATCACTTTTTAGAACAGTGGTTTCCAAAATAGAAATAATAATCGCCAACCTCTCACAGGAAACGGCACAGTAAGAAGAAGAAGAACATAATATGATGTCGCTGGACAGGGCGTTTTTATATATTTTTTTTTAATTTATTCGTCAGAAACAAAAAATATATATTAGATTTTCTTCTCTTTACTTATATTATCTTCTGGAATCCGCGAATGAGAATGCTAGGAATGAGGTTAGGATCATAATATTATGCACCTCGTGTATGTAATGGTATTGTATACCATTATTACGGAAACCTAAATTGAGGTTTATGATAATAAATTTAATAAAATTAAAAAATAATAAATAATTTAATAAAGTAATATAATATAAAAAAATAAATTTATAATAAAAAAAACCTAAACCTAAATGGATAAAAAACCTAAATAAACCTATTAATTATATTACTAACATGAGCATTAACCAGTGTTAGTTTAAAAATAAAAGCTTTCGATAAAGTTACGTGTTCGTTCGTAATGTCGTTGGATACCTACCCAACGAATAGTACCTTTTAGTCTTCTCCATAATTCCTAGTATGGGGATGACTAAATGTTTAATGCTCTAAGATTTTCATACATCGTCTGTCATGTCATTTGAAAAACTGATTGATATTGGATTTATTCTTGCTTATTGATTCTATACCCGGCATATTTCGGGAATGTACTTTTGGTGACGTCAGATATAATTTATAATGAACCCATTTTTAACCACCAGTTTAAATGAATAAATAAATATCTTTGTATTAGAACAAGAGGTTTCGACGAGAGAAGGTTATCTCTGGAATTGCAGGGTATCCATTAATATTGTTTCAAGCGAAGTGCTATTGGAAATGAAATTCTTCTGTAAGGAACTCCATTGTTATTATTTTAGTAATAGAACTTGTACAAATATCTTCAAATATAATATACCTACCTCGATAGATATTATTTACTAATAATTTAAATACAGAGCGTATTTGATTTTTTTTTTCTGTTACAATAAAAGTATTAACTGAATTTTAAAGTGTCGGTTTCTCATAGTAAATCCAGTTAGTAAAATGCAGAGATAGTAAAACTTAATTTTATATCACTGTTGGTATGGCTATATTTTAAAAACTTACTTTTCAAATAAAGATCCGATGGAACGATTGTTCAAAAATATTATAAGGAAAGCTATATTTTGATCGATCGAACTTTAAATGTTCGAAAATAGAATAGAGAATTCTATATTCGAACATTTACACCTTCGATCAATTTGTAACTGCCAGGAATATAGAAGTTGTAAAGTACGTGTATCAAGATAAACTATTAGATCTGAATCGTCCTTTTCAGGCTACAAGTTATTGTCCCTTTGGTATCGTGGCCTACTTACAAAATATATGTATTTTTTTTTTACTGTCAAAGTTAACTAGTTTCTTAACTAGTTCGCGAGTCGTTGAAGTAGATTTTGTACTTCTTGGCTTCATTTTTATATTTTCTTAAAGTTAATACATTAATAATTTGACTACTGAGTCTGTTACGGCTTTCAAAGTCTCAAAGAAAATTTAAACCTAAAATAAAGGTTTGACCCTCCTAGTAAGGAAGACATTTCCTTTGCGTTTTAATCAAGAAAATGGAACTTGTGTGGGCTCTATTTACGGGTATTACGGCACCCATGGCTAAAGCTTAGAGTACGGATGTGTGCAATAAACTCAAAGCGCTCTCACTAAATCAATATGAAAATTTTGAATACGCAGGGAATCCGGAACTTAAGTAAATCTTTATCTAAACGTACCTACCACTACATTCTGTTACGTTACTGCCAATAATTCCCCTACTAGTATTAATGTTATAATTTACAATAATAAAAGACTATATTTGAATTTTTAATCAATATTTTTTAGTACTTATATTTTTATAGTATGTAAAATGTAGAACGAAAATTATTAAAAATTTTCTTACAACTTATTTGACAATATTCATTACCTAACACTCCATCGTTGCTACACGCTAGCAACAGGATGACTACGCGCTGGTTACGCATTGGATATAACGTGATGTGATGACTACACGCTAGCTGCGGGATGGCTACGCGCTGGCGCGGGCGATGTGATGACTACATGCTAGCTATGGAAATCCAACGCGCTGGCGCGGGCGATGTGATGACTACACGCTAGGTGCGGGATGGCTACGCGCTAGCGCTGGCGATGTGATGACTACACGCTAGCTATGGGAAGCCAACGCGCTGGCGCGGGCGATGTGATGCCTACACGCTAGCTATGGGAAGTCAGCGCGCTGGCGCGGTGATGTGATGAATACACGCTAGCTGCGGGATGGCTACGCGCTGGCGCGGGCGATGTGATGACTACACGCTAGCAATGGGAAGCCAACGCACTGGCACGGGTGATGTGATGACTACACGCTAGCTGCGGGATGGCTACGCGCTGGCGCGGGCGATGTGATGACTACACGCTAGCTATGGGAAGCTAACGCGCTGGCGCGGGCGATGTGATGACTACACGCTAGCTGCGGGATGGCTACGCGCTAGCGCGGGCGATTTGATGACTACACGCTAGCTATGGGAAGCCAACGCGCTGGCGCGGGCGATGTGATGCCTACACGCTAGCTATGGGAAGCCAACGCGCTGGCGCGGGCGATGTTATGACTACAAGCTAGCTGCGGGATGGCTACGCGCTAGCGCGGGCGATGTGATGACTACACGCTAGCTATGGGAAGCCAACGCGCTGGCGCGGGCGATGTGATGACTACACGCTAGCTGCGGGATGGCTACGTGCTAGCGCGGGCGATGTGATGACTACACGCTAGCTATGGGAAGCCAACGTGCTGGCGCGGGCGATGTGATGCCTACACGCTAGCTATGGGAAGCCAACGCACTGGCGCGGGCGATGTGATGACTACACGCTAGCTGCGGGGTGGCTACGCGCTGGCGCGGGTGATGTGACGACTACACGCTAGCTATGGGAAGCCAACGCGCTGCCGCGGGCGATGTGATGACTACACACTAGATACGGGATGGCTACCGCGCTGATTACGCGCTAGCCATGTGACGGCTGCTCGGTGGCCAGATTGTTGCTACACGGTGATTACGCAATGGCAACGTGATTGCTGCACAAATGCGGTATTTGTTAAAATATTTTTCTTTTCTTGAGAATAGGAAACATGAATTGTCTACACGCGTCCAGTACACAATATTGGTGTTTAAAATTTCATGCGCCGATTCCAAATTATTTTAACCTTTAACATATGTATTCGATCAAGCGATGTTAAGATCATTGGCCTGTGACTTAATTTTTGCTGTTAAATAAGAGAATATCAAGCCATACAAAACTATTAATCGTTAAAAAGGTAAATATTAAAAAAAAATAAAAGAACAAGTGAAAATAAATAGTATTAAGAAATCTTCTAAGTATATAATTGTGACGTCACAATTGTAATTTACGTAGAATCTTACGCTACGAAGACTTTTGTGTAAACAAATGATATCCTTCGAGATATTATGTTTCTGACAGTCTATTTTATTTTCTTATTTTATACCTGTTACAAACTTTCATAGAGAAACGCAGATCCCTGTAAGTCATTAGGAAGGGTCTTCGAGAATCTGATTTAAAATAAAGTCTTAATTGAGTTTTCGAGAGAGATCAAGCTCGGTGTGAGCATTTTAATAAAACATTATTTACTAAACTTATAAAAGGAAGAAACAAGTCTGTTATGAATGCGAAAGTTTCTGACGATGTGTGGATTTGTATTTGTTGATTTTTCACACAAAAAGCGCTAAACGAATTTAAATGAATATTGGCACACAAAATAGTTCGTATTCTGTTTTCCTTATATTTTTCCGAAAGAAAATAATATTATGTTCGTTTGTTGAGGTGTGAAAAGATTTGCTTTAAAAACAGAAGAAGTCGCGGTCAACATTCTGTGTATGATATTATTAATTATCATAATATGATTCATTTTGTTACAAGCAATAGTAGCATTAACATTGTACAATACAATCAGTATTTCCACACATTTGATGTGACTTATTATTTTCATCTACGAGTAACAATGCATTTGTATTGAAAATAAATTAATCTCCCATTTACTGTAATTGGACTGCCAACATCTGGTAAAAGGGCGAAATTACACACAGCAAAACAAACTATTTACTATGATTAATAATTTCACTAATGATTCTTAGTCCCAGAGAAACGATACTTTTATTAGTGTTCCGTCGTACTCAAGGAACCCTTATAAATTTTTCTCTGTCCGTCCGTCCGTCTATCTGTCTGTCTATCCGCTCTTCTAATGAACGTAAATTGATGAAATTTGGTACAGTAATATACTGTGTTTAGATCTCGGTTTTGGCGTCATAAAATAAAAATAATTTTATATTTTAGCGGTGGCTCTTTATACATGTGAATTGGTGATGAAAAATATTTATTAATTTTTCCCCATCGTTGAATAGGTCTCTTAAAATAAAGGTAAGGTTTCATTCATCACTTTTGTACAATGTCAATAATTTTCGAGTAATCGGCTTCCAAAGTGATTTGTAAGTTGGCCCTGGCATTTCTAAACTTTGTGACTTAGAAAGTTGCATTTTTTCAGATGATATTTCCTTTCATACCGAATTATCTTTAGGAAAATTATTTTGAACGAAATCGGACAGTACCTTTTGAAGTAATTTGAAAAAAATACGTTTGCTGTTACGGAACCCTCCTTAGACATGTCCATACATTCTCTTGGTTAGGTTATCATTCTAGCCATAAATTTTGTGTGCAACAGCGCTATTCGCTAACAAAATGTTTTTATTTCTTATAAGAATACGCAAACGTAAGGAGAGTAAGGAGAAGATAAGTCTAAGGAGAACTTTCTCGAAAGTGCTTTCAAGGCCAGGTTCGTTGGGACTTGGGACTCGTACAGGGTCTGCTTGGACAGCCAACTACTGATCATATAGTCGTACTGGTAAACTGGTAGGACGGATTGCTAATGCCCGGTTTTTGAGGTTTTTGTCGATTGCTTATATAAGCAATCGACATTTCATTTCAAATTCATTAGCGCTTTAGAATTTTGATTTGATGACGCAAACGCGTTATCCAATCAATAAATGTGATTATTCCATGTTATAATTGTTGTAACCACTATAAAGTTAGGTCTACGAATTCTATTAAAAATTTGTACGACATTATTTTCGATTCACATATTGAAGACCGAGGATTAAAAGTGATTCGCAGAATTTTTTTGTAAATTAAATTTATATTTAAAAAAAAAACAAATACCAGATTTTATTAAAAGCTCTGTACCCTGTCTTTGTTTCTCATCATGTTAATATTTTACAGTGTATAGACGCAACGTGCGTATTATTTAGCGTTCAAATTTGGACAGTTTATTGAATGTTCATACAAATACCTTGTTAAACGTTAAATTTGTAAAATAATATTTTACTAGACAAGTTCATTTTGGAAACAACGTTCGTACCTATAATTTTCGGTCGGATATATTGCTATTGACGTACTGCTAATAATATGGATTTTAAGCTGTATAATTATTTTTACTGAGAAGGAAGGCTTTGTCCTCCGGAGCCTTCCTTCAAAAGGTCCCCCTTTTGAGTACAAATCGAGCATTAACACGAAGCAAAGCATTTAATATTTAACCACGGATAATTATCTGTTTCATATAGTAATAAAAAAATCCAAAGCCGCAATTAGCATTTGAAAGTCCTCAAGCATAGCAAAAATGTATAGCTTGTATTTGTAAAAACATTAAGCAACAAAGATATTGTAACGATTTAAAAAGAATTCTTAGATTAATAACACACAGGACTTCTTGTACTATTTCCACTTAAATAAGTATTTTACATTAATTTTATTCTTATAGTTCAAACACGTCTTACGTTTTTGAACTTTATGATTAGTTATAAAATTTACATATAAAAATTAAAATACATTAGTTTCTAGTTGGTGGAATGATATATGAGAGATCAAAAACTACTATATGCGCAACTAAAGAAATAAAAATACATTATTTTTAATTTATAAAAATACATTAGTTGGGGGGGAACAATGAAGAACTTCGTTGTTACCCAACTTTTTATTTGCGAAATTATTATAAAAGCTTTTGATAAAGATCATAATCAAACGACTATAGTTTGAAATAGATAGTGCAGATGCATGACTTTGTTGAAACAACTTTGATAACCGCTGTCGGATTCCGGTTAAAGTTTTGGTAAAGTGAAACAACTAGCACAAGTTTTCTTTGAGATATTTTGCTCACTTTATGCCAAAGTTTCGTATATACGTAAAGATATTGTAAGTTTACTTATTATAAACTTTTCGTGTAAATACGAAGTTTCGGTGAGAAATTGTACTGCAAAATTATTTTTTAAACACTTACGGCACATACTAAAATGCCAATCGAAGGACACTGGCGAAACCTGCCTAAATTTTCACCATGAGCGGCCATGTTTCGAATATATGTGGTTTTATAGTACTTAAAAAGTTATTAAACAAAAAAAAATATTATAATTTTAGGACTTAGGAATAAAAAGTTATTCAGAGTCTCCGAATATCAGAGAATTCATGTGCAAAATGTGTACTTATGCTGTGGTAATCGTTATCATCATATCTGTTTAGTCTATGGTTATTATGTACATTGTCAATTTGAGGCGTAAAAGCTCCATCTAGTGGCCTATTAGATAGATTTATTTTGAATTGGAGTATAAAGCTATTTTATTTTTCTATAGTTTAGCAGTTTAGTACTAGTTTTATGAATAAAAATATTACTTAGGGTTTGAAATAAATCCCTATATAATGTGTTTATATTTATTATATGAAAAATAATAATTATATTTTTGGTATTCGTAACATAAAAGTGACATCTATCATTTATCTGTTAGCATATTGCATTTCCAAACAAACTAGTTATTCATTTCATTACGTAATTGACATCACCATGAATAGATGTCACTTTCCGCAAACCGCCACTAGGGCAATTCATTGAACAATAGGTTAGTTTATATTTAATTAATTATCTTTCATCCCCTGAGCTTGATGTATAATATTATTGCATGTTTATAAAGTACAACTTACAATAAACAGTTTTTGTAGCCACCCACGTATTTTAATTGCCAGGCAGTAAATGTATGGCGACTTGCCGGTCTCCTTAAGAGCCCTCCTATTCACAGCCTGTCGCTGTTTCTGCTAGCCGAAATGACAAGGACCGCAAGTGACTTGAGCGTCACTTAATTTAACTGTCGTTTCAGTATTCGGCCGAAAGAAGCTTTAATTACACACTGTAGATCAGTCCCTCGATGACAAAAATGCAATATTACTACTAGGTACTATTATAAATGTGAATGTTTGTGAGGATAGTTGAATGAATGGTGTGTTTGTTACTCTTTCACACAAAAACTACTGAACAGATTTTGATGAAATTTGGTATGTAGTAGTTTGGCTCTAGATTAGACCACGGCAATAGAACAGCTACTTGTTATCCCTAAAAAGTGAGGTGTTCCCGTGGGATACTTTATTTACGCGAACGTAGCCGCGGGTAAAAGCTAGTATTATTATTAGTCGGCTTCGGCTGAGTCATCTAAGCAATCAAAATAAGAGATAAGAAAAAAAAGTAGATATATTATAATTAAAAATAATGTTTAGCTTACTGCAACTCTCTTAATTTATGTACAAAAGCATGTTGAAGCTATTATTTAATATTTTTTACACTCATAATTTAAATTACGTAAACCTTTAAATAATATTTTCGTTTGCGGCGAGCACAGACCGACGGAGCCCATACAAATTCAGCGGCCGTGGTCGTTCACAACAGATATGTAATTTTAACGAAGGAATTCATATCAATTGCGGTATAATAATGACTATTTTTTTCACACGGCTACGAACGCTTTACATTCTGTTACTCTATAAATATAGGTACATTATATTAAGTATATTAAATATGCTAATAATATTAGATACTTTAAAAATGACTCCAAGGAAACAAGTAGGTAAAAACCATTCAACTCAAAAAGTTGTTTTTGTACCACTGAAACAAAATAAAATCTTAAGCGTTATGCTCATCAAAATTTACGTCCATCACTTGGCGTATAAATCACTTTTACGACGAAAACAATCGGAAAAATGTTAAAGCTTTATTACGGGCGTAACTATTTTGACTCACGTTAATGGTCCGTTTTGACCTCCAAATAATCTGATAAAACTATTCTATGCAGTTGTAGTGGCGATAAAAAAATATAAGACTTGCTTTTTCTATGAATCGATAGGTGTTATAAGAGTAGAAATTGAGATATTTAAGTAAAAAACCATTAAAAGCAAAATTTCAAGGTTGCGTCACGTCTCGATACGATTTTGGATATAATGCCATCTGCCGGAAGCTACTTATATTTCTTATGTTACAACTTGACTTTAAAGTACGGCTCAATATACATATGGCGCTAGGTATACAAATTTTGGATTTTAAATGACGAATAGAATTTTACTTGTTCTTTATATAAGTCATGTTTTATTTTAGATTCAACAACATTTGTTATGTACCTTTCTGGTGGCTAAATGATCGAAGTAACAAAAATCATTCCAGTCAGACAAAGTTCTATTTAACGCTATCACTATCTAGAAATTAAGGCAACCTACTCTAACTTTACACGTAATTGCAAAGTGACCTCTTTAGAAAATTAGGGTAGATACACTACTTTAGAAATGAATTACCATGTGAATGAAGTTCAAACCTAGTTTTATGTAAGGACAGAAAAACCCTTTTGTGGTTTTTACGCTACCCAATACCTTAAAATGTATGCGGCTTTAGTAAGAATTTGTTTCACCTATACGGGCAAAAGGATTTCAGCTGGAAGGGCGTTATTAATACTCTTCTCTGCTCGACTATTCAATATTTTACTTTAGTATTAATTTAAAAATATTGGTACCTATAAATATATAATAAGGTATTAATGTATCGTGTGCTATGTCACACTAAGCAAATGTTATATCAATCCTAGGGGATCTTCAAAATTAAAAATATATCATAATATATTTTTAATTTTGCACATCGCCATTGTAATGATGGCATATTGGCTAACGAAACGAAATTAATAATCAGTCATCTCATTTTAGCTACCTGAGATCAAGATTTCAATACATTTCAACGATCCTAGGATTAACTTCACGTCAAAAATATCCGTAATTGATTTTTCTAGACCTTATCTATATATTATTTTATTATGTATTAATAATGTATTTGTATATATTTTATGTGTGTATGTGAATAAAACAATAATAGAAAGAATTTGAATTTGAATTCACGTCAATTTTTAGTTATTAATTTTGGGCGTTAGCCTTCTGACCTGACAGCAACACACATTCTATGCTATGGCATTATCTACCTAGCTGACGGGCCGCTACGAGTATAACCGATATTATTATTATTTTAATTACTTGAATGATCACCAGCAACGCCATAGAAATTGCCACAGAAATTTCTCCTCCACACCCTCACATAATCGACAAACTATCGCTCTTACGCTTCGATGACAATAGAGAACCTTTTTTAGTTTTAACATATACATTATAATAAAAACTTTAAAAAGATTAACCCGCAAGCATTCATTCGCGCTATGAGCATCGAATCATTCGCGACGACGACGAATTTAAAACTCACGACATTTCGTCAAAAATGTGCGTACGCACCTCGTCCACGCTATAGCTGAGTTTTATACTCCCCTCGACCCTCGCATAGTAGTTACATAGTACATCCTAGTCCATCGTGGTAGGTGATTTTTTTGTCGTGTTACGCGGCATTTTGCTCATCGCGCGAGTAGCGATGTAAGTATATTATGTTTTGTTGCAGTGCCTTTACTTGAATTGAAAAAAAATAATATATATATATATATATATATATATATATATATATATATATATAACGGGATTTATTGTTATTTTTAAGTAAATAATTGTTATTTATTATTGTATTAAGCTATTAATTTATATATGTAATTTAACATTGTTCTAGATGGATAGACTTCAGAAACAAATTTTGGCGTGGATAGTCGAAGCTCGCTTTTAGGGTTGATATTGTCGTTAACGACCAAAAAAGTGAGCACAGAAAATACTGAATAGATTTACTAATGAACTTGGGTTTTCAAGGTCTTAAAAAACCTGTTGGAATCTGCGCGATCTGTCCAAGACGTCAAAAACCGCGAGAAAAAAAGACATGCATTAATTGCAAAACAAAATTTATGTATTCATGCTTTTACTTTGTATAATATAAATATGTAAAGCTCAAGCATATGATAACAGTGATAAAATATAATTTGTTTTGGTTTTATTTATATTGAAGTTAACTGTTTTTCGTTTTTTTCCAAAAGTACGTGTAATGTTTAGAAATTTTGTACCTATGTTTGTTATTAAAAATTTAAAGTGTAAAAGACGTTGCAAACTTTAAATAGGTAAGCATTTTTTTTAATATATATATGGTTGTTTAATTATGATGTAGTCATAAAGTATCAAATTAATTATGTCCTCTGTACTGTTTGCCTGCTTAGAAAACGTGGGCGAAATACAGTATTCACGTATGCTCATGTAATTTTCAAGGGCGCGTGAACTCCCGGTTAAAAAAATCTACGTTAAAATATCATTAAATTCAATAATTTTAAAATGATATAAAATATTTATTTATCTATCAATATAATTTAAGTTGATCGAAATATTAGTGGCTATTATACTATTTACGCGTTCCTTATAAAATGATTTAGTTTACCGAATTTTCTTTATGCACACACACCAAAGTGGAACACGACCCAGATTGACGCAAGAGCCGCGTAACTGGGTTAGTAATTAACTAAATTAATATTATTTCAATAAACTTAATATAATTTTGCCTCAGTTCATGTACTCATATGTTGAAGCAGCGTCTAGTTGTGTTTTTAAATCGATCTTTTAGAAATTGCAAACGCAAAGGTATGTCTTTCTGTTTTCAAAGTATTTTAAAAATAAATTTATATATGTAGGCATATCAGCAATCTTAAATGTGTATGTGTTATAATATTATTCGTATAACAAAGTTTTCTGCAAAACAGAAGGCATTATAGTAAATGACAATTTAAATTTGTATAATACTTTCTAGGTTGATGATATTTTTTTAAATTTTGAAACTTTTGAAAGCACGTTAAACTTACTCATCAAAGTGAAACCTAAGAGATCTTGAACGTAGCCAGCTTAGAACTGCTCGCAAAGTATAATTGAATAATTTCGTTAACGAAATGAAACTCTTAGGGGAAGTGGAAATTCCTGAACAATTCCAATCCGCTGGCTGCACCAAGAATTTTATCGTGCCAAAGACCCTTTAAGAATATTAAATTATATTTTGATTTTGATACTTTAGGTACTATGAAGAGGTAAAATTGTCATTCATTCTTAGTTAGACAATCCTGCTGCTATAAATGTGAAAGTTTGTGAAGATTAATGGACGGATGGATGTTTGTTACTTCTTGACGCAAAAAGTACTGAGAAAACTTTTAATGAAATTAAGGCTCTGTATAACGCCAGTGACCTTCAGCGTCTTTACTGGCGTCAAGGTCAATGTCCTATACTAATTTTGTAGACGACAAGGGCGTATCGTAAGGGAGGGTATTAAAATCGGATAAAAAAATAGCTATAAATATTTGAGACAAAATTTGTAAAAACTAAAACTACCTCTCCCTGAGTCTTGTTTTACTTACTTGTTTTAAAATACTGAAATAATTTTCACACTCGTGTGACTTACAAAAGAAGAGAAAAAAGGTTTTAACTTTAAAAAAAGTGTGAACTTGGCATATTTTTAAATTAATATTTAAATAAAAAATTCAATTTATAAAATGACAGTCCTCGGCTTAATATAATACAAATTAACATATATTTATTTGGGAGTTTTCAATACGACCATGACTGAGAAATGTGTTTTCAAAGAGTTCCAATTTTCAGTTCTATTTCTATTCTATAGTTCTAGCGCACAACCCCTTAATTAAATTTAGTATGTTAGTGGTTTAGGCTTCGGATAAATACAAAGGCTAGTTTTTATCCCGAAAAAGTACAGTGTTTCCGTGAGATAGTGTATTAACGTGTGCATTTTTGACTGCCTTTCATGTCTCGAGGCTTCTCGGGCTGAACCAAAATAAATCAAAATTGGTATGGTAGTAATTTGTGCTTTGTATTAACACTTAGGTGTTTTCTTATCCTTATTTTAACAGCTGAAGAAAAAAAAAATTTACAGAAGCATATTGTTGTAGGTAAAGAAGTTTTTATACCACGAACACACTCTACGCGGGGGAATCGTGAGCAAAAGCTGGTATTATATAATTCCTAGGTTAGGTGAATTTTCATCGTTGTTTTCCTATACAGCACCGATAACTTTCTACCGTTTCTCTAATGAATTTAATATTTTTTACACCATTTATGGACCCAGGCCACATCAATCTGGTCCCGTGGCTTAGCATTTTTGGAGGAATCGAAGTTCATACTTTAAATCTTTAATATAAAAGAAAGAAAGAAAAGAAAGAAATTTTTTTATTTTCAGTTCACAAAAGACACAAATGTAACATGACATAAAATATGAAGATATAAAAAAGAATAACAAATTGAGACATACACCATAGTTACTGCTGTAAATTAAATAGGACAAATTGTGCCTTCATGTGACTTAGAAAATGGGTCCAGTTCGGCATAAGCCACGTATGTCGTATAAAGACACGCGCATACATGACACCGATTTTCAACTGAACCGTGAAGTGTGGTAAGCCACGGACATCATGCAACTTTCTGCATAACATCAAACATCGTAATATATTATATATAAACACACATACTTACACATATATATATATATATATATATATATATACATACATACACATACACACATACATATACATACATACATATATACACACTAGATAAAAGACCGCACAAACTGCTATATTTCTAGCAGTTTGTGCGGTCTTTTAAGTGTGGTAAGCCACGGACATCATGCAACTTTCTGCATAACATCAAACATCGTAATATATTATATATAAACACACATACTTACACATATATATATATATATATACATACACATACATTCATACATATACATACATACATATATACACACTAGATAAAAGACCGCACAAACTGCTAGAAATCGTTACAACAACACAACCCAACAAGACACTACTGAGTAACAATGGTAAATTTCAAATTAAACTAATAGGTAAGAATAATAAATGAATACAATTTTATGTATAATATTCATATGAACGACAGGTTACTAATAATCATACCATGTTTACGTTGTTCCTTAATTAGAAATTCTTTCAAGTGATGTCTAAACGTGCCTACCGTGTTGAGTGTGCGTATCGGAGGAGGAATGTTGTTCCAAATCTTCGCAGCTGCATAGCGAAAGCTGCCACGAAGTGCTTTGGTTCGATGTTGCTGTGTTGACAGTCCATGTGAGCACTGTCTGCGCGAGTTTAGCCAACTCAACCTCTCGTATAGATAAGACGGTTCTTTATACTTAATGACACCGAACATAAGACATGCCAGATGATATTTACGCCTGGACTTCATTTTAAGCAAAAAATGTTCATTTAAATAAGGTGTTACATGTCCTCTACTTGGAACTGAGTAGCAAAACCGAACGCAAGCGTTCTGTGAGTACAGAACGCTTGCGTTCGGTTTTGCTACTGAATAAGTTTCTCCGTTCGAGCCAGTAGACGGGGGCCATAGACTGTGTCAGAGTAGTTCAGTTTGGAAAGGACTAGAGTTTCTACTAACTGTTCACGTAGCTCTTCAGATAGATAAGGCCTAATTTTATATAAGACTTTTAAGCGATAAAAACAGTTTTGTACCGAATCAGCTATATGTTTTTCGAATCTCAGGTGGCTGTCCATAAGTAATCCCAAGTTTCGAGCCTCATTCACTTGTTCAATAGGCTGACCAAGAACCATATAGAATACCGAGCGAGGCTGGCAAATTTTTTAACTGATGCTGGCCACCTAATGCTAAGTGTCTTGTCTTGGACGGGTTCAGTATTAAATTGTTATTCTCTGACTATAGAGCTATTCGATTTAGGTCCTCGTTTAGGCTGCGCACCGCTCTTTCATAGTCTCTAGCATGAAAGGAGATATATAGCTGGATGTCATCCGCATAAATGTGATGCTTACAGTTTTTAATGCATTGTACTATATCAGCACAGTAGAGGCTAAAAAGGTTCGGACCCAGGAGTGAGCCCTGCGGTACACCTGCCTCCACTTGTGCTAGTGAGGAAGTGCCAAGTTTACCGCCGTCGAGCTGGATTTGAACACATTGCCTTCTATTATGAAGGTAACTGTCAAACCAGCGACGAGATGAGATGTCAAAACCGTAATAGCTTAGTTTAGATAAAAACAAATTGATATTAATGGAGTCAAAGGCTCGTGAAAAATCCAATAAGACAAGTAAAGTGCACATCCCACTGTCCTGGGCAGCCAAGATATTATCGGTAACATCCAGTAGAGCAGTGGCTGTACTTCTCCGCTTTCTAAAGCCAGACTGTAGAGGTGGTAACACGTCATTTGTTTCCAAGTAATATAGGTTTAATAATGTAATATAAATTTAATTAATTTTTTTAAAATTAATTATATAATACAGTAGATAGACAGACATTAATACCGGTTTAATATAAAACTAGTGATCACCAAGTGGTCAAAATAAAACAATCATTCATACTTTGATTTTTAAGTTTCTACTTTATAAGGGTTCCTTTGTCAAAGGTCTTTAATTATACACATAAGCCTATGCAATAATAAATATGAAAATGTTTGCGTGTATATAAGTACAAACGCATGGTAGTGTTAGTTATTAATCTGAGGTTATGTATTAATTTATATATTTCTATAAAAAATATTACTACAGTTCACTCTTCCTTCATATAAACTTTAATTGTGCCAAATTTCATACTCCTCCGTTTGAATAATTCTCGTCAAACGGAGCGCAAATTTTAATATACTTAAACGTTGATTAAACAACTAAAACTCGAGAGTGTTTTAAATACTGCTGAAACTTCAACAGCAAATTACCATAACTTTACAGTGACATCGACATAACTTATCTCAAAAAAGATCTTAATAGGGTCTTGTCTGAGCTGAGTCTAGAATATTTCATACAAATTAGTTTAGAATTTCGAGTGGAAAACTAGACTACATCGTTTCTCTCACAAGGCTAACTAGCCTTGTGAGAGAAACGGCCTTACGATAGGCAGCACAAGAATTTAATTCAAAATGTTAACATCAAAGCTAACAACTAAGATGTTGATTGTGTAGTTTAAGTCAACCATAATTAATTACTAGTATGTATAATATCTTGTGATGTGTAAACTTCGGTAACTTTCACGTATTTATCTATATATATAGTAATTATATTTTACTAGCTGACCCGTGCCCACTTCGTTGGGCGGTAAACATTTTTACTTGTGATGAAATTATGATTGTGGTTCGGTTAATACTAAGTGCAATAATTTATTTCCTGACTGCCAAAAGGAGGATTATATTTTAACTGATTATTTATGTATGTAGTTGCATACCAATTTGGCTATATTGACGGGTTTCAAATAAGTGAATGAAATCATTAAAATTGAATAAATTATGATTATTTTAATTGTTCAAAACTTCTCTGTATACTATATTAAATGTAATGTTATTATTTGGTACCAAAATATATTGTCTTTCAGCAGTTCCAACCCGATATAAGGCAATAAATAACTGTCCATGGGAAAAACATTGGTTTTAAGGCAATACCCACGAGAGAGAATGTTGGACCCTGGGTGGGTGGGACTTTTTTATAGGCAAAAGAGATCTTGACGGGATACTGTTGTCTATTAAACGGTATAGGTAAACCCGTTGGTATCATGGGTATCCGCGGAATATAAGCCACTTGACCCACTGCTGGCCCTGTGAGAATGGTCGCCACGATTATATTCTCCCGCAACTCTTTTATAAGGAGCCTTGTGGCATTACACATGTTGGGGGGGCTCAAGTTTCTTAACAGCATGATGGGAATGCCAATTTTTAACATAAGGTCGTGGACACCGTGTCATGGATTTATAGTATTTGACTTGACCGGGAACTTTTACTAAAATCAGTTGATTGATCTCATTCACTGTAAAGAAAAAAAAACGTCTGATAGGAATATCACTCAACAGATTACGGCACGGTCGCGGTTCCATACCTATGTCGTAATATCTCTTTAACCATTCGTGTAAATTGTATGCACTCAAAGGAAAAAGTTATTTGTTTTAAACACTTGAGACTTTATTTTGATTTCATTTATTTTGATAAGAATTCATAATTATTGATAATATTGACCATTAAACACGACCTAACGATTTAAATTATCTTTTTAATATAGAAACTACTTTTTAGACGTCTGTGCTGTCGCTGACTTTTTTATAGACATTATCAAGCTCTACAACTACTCTCTGGGACTTAATCATAATATAATAATACAAATAAGCGAGAGCTGACATACACATACAGCATACTTTAGCAGTCGTAACATGTAATATACCTACGCTATTCACTGCGACTAAAACCACAATATTGTGTGAAGATAGTTGTATTTTTTATTATAAAAAGAATGCAGTTCTCAACACTGTTTGAACTGTGACGGCGAATTCAAATTACTTTTTACAATTATAAATAGAACATACGAAACAAAACACATTGCGACAGTTTTTTATTTAGCGCCACACATAATTAAGCTCTGAAACCCGTCAATGTATTTATATTGACGCGTTTCAGAGCTAAATTAAGCTAGACAGTTACTTAGCCCAGAACTGGCTAAAATACCTATGCTTGAATATTCTAAATCGTATACACTGAATAAGAGTATTATTTTGAGTGTACGATTAACAATTTCATTAAGGCACAACTTTTATGTCAAAAACGTGATTCAGACACTATAAGTAGTTGTTTATTAAAACACTTTTGTCGGAAAAAGCTATTAAAAATGTTATGAGCTGGCAACAATATTTGCATATTGAACGAGTTCGTAAAAGTCAACTTAAATCATTCCCCAGCGAAGTTATTAATTGGACTGAAAAGGTTTTTTGGACTTTATGTAATAGTTATCCGAGTTCAATTAGAAGGTAAGAATATGTTTTTTTTTCATTTAAATATATGGCGTCGGCTTAAAACCATTTGCCAGTGTCAAGTTAAAAAGGCGGGAAATAGAATTTTCGTTTCAATTTTCAACACCGTATTCTTAAATCGTCAAGTCTAGTCAAAGTCTAAATAGATAGTCAGTGCAGTCAATGATTCAAGTCAGTTGATTCAGTAAAGTGGTAGAAGCTTTACTGAAAGTTCCTAGGGAGTTTTGAAGGAACACAAAATAGCACGTTTTTTGAAGTTGTACCACTTGCCCACACTTGTGCACGTTAACAAATATATTTAATGGTTAATATTCTACCAATATTACACATCAAGAACCGAAATAACACAAATATATGAAAGAAATACAAAATCCACAACGTCACCCATTGAATTTCCCGGCAAAACTCTAAGAATATGCTTCAGAAGTCCAAGGTTTCATAGATCTCTTGAAACTGAATCTGTAGATAGATAAATAATTTCGTTTATTATAAATTAGAGAAAAAACTTTAATTTGAAGGTTGTGTCTTCAAATTATGAAAGAAAGAAAAAAAAGTTCCAATATTCTGTGCGCGTGTACACAAATTCTCAAATCCTGTAATTCTGGGAAGTGATCTCATCTCACCTTATTAGTATAGGATGTTACAGACACGTGTTCAAATTCTATAAGTATTGAACGTATTATCTTACTTTTTTGCGGTAAAAATACTTTTTATGAACAATAACTTTTAAAGTGGCAGATATACTAAGTCTTGACTAATTTCACTTATAATATAAAATTTTCTAATAATAGTAAGTAAAATATAATAAAAGCGTTAATCACGTCATCGTGAAATACTCGTTAGCTAAGCTCCTAGGGTTTCCTATTCGAGTTATCACAAAGAAATATCTCTATTTGAACTACTGCATAATATTATTATGAAGAAAATTGTGCCAGAACTTGAGACGAAATGGATGGCCCCATTAAGGTTCTCACATAACTTGTTAAGAAGCAAAACTTTAATGAATCGTCATATGGAACTATCCTTATTACATTCTATTCACGTTAAGCAGGCAGAGAATCAAAAATCAAAATTAACCAATGACGCATAAGCTATGTTCATACTCATGTTTCATTGTCTTCTCAACGCCAATAGACTATAGTGTCTTTATTTACTATTATAGATATATATTTCGTGTGAATCTGTTCGCTATGACAATAAATAATAAATATATATATATGGACGTTTCACACCACGTCATACTGGCCCCGTGGTAAGTATCCGAAGAACTTGTATTACGGAGACCGGACAACGGGAAGTATGTTTCATACTTTTATACTATACATAAATTTAATATTTTTATTATATTATAAACGATAAACATATTTAATATACATCCATGGTCCAGGAACATTGAAAACTTTTGTTCCCTCGGCCAGGATTCGAACCCGCGACCATCGGCTTGCTAACCACTGAGCCACAGAGGCCGTTATATTCTGAAGTTAAAGTTACCTTAAATACACTTATACATTACTAGTATTAAAAAAACTTACACAATTTACTAAAAATATTTAAATATATAGTTCTTTATAGTTTAGAGTAACGATTGGGTGGTTAATTCAATGACTACTAATACTGAATTAAATTGCATAATGTTCACAAAAACTGCAGCTAATGACTGCAAAAACAAACTGTATCGCAGTGGCCATGTTGTCATTTAGTACGCGTTAATTTTTTGTATTCATTATTGTCTATACCCATTAATTATAGGGGACATTTTTTTTGTATGTTTGCATTGAATAGGGTCCGAAATTATACATACACCCCCTTACTAATAAAAAGATTTACACAACGGATAACTTAAGCAACGTTGTTGTCTTTGTCTGTCAAGTGACTTTTCCAACGCATCAGACAAAGACAGCAACGTTGTTTAAGTTATCCGTTGTGTAAATATTTTTATTAGTAAGGGGGATGGAGTCAACTACGGGGTAGGGTATAGGCTACATTTTATCGCGGCAAAATGTACGGTTTCCGCAGGATTTCTTTTTGCGCGCACGCAGTTGCAGGGGTAACCTAGTCGTCAATATAAGTTGTTCTACTTTTACGTGCACAGCAACCACCAACGAACATAATAACCAATGGAGAAGACTTGAGCGGTTTCTTATTTTTTAACGCAAAATATATTAACGGCTGTCTATTTAAAAAAAAACTACAATGTTCAAATTCACTTCCATTTACTCTATAACTTAACGGAGTGAGAGTGAGAGAGAGGTCCAGAATACAAGCCTAATAATAAGTACCTATTAATTTTCATTTTCATAAGCTTCGTGTCACTCAAAGAGCTACGGAGAGGGCTATAGGGCTATGCTCGGAGTCTCTCTACGTAATAGAATCAGAAATGAGGAAATCCGTAGCAGAACTAAAGTTACTGACATAGCCCAGCGAATTAGCAAGCTAAAGTGGCAATTGGCTTTGGGCTGGACATATAGCCCGTAGAACCGATGGCCGCTGGGGCCTAAAGGTTCTCAAGTGGAGACCACGAAGTGGACGTCGAAGCGTAAGACGGCCTTCCACCAGGTAGACAGACGACCTGAGAAAAGTCGCAAGGAGTCGGTGAATACAGGCCGCGAGCGACCGGTCGCACTGGAAATGTATGGGTCATAAGGTCAAAACACCGATGTCAAGATCGGCCAATCAATTTTAAACAGTGAACGCCGTTACATAATTTTGATTGTTATTGGCCCAATTTTTAATACAAAAATAATAAGTTAATTTTGATTAATAATGAAAATACAGTAGAATTGCATCATTATATTACATAATATATTGATTATTAATATAATATCTTTTTTATTTTGGTTTCTGGATTTTTTCTCTTTACGCTTTAGTTTCATAGTTGTCAAAAGTTTAAAAAAGACGACGGAGGAGGGTATGGCACTTCTTCAAATGACGTTT
Organism: Phengaris alcon alcon; assembly: GCA_037179445.1. Taxonomy (NCBI): domain Eukaryota; kingdom Metazoa; phylum Arthropoda; class Insecta; order Lepidoptera; family Lycaenidae; genus Phengaris; species Phengaris alcon. The sequence continues at coordinate 698,952 of JAYRCH010000305.1, forward strand.
CCTTTTTGAATAAAATTTTCTATAGACTCAAGATGTAGTCGTTATAATAAATTTATCTTATTCCCGTTTTTACGGTGAGTAGTTTTTTATATCTGTGTTGTGAATATTTGGTAAATCACGCTTGTAATAAAACACATTATCTTTCATGTAAAATATCACCTTGGTAAAATCAGTTGTTAAAAGTAAAATTTGATTGGCCACGTGCTCAATTTGTAGTTTCATCTTTCCGATCTAGCATTGTTAGAATATTAGGATGTTTGTATCCATACTTTGATTGTCCTTAATATCATCTTATCTCTTTATTTTTGCTTATCCTTTATTTTGTGATAGTTACACAGCCCATGGTTTGGATCGTTGGAGGCTAGAACCATGGAGCTGTGGCCCACACTTCTCACACGCTGGTATGCAATATTTTCAGGAAACTGCGGCACGGGTACAAGCACCGCTAACTACAGCACGGGTACAAGCACCGCTAACTACAGCACGGGTCAAGCACCGCTAACTACGGTACGGGTACATGCACCGCTAACTACGGTACGGGTAGTTATCACTAGCTAGGCTATCACTTCGCCCTCTGAGTCCTACGCTAAAGACGGAGGACCGTCTGGCCACTGCATACGGACTGCCCGCTCCTAGACGATCAACGTCGGGACGAGTACCTAGAAAGCCCCGAAAGCGCCACCGGAAGTTGGGTTCCCGCGCCACGTGTTGGCACACCTTACCGTCGACAGATACAGCTAAGTGCCGTGTGGTTTAAAAACCCCACCAATCCCTAAGGACACTAGAGGCTAAACCAGATACGTACGCCCTTCTGCCTACGACCCTTGTTTTTTTTTAAATATATATTGTTACGGTAAATACATCTCTTATTTAATATAACCCGTAACAAAGTAATTACAATTTTTTGATTTATTTGTTAAGAGCTTCTAAAGAACGATGCTTACAGTAAAGTGACAGATGTGTGGTCAATAAACTGACAGATGTAGTAGTAGATATATTTTTTTACTATTCAAAAATCGTGAAATTGTAAAATGGCTACATGGATTCATCTGATTTCATCATAATATTAGAAAACATCAATTTTGACAGTTTTCAATAGAAATGCGTAAAATGGCGGATATAATATTAGTAGAAAAAAAAAGAATCATAATAATCACTTTAGGTGTTTCATACACCTAAAGTGGCGTTTTTAGACCCCGTGCAGTGGACGTCGCCAGGCTGAAACTTTTAGTATTCATTTTTACTATTTTACGCTACAAACGAGAAACTTTGAAATTTTCCCAATTAATATTAAGAGTCCGGTCTTTTCGACGATATTCTTAATCCGCAGCTTTCGCTAATAAAATTTACTTTTGTGTACCAACCTTCTTCATAAAGTGAAGCTAATCATTTTTATTTCGCTCGACTTTGACTCTGACTTTGCTCTGACAAGCGCTGCGTTAGTTCATTCGTTCTAGCTGTTATCTTCATTAGTATAATTTTTATCATTTCTGTCTATTTTATATAATTTATGTAATAATTACCCTATTACATAAATTTTAATCAATACCCTCGGAAGTTATGCACGTGGCTGATCTTAATATATATATATATATATATATATATATATATATATATATATATTTTTATCAATTCCAAAATTCTGTTGAATATTTAGATCCGTAACTTATTGCACTTGTGATGAAACACGCAAAAATCTATTTTTAAAAGTTTGTTTTTCAGGTAAGATTAAAAAAAGATGTTAAAAAAATCCCGCCAGATTATCGCAATCTAAATCTTACATAATCGTTTTGCTAAGCTAAACAAATTACAACATTACTTCACCCTAAGCCCATTGTGAACATTCTCTCGTTTATCTTTTATGATGTATCTTAAAACTTTTTCGTCCTGCAACACTGCAGCGTGAACCGATTGAATAGCGCTCCTCCCAGGTGGGCTCGCCCCAGTTTCACCGAAGTTTAACGCGGCCCAGTTCACCCTCTATATAATTCATCACATTAATCTTGTAACATCAGCATACAAAATGTGAGATTTTAGCCGCAATGTGTTGAAACTAAACGTCATAAACACGGAACTTTGCAGCACTTGTGATAGATTATAATTTAAATTTATCACACTTATGTATACAAATTACAAATTAGGCTTCTAAACTAAACCTGAACGAGATATGGCCGTAATAATGATTATATCCTAAGTAGGTCTAAAAGTCTATTACCCGCTACAGACCACAACGATAATACTGCACAGTTCGTTCACAGTGGACATATTTAGTATGTGAGCGAGCGCAGTATCGGATGGTTCAGTATGAAGATGTAGTACTGTATATCGTCGACTGTGATCGAACTGTGCAGTATTATCGTTGTGGTCTGTAGCGGGTATAAGGGCAGAATTATCAAACGCTTCTTAAAGTTGAAAGCGCAGGGCATTAAATACCAGGATGTCACATTTTTGTTCGGCAGAATAATAACACATACACACAAGTCACTTGTGATCCTCTTATTTAATTAAAACATAAAAAAATATTTAGCGTTTTTACTTTGCTATAATATTCGATTGATTTTTTAGATTTACTACAGCTGACCCAATTCACGTTGCTCTGTCTTATCTATGAACTAGAATAAATAAACTACATCTACACTTAGCTACCTATTGTACCTATAACCTACACCTACCTCCTGGGGCCGGCGAACTCTTCTGAAATAGAACTGTTTTGCAGGCCAATCGAACAAATAAAACCGAACGCGCCTATAAATATTTGACAATTTAGTGACACTAATTTACACTACCGACGGAACGAACATCAAACGTTTGACAGGAAGGAACAGTTAATATGACAAAATTCAATTATCGTTTTTAGTATTTTCCTCCCAATTTTTTCAACATTTCTCACTGTTTAAGCTTCCCCGTGCAACCAAAATTATTTCATGATAAAAATTTGCCAAATTGGGACCAGTGGTTCTCGAATTTTAGTGAGACAAAGGAACTGATTCATTTTTATATATAAAATAGAAGATTATACTACTTATTATTATATTTATTATTATAAGGTTTTCGTTAATTTTTTCTACTTTTACAACTACATAAGGTATTAAAATAAATGATTACTAGCTAGTAGCTAACATTCAATTTACACGCAGCGGTAGGACATTGGATGATGTAATGAACTGACAAAAACAACATAAAACCCCCCAAAACAACAAACAAACGAAGGATAACACAATTTCATATTTCTTATACCGTAAGTGGTTATTTAGGGATCAGTTAAATCCCAGGTACAACTGCCGTTTGAACGAAAACATTGAGCGTTCCGTTGTTTGTTCCAAACGTTAAGAGGTATACACATTAACTTTTTTTTATTAGTCTGCGAAGATCCTTAAAATTATTAGGAAGATGACCAAATTTTACCACAGAATCAATTAATAATCTGGCTTCTTGCAATGATTTTAGGATTAAATAGTGGAGTGCCTCTGGAATTTAAAAACTTCCGTTATAATCAAATCAACAGATTATAAGGGCAAATAATAAAAAGTTACGTTTTAACCGATGATGAATTTAATTACCATAGTTATTAACATAATTACTATGCGAGTAAAATGATGATTAATAAGGTTAAAGAAAATGATAAGTAATCACCACTAATTCGAAAGTTTTTCTTACAATTTCTTAGTAGATTTATAATTCAAGAATTAAATAATGAAACCTGTTGTTTAAATATGACGTTACTGACGGCAGGTGCCCCACACTAGTTACAACTTACCCCAAAAACGGGGTAGGTTAGGTTAGTAGTTAGTTGTAACAAGCGACTTTTTGCACAAAATACTGTATTTATATTTTCAATAATGTGACTTCTTATTTTCAATCAAAATTTTAGTCACCGCATCGAAAAAAGGAAGAAATGTTACAACTAGCTATAATTTACTTAAAAAAATATTTTATTCACTTATAATGCCGCGCGTAAAGCTTTCAGACTACGCTATAATTTAATAGCATATAGTATATAGCGCATAGCACAACAATATCGCGCACCATACATTGTTATGGACACGTTCACACTGTACTGTACTATATATTATATACTTACTATACGCTATAAAATGATTCGATACGCCGGGTTCATTCTATGCTATATCGCGCGCCGCCCTTTTCCTCCTCCCTTCCTCACCCCCGGCCGTCCCGCAAGCGAAACGAGCGACACAACCATACTGAGCTTGCTATATACTATAACTGTTTACGATAATATCGCGTAATGTGAACGCCATGCTATATAGTATAACATTAGGTCATTCTTTGCTATACTATATATCAAAACAGTATAGCGTAGTCTGAAATGTGCTTAAAACCTCAAAAATACCTAAAAAATACCTAAAAATCAGCGATAAAAATAAAGTTATAAATAATGGAGATAGAGTTTCAAAGTTAAAATGTTTTCATTGTAAATTTCCAGCTCATATAGAATATATTTGTTACTATGTATTACATTTATTTAATATTGCTAAGCTTATAAACTATTAACGTAAAATCTGAATATTTTTTTACTACTTTGATTTTACAAAAAAATAGTAAACGTTTTAGTTTTTTACCTATACAACATATTGATTAATTCAAAAGGTTTTTACATTAATTCATTGAAAGTAATAGGATTCCGAGAACAATCTCTTCGGAGTTCAGACACCCCACTTAAAGGCTTAAACATATTTTATTCAGTTAACTTCCTAAAAATATAATTTCCCATATTAACTTTCCTTTGAACCAAATAATACTTGGAAGACTCTTATGGCACGGCCTATGTGCACGTGAGTTTATTTCAAACGATAGCACTTTTTGTATTTTCATTTAAAATACTGTTGTTTAAAAGATTGTATCAAGTTGTATTTGTAGCAAATAAATGAAATATACGAAGCCATAGATCTTATCTACACATCAATCACAAGATTAACATTGACACCTACGTTCTAATAATACTTACGTGCGTACTTACTTACGTACTCACGTAGGTACCAATATTGTGAAATAAAACTTCGATATGTTTTATTAATGACGCTGACAATAGGATCAATGACGTACTAATTATAATATTGTAATTATTGTGTCGTGAACATTGCCTTTAAAATTGGCGTTAAAGTTTAAATGCAGTTGCGTCCATTGACTAGAATTTTTATTACTGTAACAATTTTATACAACTCGTAAATTGTTATGAGGTTATTTTTGCAATAAAATTACGGTATGTATTATTGTAATGTTACTAATAGATAGTGCACACACACCTTTATGGTACGATCAGAAAAGTCTGAGGAGTGCTCACGAATCCTAAGTAAACACAAAATGTTGGCCAACATCTCCAATACGGCTTGTTTTGATAACGAAATAATATTTTTATCATACCACCTTTTAGCTACGACATTTTACTAGTAGAGTTTTCAAATATCATTGTTTGATTTGAAAAATTGTAATTTTCTAATGATTATAAAATTTGTGGCGCTGCCTTTGGGACTATTATAATTTTTATTTTTATTTTAAACATTGTCATCAGTCTTTCTCACAATTTTGATCATCCCATGATAAAATATTGAAAGGGAATTCAATTCAATCAGTATAATCCGTTGCTTTATATTGAAATGACATCGAAATGTAAATAATACGTAGAGTTCCCCGTCATTATAACAGACTCATAAATATTATTTAATGGATATTATAAATTGAAAAGAACAAATTGAAACTAGAAGGATATTTTGACGATAGAGCAGTATTCGCTTTCGAAGAGATAAAACTAATTTATTGGTTGGTCTACAAATTGTTCAAAATATTAGTACAACAGGCAGTAAGTACCTATTTAGGCTTCTGAGCGTCAGAGGCATAGTATTATATCGCTTGAGATACACTCGAGAGAGTGCAGGTTCAAACCTCGAAAATTCTTAACTTGAGTATTTTTGCCCTGACAGAATGACACAGTCATGTAATCTCGATTAATATCTTACTAAAATTAGCCTGTGTTTTAGAAAGCTGCACAAAAATCTAAATTTAATAATTTGAACCCCATTAGCGCTTGCGCTAAACAGGCTAATTAAAGATATGAAACCTCGCGAAAACTAAAATAGTAAAAAAATAATCCCAAAAGTGTTTTTTTGTATAAATTCCTACTACTACTACCATAATATATATTTTTAATACCATTAATAAGTGCTTATAAAACCTAAAAATTATTCGATATAATATGACCCCGTTAATTGCATTTTTATGCCGTTTAATTTCCACCATTTTCCACCTAACCTATTTCGCCTGGAGCGAGACGTGCAGTTTAGATTAAACAAGCTCATTTTCTACATCAGTGCACTTAATTCGATGCACCTATAATGCGGCAATCGATTAATTTGAAACATTATTCACATCAGAACCTTTGAATGAACCAAACCCTTGCCTAGACTCAAACGGATGCACTTTGATTTCGAAAGAAAGAATACGGAACAAGTTGCATAAAATCGAACACAAAACGTAGTTAAAAAATAGACACGCACATTTTCAGTTATCGTGTAGGTAATATTTTGAATAAAAGCCTGTCTTTCGGTGAATTGGAATATTATATTTATAAAGTCTTAATATTTCGTAATTTAATTATCCGAGAAAATGGAAAGTAAATAATCGTCAAAGTAAAAACTAAATTTAAATATTAAAAGAGTTAAAATTACTAATTTATTTAGAACAAAGAACCTCTCATTTCAAACTATTTCAGTATTTTATATTTTAAATAATTTCTTTTGAAGAGCGAAATGATACTGAGGATTAGTTTCCAGATCTTTCTAACTGGGAAAAACGAGAAGTTATTAATACTTGAGTAAGTGGGAACGAGGCAGGGCGTTCTATAGATACCCGCATTGCGGCGCTTGCACTGAATTTATATTGAGATGAACTGAAATTCAATTGTTTGGTATCGTAAATGTTGGATGATGTGGCACTAGTGTTGTCCGTTTACTTTTCTATCAAGGACTAAGAAGGTAGGTACTCTCAAACCTTGGTTCCAAGTATCCCTTAGATATTATGAGAAGAATGAATGGACTGTCACTTTGAAATTAAGGATGAAATTACGTACAAAATGAGTAGCAGTTTTATCAATTAATCATTGCTGACCAGCCTTACAACTCAAAATTTGCAGCAGACATATGAATGATTTTAGAGAGCAGAAAATTTTGTGAAGGCATCACTGTATTAATTATATCTGGGTAACCGAGCTTTGCTCGGAGCTCTAGTAGATTAAAAAAAACACAAAAATTTTTCAGTTTTCTAGGACATTCGGAAGTACCATATAATTTTGTTGATCATCAGTGAGTCAGTGACGAATTTAAGGGTTTTTAGATATTAATAAAATGTAAAGTAACCTATGTAATCAAAACTTTACATGTTTAATAAGTCTGCTACTGGGAACATATCTTGAAAATTTCAATTATCTGGTATAATCCAAACCCAAGTTATGAGGGTTAAAAAAAAACGAAACGCTTCGAGAAAAGGTGGTCTCGTCACTACCAGACCACCTTTTGCTCGAGCCCGCCAAGATAAGTGCACTTCGCTTGGCTTATCTTGGCGGGGACCATGTCCATGCTCCATGCCCCCAGATTGTACATGTACTATCGAACAAGTTCCCGCCCGAACAGGCATAAGTTGAAAATCGCTTAACAGCGCCGTTGAATCGTGCGCAAACAAACATACTCACGTGTAAATACGTAGTTACACTACGTCTGCAGTCGTTGCGTTAATTTCCTTTTGTGTATAAATATTTTGAGTCCTAGCGCACTAGGAAAAAGGAAGATGTTTGAAACTGGTCGAGCAGGAACTTTGTCGATATTGTACGTATTGTAGGTGATAAGTACCCTATTTTTTGCCGTCATAGACTATTTAGAGTTTGTATTACGTAGAGAAATATTATTACAACATCAGGTGATTCAGTTAAATCATAATATGATTCCAGAAAAGTTTCGTTTCTAATTCACCTGGAAAATATAAAATTATTGAATATTGCTATAAAACGAATACATCAGAAATAGAAATATCGCGCGCAAGTATGAGACGGCGGTAGACAGATTTAAAAGCCAGACGCTTGGTAACGTTAAATTTGTTCGATATCGGTGCACATAACATTTTAGGGTTGACACATGAAATAAATAATATAGCAATTGTAATTCTTATACTCCATGGATTTCATATTGGTTGGAGCAGTCCACATAATATTTAATAACTGACGCAAACGGGCCACCGACTATTGTATACTTAATATAACCGCTACACAATTTTCATAAATTTTAATCTGCCATTTTCAGCTACAGCGCGCTACGTGCAGCCAGAAGTGGTTCGTCAAAAATGTATAAAAATTGTGCAGCGGTAGTCCGCGATAGTCGGTTACCCGATATCGCCGAGACTGGGTTGACACATTAAATAAGTAATACAGCAATAGTAATTCTGATGCCGACGATAAAACTCCACGAGGAACCCATTTCTCAGTAACGACCTCGTTCGGAAACAGACCTTTGCCTGTAGATGACATAATTACGTTTTTCAAACATTATGGATTTGCGGCAAGCCTGATTAAAATTTAATGGGTTAGGATAGGTTACCGGATAATATTATACATAAACCGTGGGACAGCCACGCATTGACACGATTGAGCTAGCCTGACCGGAGAACCACGGCCTTACAGAACACTGTCGTGAAATAACATTTTCAATCTGTCTCAATTAATATAAAGCTGAAAATAGAAAATTATGTAAAAGAGTAACAGCTCTGTGGTCCAGTGGTTTAGAGCTTGGCTGTCGACTCAGAGAGCTGTGTCGACTCAGAGAACGGAAATAATCCCACTACAGAGTGGGTTTGATTCCCTAGTTGGAATAACAAAAAAATATGTTTCAAAATATAAAAATATGTTAAAAATATGTATATCATCCTGCATTGTCCTAACCAAACTTGGTTTGGTTAGGACAATGCAGGATGATCACCTGATTGCCTGACAAGAAAGACGATCCATGCGTTGGATGGGCATTAAAAAGTCGGTCCTGCGCCTGATATCTCGCCAGTCGTGTCGGAAATCCTGCCTGCGCATACTATAAAATAACTCCTACATAGCTGGCCTGATTTGAATGAAACCAGCCACAGTCGACAGAATCGGTGTGGGGAGCTATTATTATTATTATTATTTTTGGGCTGACTAGAAAAGCGGTAAAAACTAACAACGACAAGCTTCAATTATTTAAACGATATAACTGATATATATCCAAATTAATAAATTATCCAAATAGCGGTACAATCCATCTTGCCCCGGCTGTTATCAAGATATAGAGAAGCCCCGAAATATCAATTTTACGAAGATATACACTTACCAGCGCGCTATCGAAATGATATATCGAAGCTCGGATCTATTTTACGAGGGCAGTTCTACTGAAATATCTACACTGTGTCGCCGAGAAGGTTTCTACGAGTATTACGTTTTTCCACTGGATAACTTCGGTCTCTAAATAATTTTAAGAAAATTGATACAAGAACAAGTATAGGAATCGATAAATATTTTTGGGGTTATTTAAATCATAAGTTCTATTTCTAGAATAACTTAATAATGATAGTGATTGGTACTACGATAGATAAGTTTTTTATGCGCTAAATTTCTATCCATCTTTGATCTTTGTCTTATTTGTATAAGATTAGGAAACACAGTATGAATGATGTTAATGAATTCTTTCCCAATTAATTTTGCTTCTATTTGAACAACTTGGATTTTTCCGTAAAGAAAATCAATTTTTTGATCAACTGGATATCGTCTCTTAAATTGCATTTCGTTGAACGACTGAAGTTTATATTACCAAAGAATGAACTGCTCTCAGCCTGAACAACAGTTTTCGTTCCATCATGATCAAGAATTTCATTATGCTTTTTGAAAAATCTATTTTTCGAAATATTTCCTTTGTCGCTCCTCCAATTTTTTGTTTCTGTGTACCTTTAGCTTAATTTTTCATCAATATTCTGAATATTTTGTAATTGTTTCATCGACTCGATTATTTCCAATACTTTTCAAGTTGTTAATAATAGAAATTAATGTTGCTTTTAAATAATTTACTCTTATCTCAAACATTTTCCCTTCCTGTTCTGCTTTTGTTCAAATACTCAACAACTTCAAATTAATTCATAAAGTTATGTTTACGATGAATGGAAATAAACTTTTAAGTTAACACCAAATTTATTTAAATTATTTTCGAATGATTAATAATTTCAAATATTTGTTTGTTTATAAATTGTTTCTCGCTACTGTGGTACTTGACTTTGGTTTCGTTGAATAATTATTAACTTTCTTTTCGGCGACAGTCCCATTCTATGAAGCATTGGTTGAGCTAAATTAATATGAAAACAACATTTGTGGGTGGAATGGTTAAAATTAAGAGATATATATTTTTGTAACAATACGTTAATACCAGTTTATATTTGTAAAGATTCCGTAATACCTCTTCTCATTTTGCATCTAATGATTTTGCGGCCACAATGGTGACTTTCATTGAGTTATTTCCTGAAAAATCAAATACGCAACGCCTAAGCTCCTCAAAGTGAATTTGTCTGGAATGGTTTCGCCAATTTAATCGGCGACGCAATAGGCGACAAAAAGCCCATTATAGGGGAATCCCCTCTTATCTTGGTAACGACTGAGCTTCCTTTGAACTTCGTCAGAAACGTTTTTTTTTTCTTTTAATTTTACAAAATTTTGACGGTCCTTTCACTCTAGAAAAAGTGTCGTTTTTCACATTTACTTAGTTATCAAATTTAATAAGTGGAAATGTGAAGGGTGGAAAATATGCTCTCAATTTTTCCAATAGGTACAATTTGATATTTTCCTACATGTAAATATTTTGTTTCTTTTTAAATATTCAGAATTAATTAGGTATTACAACTTGACGAAAGAATTAAGAATTTGTGTGTAATTTTGTTTGTAAATTAGATGCAATTCAAAGTCACAAAAACTTGATTTTTTTTTACAATATTAGTGTAAAAACCTACCTCATTAATTTATTCACATTAAATACAAAATAAAATAATGTTGAGTATTAATAAGCGCAAACTTCGGAGACATCACTAATTTTGTGCATATGATACATTACAATACAATACATTGCGTACCAACTTACAAGCGTGTGACGTCACCTGTTTTAGATGTGTTATGTATTAAAATATTGATTTTAAGTATACTATTCCTTTTATAAACTGTTATAATATTCAGAGAATTATTCATTTATGTAATAAAAAAATACAGGGAAATACCGCATTAGTATAAAATTTTAGGCATGCAGAACAATTATTAATATGAGCTTCTTATAAGTGAAAATATTATGTTAATTGTAATAAGCAAATGTACATGAAGATGCATCACTTTGTAATAAGGAATAATAAAGATAGAGCAAGAAAACATGACACAAAAATATATGTGTCGTCTTTCGTTCTTTTATGAGAAAGGAATAAATTAAAAGAGCTGCAATGATACGAAACAATAAACTTATGTCGGTAAAGTGTTATTGTCTGATTGCTACAGAGACAAAGAACCTCATCCATCGGCGTGGCTTTGGTTGGCCCAGAAATGGGGCATTCACACATTTTTAATGCACATTGCCGTTTGCCATTTGCACCTTTTTTCGGTTAAAGTCAAAAATGAAAGTCACTAGTCACTGCACCAAATAGCTATAGATAACATCAAATCCATATAGAAATTTACACGACAATCATGTCGTACTACTTACTTACTTACGTATCTACGTTATTGATATTTACGCTTTCGAACGGGTTTGTTCCCAAACGTGAACTACGGAACCCGTACACATAAAGTGGTGATGTTTTTTTTTCCGCGATAATACCATAGTAAGGTTTTTCATTAGAATTAGAATTATTTATTTTCCTTTGATATCCATTAGATTGGACCATCTATGATACCCCTTTACTTATATTTAAAACATATAGAGGTTGCAAAGATGATTTTTATAAAATAGAGCGTCGCCCCACATAAACAGCTATACTGAATCGAAAAATCTGAAATAATTCATGATGGTTGTCCGTGTGATGAACTTTGAAGAAAACTATATATTGTTAGTTTATATATTGTTAGTTAAGGAGTTAGAGAGGCCTAACTTTCAAAAAATTAGATTAGTTGTGAAACTTCATACAGAATTTTAACAATATGCCAAATTTAAAAAAAAAATTATAAATAGGTAGATACGGAACCTTATTCGGTTTATAAATCCTACATTTATGTAGGACTAGCTTTTGCCCGCGGCTCCGCCCGCGTAAATAAAATATCCCACGGGAACACTGTGCCTTATTTTCGGGATAAAAAGTAGCATCCGTTTTAATCCAGACTTTAAGGTCTGGATTAAAACGGAGGTGACGGTGGCCGGTTTCATTGAAACCATGCCAGTTACACAGGAGTAATTTAATAGCGCCCAAGTGTGTGCGCAGTACAGAAGAGCGCTGTCTCTTTGTTTACTCTCAAAAATTGTGTATTGTGTAACCGGGAACTATTTATCGAGGAAGGAACTGGCATATAAGATACAGGTTCAGCCTAGTAGAGATGCCAGGGAAACCTGCACTTTCTGTAAGTTCTAATTATATATTAATTTATATTAGATTAAAGTACCTGAGTAACAAAATCTTTTGCTTCTTACTTAAACTGTCATGAGCACAAACTTGTGTACCCGTATATTCTTGCCATATTTGATTTATTTGCTGCATAATAACTAGCTGTTTCCCGCGGCTCCGCCCGCGTAATAAATATACTATCGAGTATCCCGCGGGAACACTGTATTTTTCCGGGATAAAAAGTAGCCTATGTTTTGATCCAGAGTCTAAACTGCTACCATACCAAATTTTATCAAAATCCGTTCAGTAGTTTTCGCGCGTAGGGAAGTAGGGAGAAACAAAAGTTTTTTGGAGTAGTCCACTGAGCATATTACCTACAAACTCAAACACCTGATTATAGTTAAACAATCACTTTACATATTAATAAATCACACTAATAACCTTTTTGGTATCATGTAGTAAATAAATATAGCCTTAAACTTACAAGTTTCTATTTCAGTTAACAACCAGTATCTGTGTTTCGTAATTATAGAATTTAATTTACCCTAAAATCTAGTACAGTATTTTAAGCTGGAGGTTACTGATCAGGTAGAACAGTGAGTTTGTGGAACAGGTCCAAGGTCCTGTACTAAAGTATTAATTTTGACTCAAATCAACAAACTTAGCTGTTTTGCTTGGTCATCCTTCTTGAGTTATTAAAATATAAGGTTTACCTTCTTTATGCATCCAAATAAAAACTTATATTCACTTTTCTTCTTCTCTAATGAACAAATTACATATCCTTTGGTTTGTAATTTATTATTATATATATTTTGTTTTCTTTTATTGGTGGTTTACTGTTTAAAGCTCAATATGTAAAATGTATTTACTTCTCTAATTGCATATAATTACACAAGATTTTCTTAACTCATAAAATTTGTTAAATATGTATTACATAAATTGTATCTGAAGTACTAAGTGCAGCTTGTTTTGTATGTCTGTATGTTGTCAGAATTATAAATAACTTAGTGAGACGGATAACCAACACGACGGGCGGGCGGGAGATCAGGCGCAGGTCCGACTTTTCACACGCCCATCCGACGCATGGATCATCTTTCTTATCAGACAATCAGGTGATCAGTATGCATGGTCTTAACCAAACTTGGAAACAACTTTCTTTTGTTGTTCCAATACGGGAATCGAACCCACGACCTCCGAGTCGTGAGCCAAGCTCTAATCACTATATCACTCGAGAACGGCTGAACTGATTTGGCTGAAAATTGGTGGGTAGGTAGCTTAGAACCAGGAGACGGATATAGGACCTGAGTGCCCCGCTGAGTCTGTCTGCCTGTATGTTCGCGATAAACTCAAAAACTAGTGTAAGGATTTTCATGTCGTTTACATTTACCGACAGAGTGGTTCTTTAGGAAGGTTTAGGTCGATAATAATTTGTTAAGGTTTCATGGAAATTGTTTGATTTATGACGATGATTGTTGAAGATGTCGGAAAAAATCAAGCCGTCTGGGAACTTCTATCGAAAACGCTGCCTAACCTAACCCGTCGGATATAAATAATAAGACAATGTATGGAGGGATTGTTTCTCTTTTATAGGTCTACAAAAAAGTCCGCTATGGCATAGATATGTCTTTTAAGGATACGTTAAATAGGGTACCCATTCTAAGCTTAACAAAAGATCAGAAATAATATGGTATTGTCAGAAGCTATTTAGACGGATACAATTTAATTATCCTTATCTGGGAGATTATATCTAGGAGATATCTTAAAATTAAAAAGTACGTGTGAAAATTTATTATAAGGTATATATTTTTACTCTTTGCTATTACTATATTGCTATTAGTACATTTGCCAAAGAAGTTTTTTGCCGCGAACACTCTCCCACATGTCTACATAGGTAATATATCCGTCTACATAGGTAATACATCTGTCTACATAGGTAATCAAAGAATGGCGTGAGTATACGTGCAATATAAAATTTTCATGATTTATTTATAACTCGGCTCATTGAAGCGACAGCTATAGACTTGATACTTGTAGGATCTAAAATTAGTTTTTAATAACAAATAATTATTTATAATAAAACGTATGTATGTAATTGTAACGTATGTATGTAATTTTTAATAAAACGGAAATTGTTCCGTTTTATTAAAAATTACATACATACATACGTTACGTCCGCTTTTTATTGAAAAAGCGGATTAAGAAACATGAATTGAAGGTTTTTCTTTTGTTAAGTGTGAACTACACACAGGTTAAATTTTTTAGTTCTCTTTTCTGTTCAAGACCCCATAAATAACCTATGAAGTAAATAAGACTACACATTGTTATAATAGTACCTGGGTAACCGATATTTTCTCGGAGTTCTGATAAATTAAAAAAAAATAAAAAGAATCACACCCCCAACAAACTTGAATTATCGAACAAATCAAAAATTATACATAGGTACGCATACCTGCAACTGTCAATCATAATAAAGTCGAAATTATTGATATAGTATAGATAAAGAAAAAATTTCACGACAAAAGAAAAAACACATGTAGCTTAGAAATGGGTAGTTTCCCAGGGATAAGATCTAGCTAGATCGATTTTTCTCCCCCAAAACTCCCTATATACAAAATTTCATTGTAATACTTGAAGCCCTTTTCGAGAAACCGATTACCTATGTTGTCTCGTTTAAAGTATAAGATTTTTTATATAACTATTTAAATTAAGTTAGTATACATAAATTTAAACTTACAAATATTATTTTGTATTCATTTAAAACAATCATAAACCCTTTTGTGTTTGTACAAGTTAAAATTAGCGAAAATGTCACAGCCCGCATATTAGCAACGTTACACTAAATTTAATTGAGAAAGTTACGGAAACATGTCGTATAATGTGAAGCGTAAAATAACGTAACGTAACGGATACAAGATGATGATTGACTTTGCTCGTTAAGTATTAAAAATTATATAGGAGCTTAGCATGGTGGTGTTGCCTTATATAGGAGCTTAGCATGGTGGTGTTGACTTATATAGGAGCTTAGCATGGTGGTGTTGACTTATATAGGAGCTTACCATGGTGGTGTTGACTTATATAGGAGCTTAGCATGGTGGTGTTGACTTATATAGGAGCTTAGCATGGTGGTGTTGACTTATATAGGAGCTTAGCATGGTGGTGTTGACTTATATAGGAGCTTAGCATAGTGGTGTTGACTTATATAGGAGCTTAGCATGGTGGTGTTGACTTATATAGGAGCTTAGCATGGTGGTGTTGACTTATATAGGAGCTTAGCATGGTGGTGTTGACCTATATAGGAGCTTAGCATGGTGGTGTTGACTTATATAGGAGCTTAGCATGGTGGTGTTGACTTATATAGGAGCTTAGCATGGTGGTGTTGACTTTGATTACTTGGAAAATTGTATTACTTGGAAAACTTCGTACAAGAATAACAAAATAATAAGTAAACATGTAAAATCCTACTGGATGTATGGACGGATGTTTGTTACTCTTTCCCGCAGAAACTACTGAACAGATTTTGATGAAGTTTGGTATGGTATTATGCTCTAGAATAAAACATAGGCTATACTTTTAATCCCGAAAAATCACAGTGTTCCCGTGGGATATTTTACCAACGCGAGCGGAGCCGCGGAGAAAAGCTAGTATTAAATATAAAATTATAAATGGGTAGATACGGAACTCTATTCTATGTATGGCTTGACTGTGTGTCGGCATAAACTTGGCCTGTTCTTAATCTAACAAGTTTACTCGTAATCTAACAAGAAGCCTTTAACAAGTTGGTTGACGTTTGTAAATATGTTACAATGTTTTAAAAGAAAACATGGCAAATTGTTTATGATTAATATAAGTAACATTTAATTTACGATTCGGTCGAAGTGGAGCAAGGCAATAAGTTTTTTGCCTACAAAAAGCTTAGGCTCCGGATAAAAGTTTTTTCCCCGCAATTCGGCATTGCGAACACTAAAATATTTTTACGTTTGGTCAAAATTCATGAGACCGACCAGCAGTGGATTGTACTAAAGTAGGTCATGTTGGTTTGATTTTGGAACACAACAAGGCACTCAGATTTTCTAACCAGGACTCGGTTTACAGTCGCAAAACTGTTTTCTCTCCTTTGGCAAATGTTGCGTTACTTTTTAATGAAAAAAATATTTCGATAGCTTTTCTTGTAGTGACGATTATCAATCCAACTGTCCTATCTCCCTTATTCTTTATTTAAAAACTAACTACAGGCTGAATGTCCATACGCAGTTACTATTCAGTAATCCTGTGCATGGGCACAGGGTATGGTACCCTTTTTAGCCACATATTACAATTATCATGCTTAGGACCATTTTTATATTTCCTACAATTATTTTATAATAGTGCTCCATCACGATTTTGATAAACTGAATTTCGCTCTTATTAGACTACTAGCTTTGGTCTGCGGCTCCGCCCGCGTAAAAGCATTATCCAACGGGAAGCATTATATGTATTTATCCAGAGCTGAAACTACTCCCATACCAAAATTCATCAAATCCGTTTAGTAGTTTTTGCGTGAAAGAGTAACAAACATCCATCCATCCTTACATACATCATTCTTAACACACTTTCACATTTATAATAACAGTAGGATAAGTAAAATGTATATTTTTAATTTATATTAGGGAAAATAATAGGTATTATCTTATAAATTTATACGTTTATAAGATAACACCTACCACCAGTAAGTCATTTGGTAGTTGAGCCATTCATTTAAATTTCATTTCAGAAATATCTACAACAGATTTTAGCTTACGTTTGAGTTGCTTTTTTTACCAATCAATAATATTAGGTAGGTAGGTAGGTAACTCATATGAATTTCAAACTGGAAAAGCTAATTTCATCACGAGACTAATACCCCAAACACCTCCGTGAAATAGCAAACCAACAAACTGCACGCCCCTTATCTGTAACTTACTCAACCTAGATTAACAATTAAGGTCTGGAATAAACTAATTTGTCTGGAATCGAGTTAGTTTTCAATTTCCAGCTAAAGACATAAGCTACTGTTGACTTTATATTTTCATTCGTTATTAGCTTCGGATTTAAATAATTTATGCTTTGCAGTGGTGCCTAAGCACCACCACAAGAAAACCCCTAAGGGTTTTCTTTTCATTATTCAGTTACAACAATTCCATTTTATGTTGGGGTATTCCATGTTTATAAATATTTGATTCTAAGAATAATCCCACTACAATAATTATAAAATGAACGTTTGTGAGCATATTTTGTGGATGTTTGTTTGTTGATTCTTCGAACAAAAACTGCTGCGCGGATTTGAATGAAACTTGTCAAATAGCCTGGATTAACACAAGACAGGTATTTTAACCAAGTGTTGTTAGAAAAATGTACGTTTCCCATAATATATAATATAGAATTAAAGTGCCTTATAAAATATGTGATCCCGCCACGCCTGAATTGGCATTGCTAAGATGTCGTAGGTTTACTCATGGGAGCTCACAATAACTTAAGTCGCGGAGAAAAATTACGCGCCATATTTTTTCCTTTACTCATTTCTAAAACATGTTTTCCATAAATCAAGCGACAGCAACAATATAAACAATAAAATATGTCATATTAATCAAGTACTTAAACGTAGCTTATGATAGCAAAACAATAGGTGAAGTTTCAACACGTGAAACGACTTATACGTATGCGAATGGAGTTGTGAAAAGTATATGCAATAAAAACGGTATTATTGCTTCTAATGGAAAAAAGTTGGTGTAAAGCGGCTCTTTTGATCGCGTACTTGGAACTCGGTTGAAAAGTTTCTAAACACGGATAATCTGGACTATTATAATAAGATTTGCTTCTGGAATATGGTCCGCAACGATTGCAATATTCCGGAATAGTCCTACTATTTACGTAAACGGCTTAATCCTACTAATATTATAAATGTGATAATTTGTGAGGACGGATGGATGGATGGATACTGTTTGTTACTCTTTGACGCAAAAACTACTGAACGGATTTTGATGAAATTTGGTATGGTAATAGATTAAGCTCTGGATTAAAACATAGGATACTTTTTATTCCGAATAAAGTAGAATGTTCCCGGATACTGTATTTACGCGGGCGGAGCCGTGGGCAACAGCTAGTACATATTATTTCAATAAGTGCTCGGTGCAAACGGGCGACTACTATAGCCCAAGCAGGAGCAATTGATAAATGAATTCGTATTCGTAACGTTATAAAATAAATATAAAAATAAAAATTTAATTAAACAAATAAAATTACAATAGCATAATTTTACGTTTTCTGTTTTCAATTTTAGTTTTTTTATTGGTAATATAATAAATATTAACAATAAAAAAAAAACTAAAAATATTCTTTATTATTTTCTATTTAAGAGTATAAAGAGTATATTCACTCCTGAAAGTTTGGACACTAATTGAAAAACCATCCTGTATATTTCATGTACTGGATATGAGAGAAAGAGAGAGAAAAATCATAGAGAAAAAAGTAATATTCAAGTACTCGATAGTAAGCAACCACGCTTAGAAAAGGCTATAGCACTACGGACCCACACACATTGGAACAAATTATAGAGCAGAATCAAGAATTCCAAATACCACTTTACATGGCTTTCGTCGATTATCAAAAAGCATTCACCACAATATCATATTCAGCTATTTGAAAAACTCTACACACTCAGAATGTCAATGTCAAAAAAACGTAAAATTATGCTATTGTAATTTTATTTGTTCAATTTAATTTTATATTTATTTTATAACGTTACGAATACGAATTCAGTTATCAATTGTTCCTGCTTGGGCTACAGTAGTCACCCGTTTGCACCGAGCACTTATTGAAATAATATGTACTAGCTGCTGCCCACGGCTCCGCCCGCGTAAATACAGTATGCGGGAATATTCTACTTTATTCGCAATAAAAAGTATCCTATGTTTTAATCCAGCGCTTAATCTATTACCATATATTTATATTTCATTGAAATCCGTTCAGTAGTTTTTGCGTCAAAGAGTAATAAACAGTATCCATCCATCCATCCGTCCTCACAAACATCACTATCTTGAATATAAGATTTAAAAAATCAGCTGTTTCTTACAAAATGCTATCTATCTATGCCATAGGCCCTTTTGTAAGAAACAGCAGATTCTTTTTTCAAGTAGGAAAGTTGATCCCTTTTTTTTACGCTAAGGGTCGGGTTAAGACCGCTGTAGCTACATCGGACTATAACTAGCCTGGTGGCTAGTTTATTAGGTAAGAGTCGATGAGAGGGTTAGACCCTCCCTAACATCACCCGGGTGATGTTCAGACCGGATATTGGGGACAGCTACGGGTTGTGAGCTATTATTATGACAGGAGAGACGCGGGTCACTCCTGCTGAGGGGTCCGACCCCTTCCTCACTCTCTGAGGAGTGAGGTTGCTCGCGCGCGGTAGCAAACACTAACGGCGTGCGAGTTATCGCGGTAGAGGAGCTCTTGTTTTTGACGGTATAGGTACTGAGAGGGCCGTCCCTCTCCCCTTCCGCGTACGGTCGGGATGACTCGCGCGCGTAAGTCCTAATATCGATGAGGTTCGCGGTATTGGTAGAGCTCTCTACATCAATATCGTGATCGCGGTCACTATTAAGAAGTGTACCTAGACTACTGGGATGCGAACTCGAACTCGGGTTCGGGTTCGATCCCGTGTTACGATCGGTCTGTACGTCTGTACGTGTTGTCGTGTCGGATGTGGGACCTCGGGTCCAATTGAGACTCGCTTATCTGTGCGAAAGAGACGCACGCATAAGTGAATATCGTTCTAATGCAAACTTTATACAATGTAAGCTTATGTATTAGGGTAATTTTGCTTCGCGAATTAATTAGCGGATATAATTTGTAGAGTACAAATTTCGCTTTTCGTAACGTGTTACTGATGTGACTCGAAAACGACATCGACTTGCTTAGTACTACGCCTAAATATTTGACCTGACTGACCTCTGGGATTATGTTGCCGTGCAGGCTTATAGGGCTCATTATTTTACGGGGGCAAGTACGCTTCATTGCACTTTTAATATCGAATTGGATGCCGTGACTTTTATCAGGATTAACTTCGATTCTCCATTTGGAGAACCATTTACCGAGAGCGGTAACTTACTCCTGGAGGGTTTTAGACGCGGTACAGGCTCGTATGTGGGAATAATAAAGGGCTGTTTCGCCCGCGAACATAGCTAATTGCACCTTAGCGTGTTTAGGGATGTCACTAGTGTACAGGTTATATAGGGAGGGCGAGAGGACCGAGCCCTGCGGTACTCTCGCCTCCATATATCTTGGCGACGACAGTGCGCCTTCTACGCGGAAATGTAACTTACGATTTTTTAGAAAGTTACTAATTAGTAAAACAAACTAATCGGCTATGCCCATTTGATAGAGTTTGTATAACAGTCCGTTATGCCAAATTTTATCAAAAGCTTTTGCAATGTCAAAGAATACGGCGCATGTCGACTTCCTGTCGTTTTTGCTAGTAATTATGTACTCTGTTAAGCGGTGTACTTGAGCGGGACAGCTGTGCATTTTGCGGAAGGCACACTGCTCGTCTGGAAGGAGTTTTTTGTCGGTTATGACGTCATTAAGGCGCCTTTTAATTACTCTTTCATAGACTTTACCAAGGGAGCTAATGAAACTTATTGGACGGTAGCTACCAGGCGCCTTCCGGGGTTTCCCCGGTTTGTGGATACCTATGACGATAGCTACTTTCCAAATGTCTGGAAATGAACATCCTACTAAGAGGGCGTTTAAGATGTTCACTAGGAGTTGAATTAGCTCGGACGGTAACATTTTAAGTGTTTTGTTTGAAATACCGTCAAGGCCTGGGGCCTTTTTGGCATTCATACACTTAATAACGTCGTTGACCTCCTCCGAGTCCACCATCCTCACCCTATCTACATCAGGTGGCATCGAGAGTCGGCTATTGACCTCGCTATTCACTAAGCTAAGGTGCACAGGATCAATCGGGAGAGTACTCGGCCGGCACTGTTGTTCGAAATTATCAGCTAGGCATTCGGCCTTGTCTATGTCTTCGAATGCAGGAGGACGGTTTGGTCTGTCTAACGGAGGCATGTCGCTCTCCGTGTTATTTTTGAGGGCCTTCGCGAGTGGCCAGTACGCCACGTGTGACGGTTCTAAATCGCTGAGAAGTCGATCCCAACTCTCGGCTTTGTGCTGTATAATCTTAAACTTTACTTCCCTCTCGTAATGACGGAGGGCTATCCTCCACTCTTCCGACGGGTAGCGATCATATGTGCGTTTGGCCGCATTCCGGAGTCTGATGGACTCATTTATGTCCTCAGGGAGGGGCCGACAGCGCTTTGAGGTCGTTGGCACCTCCCTAGATGAGTTTTCTATGGTCGCTACCAGGTGATCGGTCAAGTGGGAGGCGGCCTCTAAGGCTGTCTCTTTGCTATCTATACTATTGGGAATTTTACCGAAGTGACTAGATTGGAGGACTTTGATGTTCTCCGCTAATAATTTATAGTCTACTATCTTCCTAGTACTAGAATTGTTGGAGTTAAGACTACCAAGTGTAATCGAAACCGGTCTGTGGTCCGAGTTAAGCACGTGGAGAGTCTCAATATAGATATTGAGAGAAACATTTTTGACTAAAGCTATGTCTATCGTACTAGGATCGCGTATGACACTGTTAATGTTTTCATTGGTGTTATAGCGAGTGGGGTCAGTGGGAGCTAATAGTACAAAATTAAGTGTATCGGTTAAACTACAAGAATGATGGCGTTTTTATTGTTACGTACGTTACCCCACTCAGTATGTTTGCAGTCTAGGTCGCCGGCAATGATGACGGCGTTTCCTAAGTTAAATAGCGATTGTAGATCGTTAGTATGTAGTTCTTTGTTGCACGCTAAGTACGCGCTTACTATTACAATTGGTCCGTGACCGGACATACTAATGTGGCAAATAGATGTCTCTAAGTTTAACAATGGTGGTGGCTCTAGGGGAATACAATGTAAGGATTTTTTATAGTAGATAAGAGTACCTCCGAGTCGGGATCGAGTTCTATCGTTTCTAACTATTTTGTAGTTTGCTATTTTTGGGCTCCTCATACTAGGTTTTAAGAACGTCTCCTGTACTAGAAGAATGTCGACGTTTTGGCTGCTTACAAAATCGCGAATTTCGCTTATGTTATTCCTAATGCCGTTCGTATTGAACGAAACTACGCGTAACGAGAGCGGCTTTGTCCTTCCCGAAGGCTCCATTAATTACTGTCGGGGGAGAGCGCCTTGATCTGACGGATCAAGACCTGATGGTCTGACAAAGCTTGGATGCGGTCTGTGGCCGACCCTTTTAGCTTTGTCGCTAAAATAGAAAGCTCCATCGGGTCAATAGGCCCGATGTTGTTTAAGAACTGCTGGACGAAAGAGAGGTCTGCAGTGAAGCTGGGAGTCGGGGGGGGGGGGCCTTAGGCGCTTTGGGCGCGGAGGGCATGGCCTTACGGGGGAGAGCAGGGAAAACCGCTAACTCCGAACTACGATTCTGAGTGGGCTTGAACCATGCAGATTGGGAGGGTAGGGGGGCAGGGACGAATCTCTGTTTGCACCTTTTGTATGTGGTGCAATGCGCTTTTTTACTTTGGGTGCTTTTTTGCACCCTCTTTAAAAGGGGTGTCCTTGGGACTTACAGAGAACACAGCTGGGGGGTTCGGACTCTTCAGCTAGGCTCTTACGGGGACAGTCAGAGGTGCCGTGGTCTCCCAGGCACTTTACGCAACGCGGCCTGGCTTGGCAATTCCGTGCCGAGTGGCCGTAAAGTTGGCATCGGTGGTACTGGCCAGGGATGCCCCTTTTACGGGGGGGCTCGACTCAGATGCCCGTAATGTGACAGATGGCTCGGATATTGAAGATATCCTTGCCCTCTGGCGTAAGAGGGAGGGTTACGAGTACCATATTGTACTCGTGTTTTTTAATCGGGTGGTACATACGATGTACCTCTATGGCGGGATAACCCTGGGACTGGATGTCCATGAGTACCTCTCTTGTGGAGAGGCACTTATCGACACCGGTAATGACGACGCGCAGAAGGCGCTCGTCTTCGAGGGCATAAGTGTGATAACCTATGTTTTTTGTGCGTAGGAGCGCGGTGAGAAGGCGGTGATCCTCCGAAGTCTTAACCTGCACTTTAATACCGATTGGGGTCGTATGTGCAGAAGAGTAACGAAGCTTACGCTCGTTAAACGCTGCGCTAATGACGTTCCATTTTTCCTTCTCCTGTATGATTACAGGAGGAGGCATTTTTGGAGAACGAACGGTCTGAGAGGCCTGAGGGGCTTGGGAGGCCTGAGGGGCCTGGGAGGCCGAAAGGTCCTGGGAGGACCGGGGGCCTGGGGGCCAGAGGGGCCTGGGTGGCCAGAGGGGCCTAGGAGGCCAGAGGGGCCGGGAGGGCCGATGGGGTCACGGGGGCCGCGGAGCTATGAGCCTGCACGGTTTTCCTATTTTTAGTTTTGGTTGCCGATTTCGACGGGGAAGATAAGACTGGAGAGGAGGTGCCTTCTGGGCGCTTCCTCTTCTTCGTCTTCTTGTATTTAACTGTAGTGAACTCGCCTTGTTCACTACGGTCGGATTCTTGCTCCGAGCAAGACATCCCTGATGGAGATGATAGGGATTCGGCTTCGGCCGGTATTAGCGGGACGTCGCTATCGGGCGACGCCGGTGAGTCGGCTTCGTGTATGCGCACGAAGCGTTCCCATTTGGACGCGACATCGGGAATTTCAGTTTTTAAAAACTCCAGGAACTTTCTGATAAAGGCGTCAGACATAATTAGAAAGTTTATCCCGGCCGTGGGATTCTGCTCTATATTAATTAATTATTGGGGATAAAGCCCCTCCCGGCGACCGGGAGGGGAGGTGTGTAGGGAGGAAAACCTCCTCGTGTAGTGTGCCTAAGCGTGTCACGGTACTTACAATTGTTCCTCGGGCGGCTGGAACTCACAAACGTAACGCTAAGCACTAGAGCGCTAGTGTTCGCGAACGAGAACGCGGCGGAGCGCGAGCAGAAGGCTCGCGCTAAAAACGAGACGGACGATGCGACCGGTCGTACGCTCGTCCTAGCGCGGCGGTTACTACGGGGCGGGGTGCGAGCAGAGGGCTCGCACCAAAGAGCGAGACGGACGATGCGAGCGGTCGCACGATCGCCCGGTACGC
The DNA here is from genome assembly GCA_037179445.1 of Phengaris alcon alcon. Taxonomy (NCBI): domain Eukaryota; kingdom Metazoa; phylum Arthropoda; class Insecta; order Lepidoptera; family Lycaenidae; genus Phengaris; species Phengaris alcon. Next base: position 723,712 of record JAYRCH010000305.1, read on the forward strand.
GGCGGTCGCGGCGCGGCGCGAGACACGGTACGGCACGGGTCGGACGGCAAAGGCGGTTGGGTGGCGCCTTGTCTTCACTCTTGAGTCTTGACTCTTGAGGCTTGACTCTTGAGGCTTGACTCTTGAGGCTTGACTCTTGAGGCTTGACTCTTGAGTCTTCGGTCTTCTGTCTCCTTTCTTTCTGTTGATGCTCTTTCGCGAGCGATGGCACACGCGAGAGAGCGAGAGCGCAATACTGCGAGAGCGAGAGCACTTAGACGGAATGACGACAACGATCGGAGCTGTTACCCGGACGGTGTCCGAGAGCAGAATTGAGTTGATCCCATATTAAACGTTACTTATATTCAAGAGTATATTCACTCCTGAAAGTTTGGACACTGACTGAAAAAACACCCGTATGTATCTCAGTCAGTAGTTCGTTTGCGAGTTTTACTTCAGTCGTGTGGTCTAAAGCAGACTCGTTTTTTTTAGTCCAGTAGCGGGACCTATTTTTATGATTTCATAAATTATTCTGTCTGTGCTTGGGCTCTTTTCTGTATTCATCTTATTAATTTGTTCAATGACTTATATTTCTTCTATGGATTCGACCTCTTCAGTATGGTCCGTTTGTAAGGCGTCTTCGTGAGGTGGTAGCGAGGTAGAGAAGCTATATTCGTAACGTTTTCAAATATCAATTATATGGGCGTATATAATGTTATAATTTTCATAAAATTCTCTTTCGAACAAGTTACGAATACGCAGTTGTCAATTGTTCCTGCGACCCCACTGCAACGTGTAGCGACGACTCGCCAAAAATGTTATAGCGGTAGTTGTAGCTGCCATCTGTGACCGGTATCCGGCAAACCTAACTTGTATTCCTCAATTTTAAAAAGTACTAAATTAAAAAGTATTTTCTTCGGCGCTCTCAAGAATCTGACGCAAAATGATTGATCCAAACTAGTTTTTTTCCATGGATCCATCGAAAAAATGTTACGTTTCAAAGAACATCAAAGAAACTGCGTATTTAATGAATAAATTCGTATCTTCAATATCTGATATTAGCATACGGGATTGTATCGAACATATTGTTTTGATTGTATGCATAAGAAAAGAAATACACGAATCCACTTTGGGGTGCCTTGTACTAATACAAAGGAATATAAATGGGACAGGAGTTTCGTCAGCAAAATGTCTAACGCAGTAATATAAATTTTACATTCCAAGTTGTAAAAATGTTTTAGCGGAAAGTAGGCCCGGTTTTTATTTTGGTTCGTACTCAAAGGGTTAAACGGTTATCACTAAGACTCCGCTGTCCGTCCGTCTGTCACCAGGCATGTGTATCTCATGAACCGTGGTAGAAATTTGAAATTTTCACAGATGATTCCTGGTGCCGCTATAACAACAAATACCTACTAAAACAGACTATTATTTTTAAACAAAAAATGAAAACCGACATCCAAAGTAAAAATGCACAAAAAAGTATGAAATAAAACTTCCCCCTTTTAAATTCGTTTAAATTTTTTACAATTTCTCTACGCAATCTTCATAATTTTGAAGTCGGTACCAGCCCGAACAACTTTGATAAAACAATATTTTATAAAACTCACATTCGAGTTGGCTTCTACAATTCATTCATTCATGTCTATTCAGTACATTTGGATCATCCAGGTATCAGGATCATCAAGGTACACCACCTTGGTGCAAATCTTACTTTTTGGTAGCATATGCTTACACTACTTCAGAAAAAATCGAAGCACCATATAAATTTCGAGGAGTTCCCTCGATTCCTCATGGATCATCATTAGGTCACCATACGGTGAAAACGAGACCAATTTGGGATTGTACCCTTTACATCAAAAAAAGAATTTTGAAAATCGGTCCCGAGACGGCGGAATTTTAGTTAAACATCAAAGTTACATAAAAAAAATACAGCCGAATGCATGAATTCATAACCGCCTCCTTTTTTTGGAAGACGGTTAAAATGAATATAATGGGGGCTCCCATACAAAAGACATGATTTTTTGCCATTTTTATAGATAGGTATGGAACCCTTCGTGCATGAGTCCGACTCGCACTTAGCCGGGATTTTTGTTTAATGAAAATATAATATCGACAAACCAGAACAAGGATCGCTAATAATGAGTGATTACCATCATGATTACAACAGCAGAGGTCGAGTTGTTGCCATCTTCGTCACTTAGGCTCGGACTACATCGTCCAGAATCTCTCCGGCCGGAAAAAAAAAAACAGCGTTGAAAATAGAACTCTGCCCTAATACAATAGAGTTGAAAATCGAACACACAGCATCCCACGGCAGAAAATTAAAAACTCGCCGGGAGGGTGTTCGATTTTCAGCTCTAATGTATTTGCGTAGACTGCTATTTTCGCTGGGTTTTTTGGGCCGGAGAGATTCCGTATTGGATGAATCGAAACGCAGGCATTGTTTCACGCTGGTTTTCTGTGAGGCCCTACTAACTCTCCGGTTTATTCTAGTCGAATCAGTAATCTAATAATACTTCGTATGTCTCCAATCTTTTAAAGGGCTTGATCAGAGCTGGGTCGTAAGTTTAGGGGGTCCTAGGGTAATACTACTTGGGAGCCTACCTAATTACTCAAAGTATAGGAAAAAATATGACATTAAAATACTAACGATCTGTATAATTTAATAAAATTATAGATTTTTTCGCGTTATCGTCTATTTTTGACTTAACTTAGCTGGGGGCCTCTTGAATACACGGGGCCCTGGGCTGAAGCTCAAAAGTCCATATGGTAGATCCGGCCCTGGGCTTGATAGTAGGTAATAAGGGATCGTGGTAACTGGGCAAAGGGGTCCATATCAACTTTACCCATCTCCTACAACTTGTGACAATGGATTAATTCCCATCTATATGACACTGAAGTCTAATGTTTCCGTAGTTAAATTGGGACAGAATATAAATCCAGGGTGTAGGTTCCTTACTATTTTTGAATAAATTATATCGGCAAATGTGCCACTTTTGCCCCAGGGAATAAAACCCTTTTTTAAATGTTTAATTCAATTTAATCTATATTAGATGTTATCCGCGACATCGTGCGTGCAGAAGTTAATCTTGCGGAAGCTATACCTACATTTTTTCACGATTAAAAGTAGCTTAGTTCCCCGTGGTCTACTCTTTAATATATCTGCCAATTTTTATGTCGGCCCAGTAATTTCGCAGGCTATTCAATGCAAACAAACGAACAAACTTTTCCTCGGTATAAAACAAGTAGAGAAAAATAAATTACAATATGGTACCTAACTAAATAACACTTAGACAAAGATCTACATAAAGTTACAAGTAGTTACTTATACCAGGATATCCTGTGTTTCGAGCAATGAATTATGGAAACATCTAGGAGAATTCAACGCAAAAATGACTTACCTAGTTTGTGTTTTTAAGTTTGTGTTGCTCTTTTCACTAAAATAGTGTCGTACGTTGTAATCAAGCAACATTAACATTAGTTACTTACATTTCGGCGACAAAACTTTCGACAGCACTAATACGCGGTAACTGTATGTCATTTCGTCGCAACTCGGAGTTTTGTGAACAAACTGGCTCAATTTACACGATTTAATTTAAAAGTTTCTCTTTAATGAACTAATGTATGATGAGTATAAAGTTAATTTACGTCTGTCTCAGCTGTTAGTTTGCTGTATAGACTTAGGATAGTCTTTGTAGTATAGACCGAGCAAAAAAAAATGAGCGCGGCATGACTTTTTTTTAGCTCTATTGTACTTAAATGTGCATCAAAATGAAATAGATCACTATGAATCCTACTACAGCTACTATTATTGTTAAACACATCGGCCTCTTGGTAATATAGTACATAGTGAGTGTATATACGAACGCTATATAGTGCTTGAAAACATATTATAAACTTTAAGAGTGAAAATTTAGTGAAAAATATAAGTTTTAATTTCTTAGCTACATTGTAAAATATTTGTTTTTGAACGTAAGTTTATTTTGATCATATCTTAAACACAGTGGTCTATTTTCTTTGTGTATTTAATAGATAAAAGTGTTAGTACAGTAAATAATGAAAATCTTGATCGTAAAGTAAATGGTTAGAAGGTTATTACAAAAATAGTCATGAAAAAATATAACATTTGGTTTAACTTTTTACTTTGAACGTGAATATCTGTAACTGTATATAAGTGTGTGATTATGTAATGCTTTACATATGTGAAAAAGTAAAAATAAAGAGTTTCACAAAATGTGTTTCACTATCCCTAGCTCATGGTAAATAGGAAAAACGGCGGAGAATAGCCGTACATGATAGTAAAAGTGAGACGGCAAATCGGCTCACAGAGAGCTCTCTATACGCCATTGCCATAAGCTAGCAATAGTAAAATGATTTTTGTGTACAATGTTCTCCTCCGGATCGTCCTGTCTCTCGTGTGTGCTAGTGCGTTCCCGTTCACTCCGCGTTTTCGTGCCGTCTCGTTCTATCCGCGTCGTAGTGACTCGCTCACTCCGCGGTAGTGCCGTCTCGCTCGGAATCGTGTCGAGTGACTCGCTCACTCCACGCTCGTGTCGACCCGCCCCTAAGTGCAGTGCCGTTATACCCCACTCGCGATCGTCAATCCACTCGTCATTCGTTAGAATAACGAGCGGATTGCCGCCTTGCCGAAGGGTTGCACTGCCCTTGGCCTCCCGTTGGGAACTTGTTTCCAACGTCGGGTCACGGAGAGCCAGCCTTTCTAGTTTTACCGTGCAAGTACGTACACTTTTGTGACTACTTAGACACTGAATACGTGTTGTGTGTTTAGTGTTTAGTGTATCGTGATTTTTTGTGAGTACCTTTTACTTTTAACTGTTCCGTGTACATGTGCATTTCTGTTCGTGTACAACTATGTGACATTGACATTGTGTATGTTGCGTCCACGTACGTATAGTACATCTGTACATACCGTACTTCAACCATGGCCGACCGTGGTTCGCGGCCACACAGCCGCGACCGCCCCAGCCACTCTCGCGCCAGCTCTGTCGCGTCGCGCAGCGGACCCTCTTCGAGGTCCAGCTCGCGCACGTCTGAGCGCGCGTACCTTTCCGCCGCCGAGCCCAGCTTGAGCGGAACGGATACCGCTCGCCCCGGGCCGTCCTCGGCATTCTCGCGGGGGTGTGCTGACACCCCCCCGCCCCAATGCCTTCCGACGGCGACCCGCCGCGAGTCCGGGCCCCCGACCCGCCCAGCCGATAAGGGTCCGGCCTCTCCGCCGCGCCCCTTGCGCCGCACTGCGGAGGTGAGCGCCCCGCGCCCTCCGCCTGCACCACCTGCAGCGAGCCCACAGCCCGCCCTCCCCGCCTCGCCGGCCTCCCCGCCGGAAGAAGACCGCAGAGGGGTAAGTGCTCCTGCTCCGAAGGCCCCGGTACCGGCCCCTTCGTCGAGCATCATGCCACCGCCCCCTGCCCCTCCCGTGCAGGTAACAAAACGGCAGCGTCAGGAGACGTCTTCAGACGTCTCGCCGCCTGCAAAGCGAGCCGATCGCCCGGCTACCTACGCCGCAGCGACCACTGCCCCCGCACCGACCGGATCTCCTGTGGCCTCCACCTCGAGGGCCCCCTCGCCGATGGAGGCTACCACGGTAACAACCGCCTCTCCCGCAGCTAAAGTGGCTCCACTGCCGCCGAAAGCAGCCCCCAGATGCCCCCCACTTATAGTGGAGAAACTGGACGACTGGATCGGCCACTTCCGCCGCCTCAGGGACCTCCTGGGGCACCCGCCGAACGCGAAGCCGCTAGGACTGGGGGTAAAGTTCTCCCCACATAGTGAGAACGAATACAGGTGTGTGCAGCGGTACCTGTCTGACCTGAGCAAGTCCGCCCAGGTCAGCTGGTACTCGTACGCGCTACCCCAGGATCGAGGACTAAAGGTAGGCATACACGGCCTCCCGATAAATACGCCCACCGAGGAGATTGCAGCGGATCTCTCCACCAAGGGCTTCGTAGTCGAGCACGTGTCCCGCATACTTGCCAGAAGGGACCGTCCTGGTTGCTCCTACTTTGCCCTGCTGAAGCACACCCCGAACCTGGTACCAGGCATCTACCAGGTGAGAGAGATTCTAAATATGCCGGACATCAGGGTGGAAGCCTGGCGTGGGAAGAAAGGCCCTGCCCAGTGCCACCGCTGCCAGCAGTTTCGGCACTCTAGCCGGAACTGCCACCGGAAGCCGGCGTGTGTCAGATGCGGCGAAGAGCACGCCGCCGCCGACTGCCCCCGACCGCTTACGGACCCGCCCACTTGCGTAAACTGCAAGGGGCCCCACCCCGCAAACAGCCGCAACTGCCCGATCTTCATCAGGGAGTCTCGGAACCGTCACGCGGGTTCTGCTACCCGCACAACCCGGTCCACGAAACGGGTGCGCACCAACCAGGTGAGTGACGCCCCTACTATCTCCGAAAGAGAGGTCCCCCCGCCGCCACCCTCCGCCACTTCTCTAATGGCGGAGGCAAATGACCCCACCCCGCGTCCCGCTGCATCCACCGCCCCCCCCTCCTCGGCCCGGAAGCAGCGGAAACGAACCCGGACCCGGACTAAAAAGAGGGCCAAATCCGGCACGACATCGAATGCCGCCACGGACTCGGAGTACGAGCCCCTCGCCCTCCCCCTTCCCCCTGTTGTTACAGCCCCGCCGGCTGATGAGGCCATCCTATCGGCCCCCCCCCTACCGCAGCGCACCCCACGCCCCCCGCGTCCTGCGCGCACCAAACGCACTGTCCCGCCGGCCACCAAACCAGAGGTGACCGAGCTCTCTACCGAGCCTGCAAACCCGGCGGTTACTACCGCCATTTTGCCCCCTCGTGCCCCCCCTTCTTCCCGCCGCCGAGAGTCCCCTAGGACCACGGCCCAGCTTTTACAAGCCCTACTTTCCCTAGCCATGGACGTTTAATAGAATCCTGGCCGGGGAAGAAATTTTACAGACCCTCCTGAAGGCCCTCCCTGAGGGGGCGACCCTCTTTGCCTCCCTAATATCTAAATGGCTTCCCACGCCCCATCCCATCTAAAGGTTGTTCACTGGAACGTCCGGGGGGTCCGCGGTAAGGTGGCCCCAATCCGCCTCCTCCTCCGGGAGTATGAGGTGGACGTCGCCTTACTAAGCGAAACCCTCCTGTCCCCTCGGGACCGTTTCAGTGCCCCCGGCTATCTGGTATATCGCCAGGACTTCCCGGGGGGTGAGCGGGTATGCAGAGGCCTCGCCGTCCTGGTCGGCAGGAAAATTCTGCACCAACTCCTCCCCCCCCCCTCCATTTTCATCTCTGTACGCCCTTGGAGTGGAGGTGCTCCTCGGGTCGCACCGCACGCGCATATACGCGAGCTACAAACCTCCGGGGTCGCGTTTAGATATCTCCGACATCCATAGGCTCCTATCAGAAGAGCCGACTGTGATTGCCGGAGATCTAAATTGCAAGCACCCCGGATGGGGATCCCGCGCTCCCAATTCGGACGGGAACCGACTGTTCGCCGACTCTGAGCGAGTCGGGTACTCGGTAGTGGGGACGTACTACCCCACCCATTACCCCGAGACTCCCCGATACTCTCCGGACGTCCTTGACGTGGCAATAGCTCACCGACTCCCGGGTGACCTCCATCAAGAGGTCCTCGATGTGGCCCACGGCTCTGACCACCTCCCAGTCTTGGCCACTATACGCGCCGCTCCCGCAAGCGTCCCCCCTCCTCCCCCCCGCCCAGTCCGTGACTGGGACGTCTTCGCCTCGCGGCTCCACGAGAGCACCCCCAATTTCCCGGTTGACTCTGCAGAGAACGTCGAATTGATGACTCTGCAGATCACCGAGGCAATTGCAGCCGCGATGGACGCGGCGACCCAGACGCCTACTCACCGCCATTCCAAGCGGCCCACTCTCCCCCGGCACATCGCCGACCTAATAGGCGAGAAGAAGCGCCTGCGCCGAAGATGGCAGCTCAGCCGCTGCCCCACCCTGAAGACGCAGCTCAACCGCCTCACATCGCAGGTAAGAACTGCCCTTCAGGACCTGAACGCTGCGGATTGGACTCGACGCATCCTGGAGGCGGGCGAGGACTGGCCCTCCCTCCACCGCTTTTGCCGCAGCCTTACTGGTGTCACAGCCCCCGTGTGCCCCCTGTTGCACCCAGATGGCAACCTCAGGTACCGTGCAGAGGATAGAGCAGACATTCATGCCGAGCACCTAGAGCGCCAATTCTCACCGCTGCCGACGACCGCAACGGAACACGCCCGAGCGGTCTCTGAGGAGGTAAAGGTTTTCCTTCTTTCCCCCTCCTCCCCCCCAGATTTTTCCTTCTCACCGAGGGAGGTCCAAAAGACCCTCCGGTACCTCAAACCGAAAAAGGCCCCCGGTGCAGATGGAATTCCTAACTCCGCTCTCCGCCACCTTCCCTTCAGGACGGTGGCCGCCCTGACTCGCCTCTATAACGGCATTGTCAGGACCGGTCACTTCCCCTCCCCCTGGAAAATGGGTCTGGTAGTAACCATCCCCAAAGCCCACAAAAACTTAAGGAAGGCTGAGGGCTACCGGCCCATTACCCTCCTTTCCACCCTTTCAAAAGTTTTTGAACTCCTCCTTCTGAAACACCTTTCCCCTTACCTCCCTCCTCGTGAGGAACAGTTCGGGTTCAGGTCCAACCTGAGTACCACCCTCCAGTTGGTACGTGTTATTCACCACCTATCCGTTGCGGCTAACAAAAAAGAATCGTCGGTAGCCGTTTTTCTAGACATGGAGAATGCGTTCGACAGTGTCTGGCATGAGGGTCTGCTCTGCAAGCTCATCCGGGCCAACGTACCTCCCCCCCTGGTAAGGTTAGTGGCATCCTTCCTTTCTGGCAGGACCTTCAGGGTTCGCGTCGACGGAGTCCTCTCCAACGAGCGTCCCATCGCCGCAGGCGTCCCCCAAGGTAGCGTCCTCTCACCAGGACTCTACAACTTCTACGCCAGCGATGTGCCCGCGGACCGGGGCACCTCCGTGGCGTTGTACGCCGACGACACGGCGTACTTCTCCTCCTCGCTGACCACCGAGCATGCTGCCATCAAGATTCAGAGGACGCTGGATCTCCTCCCTGACTGGCTGAGCAAATGGCGACTCTCTGTTAACGCAGGTAAGTCCCAGGCGCTCGCCGTCAGCACGAGGTGCTCATTTCCGGCGCCTCTGAAGATTGGTGATGCTGTGATCCCGTGGGGGAGAACAGCAAAGTATCTCGGGGTCACGCTGGACCGCCGACTCTCCATGGCCCCCCAGTGCTCATCGGCGGTGGCGAAGGCGAACGCGGCGATTGCGCTGCTGCGCCCGGCCTACACGTCCCCGCAGATCCCCCTCAGGATGCGCATAGCCCTCTTCCGGACGTACGTTCGGTCCCGCCTGACGTACGCGGCACCCGCGTGGCACCACCTGCTCTCCGCACCCCAGAAAGGGTTGCTGCAGAGAGCCCAAAACCGGGTGCTGCGCCGAATTGCGGGCGCACCATGGTACGTCCGCAACGCTACTATCGCCAAGGACCTCAGGGTGGAGAGCGTGGAGGCCTTTGTGGCCCAGCTCTCTGCCAAGCTGTTCGCGCGGGCGGATGCCTCGCGCTTGGTCGAACTTACCGACCTGGCGCCGTGGCATGCCCGCCCGCCCGACCGCCACCGCCTGCCGAGAGATGCCGTCCCTCCGGAGGACTCAGCGGAGCCACGCAGCCCGCCCCACCGCCCCCGAAGAGGAGGAGCCCAGGCGCACTGATGCGCCGCACCTAGCGCACTTGGCGCGCTCTGGCGCAACCGCGCCACCACCACTGCGGGATTGAAATCCCCCCCCACATTTTTCCCCCTTCGCCGGCAAACCAGATGCCGGCGAATCATGTCCAAACCGCGTCCGGGGCCTGACGAGTGGCAGCCCTATTGCCACCCCGTCGTCCCCGGGGCGTATCTTCCCCCCCGACATAAAAGGTCGGGGCCTGGAAGTTTTAACAACTTTCCCCCTTTTCCCCAGGTTGTTCGTTCCGCGGTCCGGTAAACACGGTGCGTGAGGGAGTGGACCCAAACACGTTTCTCGGCCCCCGGGTCGGGACCCCCACGCGCCGTTTGGAGCCGACCGTTGGTCTCGGTCGGGCCTGGATTGGCATGTCGTCACTCCCTTGCTGTTGTCGGCTGCCCTACCATGGGTTTTCCCCGCGTTCTGCCGCGGGGGGTCTTCCCCCAAAACTTAATGACTCATGCGCCCAGTATTCGTACTGGGCGCGTCATCTCCACCCCAAATAGAGGGGCTATGCCCCTGGGTTTGGTATCCGCCCAAGGCCCTTTTCAGGGGCCCGGCGTCGAGTGAGAAGAGTCTCCTTCTCTCATGTTCTCCTCAAGTTCTTAACTCGTGTTTCATTTATACGCCTCGCTCTGCCTACATCGGTGTAACCTTGCTATCTTCGAGTCCGATCTGAGCCGGCGTTGGAAAAATCTTATATAAAATTACTGTCCCCTACAGTTATAAATGTGAAAGTGTGTGAGAATGAATGGACGGATGGATGTTTGCGACACTTTCAGGCAAAATTGAATGAACGTTTTGATGAAATTTAGTATGGTAGTTTGGGTTCTGGAATAGAAAATACTCTACATTTTATCCCAAAAATGTACAGTGTTCCCGCGGTATACTGTATTTACGCAGTATCCCGTGGGATACTGTATTAAAAGCCGCGGCCAAAACCTAGTAAACTAAATTATTTGCAGTAAATTTAAGATTATAAATGAGTTTTAAAATATTTTACACATTCTACATGCTTTTCATTTTAATCAATTAAGTACAACATGAACTTTCATGATGGATCGAATGCGTTGTACCGGTAAGCAAATGAAGTAATGGTACACTGGTTTTAAGTATTCATACCGAAGTGTAAAAAACCTTACAAACGTAAAAATAAACGAGAATTTTACTTAAAAGACAAATATGAGTCAAAGAAGTAGGCAATATGATGACCATCGCCCACAAACGAAACCACTGCTGAATCTCGGATTTCTCCTCAACGTGAGGAAGAATGGACTTTTTATGAAATATACCAGGAAACGAGCAGACGGATCGCCTGATGGTAAGTGATTATCGCCACCCATGAACAGTGGCAACACCTGAGAAGACACATGTAACGTCTCTGGTGCTGCGCGCTTGTATTCCTGGTCTTTAACATCCTCAATACCCCTTGGGCTTTCGGTAACCTCACAAACTGGGCGAAACACAACGCAAGCGTTACTTCACGCCGGTTTTCTGTGAAACCGTGTTATTTATCCTGTCGGGTCGGCCCATTCGTGCTTAAGCATGGCTCCCAAGTTAAACCACCAGGTAAACCTAAAATGGCTAAGCAAAATTCAAAGACCTCCGAAGATCCTGTTATTAATTGTTTGTGATCTCAGATATTCAGGTTCTTCATGATGATTTTTTAATCGGATTAATAATAAATAATTAAAAAATCGGTTCAGCTAGGTTTTATCCGTCGGAAACTGCGCATTTTTAAGTTATATATGTTTTTCCTTTCGTCGTGCAAAAATATTGTTGCACTATTACACAAATATTAACTCTATAATGTCAGTCCGATTGGCAGTTTGGTTAATTTATGCGTTGTTCGGAAATTCCGAAAGTGGTGGGTTCGAACCCCGGCAAAATATTATTGATTCTTTTTTTTATCTACTAGAGCTCCGAGCGAAACCCGGTTACCCGGGTACTTTAGATTATATTGAATCTAAATAGAGTAAGCAACTTGCAGACCACCACGAGGCCACGGCCGTCCATGTGATATTGATGCTAATTTTCCCGTGTTTCGGACTAATGTAATTAAACCTGTATGAATCCACGTATATTAATTACCAGTTTTGATTCTGTTTGCGTCCTAAATAAATTACCCCTGAGAATACGTTTAATTAGAATACCTTCAAAGTGAAATTTTATTTATTTGTACAAAATCATTATGATCAATTTACAATAAGGGGCAATTTACACCGATCAGACTATACGCTACGCGGCGCTGCATATTTAAGATAGCCATTCAAACGTGAACTTTATTCAACACACAAGACCATACACGTTTCATTGTAAGAGTTTGAATGTCATGTGCAGCGTATTTCTGATGTCATACGAAACTTGTATATTTTTGGGTAGCAAACAAAGTTTAATTTCGAATAGCTATCTTAAATACGCAGCGCCGCGCAGCGTCGCGTATCGTTGCGGTGTGAACTGACGCTAACGTAGAATGAAAAATGGGGTCAGGGGGTCAGAGGTTTTCTTCTGAGGAATATTTATTGGTCAGGACCCCAAAACTAGGGGCACTATCTTAATGCACTAAAAATAAGAATGCTATATTGTTAGCACTATTAATACAATAATAATAAGTATTAAAACGTGCTACAGCTGTCACGTTTTTATACTAGTTATTATGAGCTGCTACGTGTTTTTATGTACAAATTGAAATAAGTACCTGCATGCATACAATTTTAAAATATGCGCCCCCGTGCTCGGTGCGCCGTCAGTATGAAAATCGCCAATGGTTATATTTTATTTATTTGCGTTAAAATAAAAATAAACCGTGTTAAGCTTTTTCAGTTAAAACTACAGTGCAATATGCCGTGCACTCAAAATGGCGCATAAAATGCTTTTAATGAAATCTGTAGTGTCAATTGAAAACTCTTTTCGGACACGGTGATCTGAATATTCCTCTTCATCCTTGAATCGTCAATTATCAGGTAGCTTCGTTCCTCGAAGTTTTATATAACTCGCTTTTTTTGTGCACTTGTATTGTTTTTACGAAGGTTTTAGGTTGAATTAAGCTCGTAAAAATACTTTGGAGAGATTTAGGTATTTATAATTAGTAATGTATTTGTCCATAACTATAGCCATCGCAAAGAATTTTAACGTGGGGGAGCCATGCTTTGGCACAAATGGGCCGGCTCGACTGAATACATACCACTGCCTCACAGAAAATGGCGTGAAATAACGACAGCGTTTTGTTTCGCCTAGTGAGTGAGGTTACCGGAGGCCTAATGGGGTTGCAGATTTTATGGACGAGGAACGCAAGTGCGCAACACCAGAAGACTTACAAGTGTAACTCCTCTGGTGTTGCGAGTGTCAATGGGCGGCGGTAATCGCTTTCCATCAGGTGATTCATCTGCTCATTTTCTAGTCCATTTCAATAAAAAGAATTAAGTCCATCACCGCTGAAATATAAAAACATTCTCAGGGTTACCGTAAGGTAAATTATATATATTATATTGTTTCAGGCACTTACAGAAGGTATCGGATTGTATCGCCAATAGCGTTTCTACAATACAAATAGCAAGCAATTCGGTTTCAACAAACACGCAGTTGTAATTTAATTCCCTCATCGAACATGACAATCCTATTACGCCCTAGAGCTTATCCCCAAATCCGACCGAAGCACAGAACCTTTTTTAGCTAAAACACTTTGCTGACATTTGATTCGACAAAATACAAATAGAATAAAACGTCCATCAAAAATGTAGCTACGTAAATACAGCTACGCATGCCTATCTAGTGTACCATACATCTTATAATTTAAACGAGACAATCTTGTATATATATATATCGGGTCTCGGCAACGGCTGCAATTATTACCATGAAATTTAGTATACGGGGAGTTTTGGGGAAGAAAAATCGATCTAGCTAGGTCTTATTCCTTGGAAAATTCTCATTTTTAAGCTATTTTTTCTCGTCGTGCAAAAATATATAAATAATAGCGACTCTATTATGTCCGTCTGATTGGCAGCTTGGTATGCGTATGTATAATTTTTGCTTTGTTCGAAAATTCGAAATGCTCTCGGTTCAAATGCTCGTCAGAAAAATATTTTTGCGATTCTTTTATTTTTTTTTAATTTACTTATCAAAACTTTAACAGAGTTACCCAGGTACTAAAATTATAACTGCAGAATATTTAAAGTAATTACCATGTAACATTTCCCTACACCAATACCAGAAATTTTGGCCATAAAATTTAGGTACTGCTTAAATGAAGACGTTTAGAAAGAAAAATAATTATGAATCTCGAAATAAAATTATTGAAATATAACAAAATATATTTTATTATTTATTCAATCTATACTAATCTATAATATCTATACTAATATTAGGTCCTTAGAAATGAAGTTGGCGTTTTGTCGTAGTGGCCACTTTAATCTCAAATATATCTTCTTTAGTTAGGAATTCCAATTTCAAATTTATACCGCTATTTACTCATGCATTTGAGTTTCGAAAACCGTAATTCATTTGTTTTTTCCTCTTTTGGTTTTTTCTTTGCGTCACTCTGTTTACAAAATGGAAAACTTGAAAGTTGAAATATCGTATTATTTTAGAGTACGAGTTCCACCGTGGCACCAGTGCTGCAGAAAGGCCTCGAAGGATTAATGATGTATATGGCGGCAGTGTCGCAAAAGAAAAGACAGTGCGTTTTTGGTTATAATCGAGGAATATTTAAAAAAAATACAGATTTAAAAACTAGTAAAGGACCTAAATTATTATCTAAACTAAGATGTGCATATAAAAATACATTAGGATATAATATACACTATAATATATAACTGCTAAACGAACCTCAGGAGAATAAATAGCCCACCCCGCAGCATACCGGGCTCAAATGTTCCCATGACGCTAACAGCATTAATATAAAATATAATTACATTTCACTTTTCACGACACATTCATTGACCTCACAGCTGATTTCAAACTAATTTTAATATCAATTTAATCAATTGAAATCAGCTGTGTGAGGTCAATGACCTTCTGAGTGTCGAAGATAGTGCAATGTAACTTTATTTTGTACATTTTTTTAAATTTCTCAATTAATTTTCAGATAGAATTTTTAAATATAAGCATTAATTACCATATGTCCAAAATTCATGTAATTTTGATTTTGTGAAAAATTATGTTACTGCTTTTAAAAATACGTGGCATCAATATATGAAAGAAAATGAAGCTTCATTTTAAAATAGCATGTTATTCGTTCTTAAAATTGAACGCTTTCATAATTCGCTATCAACTCGTAATGAAACGTAAGTAAATAGCTAATTGGTTAACTATTTACTTTGCAGTAGCATAAGTTAACTATTTACTTGAATACAACTAGACGTTGTCTAGCCCCAAAATTAAACAATAATAATATAATGT
This sequence comes from Phengaris alcon alcon, assembly GCA_037179445.1. Lineage (NCBI taxonomy): Eukaryota > Metazoa > Arthropoda > Insecta > Lepidoptera > Lycaenidae > Phengaris > Phengaris alcon. The sequence continues at coordinate 738,831 of JAYRCH010000305.1, forward strand.
ATAACATTATATAACATTATTCTGCAGTAGCGTAGCATTATTCTGTAGTGAATTTTTCAACTCGGCAATGGTGGAAGAAATACGAAACAATACTAAGAAATAGCTTGGTAAAAAGCTTAATAAAAGTAAAGACCGCATCATTACATTTTTTAATTCAATATCCCTCCTACCCAAGAATTAAAACCACTGATTTTGAAAAAAAAAAAAATACAGCCGCTATAACAACACACTATTCAATAGTGTTGCTATCAGGGAACAAGTTCTAGAAAGTAAGAACTCAGAATTATAGAAATGTGAATTCTAAACTGAATTTATAATATTCAAAACCAAAATAAAATCTTCCAATAATTACCTAAAGCTGCTTACATTTTCAATCTGTTTCAGAGCTTTCGTGATATAAATAACGGATTTGCTCTTAAATAATGTACCTAACTACAAAATAAAATTCCGCGAAAATGTATTATAAGATTTTGAAATTTTGTGTTGTATAAATTTACACTATGGTAAATAAAATACACACACAATTTTCATAAATGGAACACAATTTACTTTTAATACGATTGTGTAAATAAATTTTCATGAAAGGGTGTTCAATATAAAAAGAGCATTTACCAGTGTTGTTAATCTTACTACTACTATAAATGTGAAAGTTTGTGAGGATGATTGGATGCTTATTAATCTTTCATGCAAAATATACTGAACGGATTTAGATGAAATTTGGTATGGTAGTTAGGATTTGGATCAAAACATAGGCTACTTTAATACCGAATAAGTACAGTATTCCCGTGGGATAGTATATTTACGTGGGCGGAGGCGCTGGCAAAAGCTAGTATATTATATTCGTTACATTTTCAATGACGGCATAGCACATCAATCATGTAAGGGAGTACTGTACTGTAGTACTGTAGTCCTGGTAGACTGGGGTTACCGCTAGCCTGCTGCAAGTTGCCTTCGAAGAGTAGATGTATACTTGAGAAAAATATCACTGGTAGGTACATGCTAAAACCCGGCATCGAACTTGCGTGAAAAGATTTCAGGAGTTACTAGTGCTCGTAATGATGAATTGGGATCGAGAGATTGTTGAGGGATCTCGTCTTTTATGATGTGATTACGGGTGATGTACACTCTTGCAACAGGAAATGAAGAATGCATGGTATTGAGTTTGTTTCGCAAAAAGGCGGAAAGGTAACACTTGCGGCACTAAAACTATTGATTTTACAAAAACATTTCTGGGACATAAATTGTAGTCATTTTTGTCTTCTTTTCTTTTTGTAAAACATGTTTTTTAAGGGTTCTGTAATACTCAAGGAACCCTTATAGTTACGCTCTGTCCGTCTGTCTGTCTGTCTGGCTGTATGATTGTCTGTCTGTCTGGCCGCCGTACTAGCTTCTGTAATAATTAATATAAATTGATGAAATTAAATATAAACTTTATATAATGTGTATAGATTTTAGATTTTAGGGGTGGCTTTCCATACACGTGAAGTGGGGATGAAAATTTTTTTTCATTGTACCCCATCGACTTGGGTATCGTTGAATAGGTATTTTAAATGTTATTATTATTATTAAAATAAAGGCAAATTTTTCTACATGACTTTTTTACAAACTCAACCGTTTTCGTGTAATCGCCCTCCAAAGTAGTTTCTAAGTTGGTTAAGCAAAATCGGACAATCACTTTTAAAGTAATAACAAAGACAACCTATTGTGCGTTGATAGTTACGGAACCCTCTTTAGACATGTCCTGACATGCTCTTGGTTAGGTTATTGTTAGATGAGTCGGATAGAAGATAGCATCAAAAAATGCAATTTTTTTAAGATGGCGGCGTTAGGAGCCAAGATACGAGGTGGCAAAGCTGCAATTAAAAAAGAGCACATTAAAAAAGAGCACATCAAAATAAAATCTATCAAATTACCAATTTTCAAAACTCCCGCAAAACTTTCCGGGTAAAATTACCTAGCTTCATAATAGTTGTATTTTATAAATTAGTTTCATTTTTTGTTACAAAACTTTAAAAGGTCAAACACAGGAACTAGCAATTAGGTTACGATACACATCCCAAGATTTCAGTTTACTGAAGCTGTTCAGTTTCCTCAGCCTTGTAATTTATTACAATAAAGAAAACTTCTCTTCCATAAAGTTACTACTTATTATTATTATGCGTTATGTTTAAACTTTGGCAATAAGAGCTTAACAGGAGCCAGCTGTATGTAGGCCAGAGTAAAATTGTACTTCATTAAGCGCGTATTAAGAGTTACAAGTTGTTTTCTTAGCTTTTCCCGTAACGTAGGGTACGTTACGGGAAAAGCTAAGCTAGGATAAGTAGTAACATGGTTTTCTAAAGGAAAATGTGATATAGAGTTTGTGAAATCAATCCATTAGTTTCTGAGATAAACGCTTTTACATCGTTAGCAAATAATTTCTACAATATGTTGATCCCACCAAAAACATTTTCAATTAAACTGATGCCAGGACCGTATAGACTATACCGTGTGACTCGCACTGTCAAAAAGGTATATGATCTCATGTGAAACCAAGCTTCTGACTCTACACGCCTTAACTCTACAAGCTTAACTTCACAAACTCTACACCTTAGTCAAGTTATGTGGCCTGGCCATTTCGTTACATTTGCTTGGGCGTAAGGTGAAAAATTTACGGACTGTTTTTCTGTTATAATATTCTTGTAGGAACATCAATATCAACACGAAGTTGCCGTTTCGGTATTTAGCTGGACATGGCAAGCGAAATCCGAAACTATAGCATTCCTATTCAAACCCGATTCGATAAAAAGTAACAATAATATTATAATATGGACGCTTCACACCACGTCAGTCTGGCCCTGTGCTAAGTATCCGAAGAACTTGTGTTACAGTTACCAGATAATGGGAAATATATTTAATACTTTTTAATAAACCTACAATCTACATCATATTTTAAAGACTTGTAGTATATTATACACATATTTACAATAGCGCCCTGCACTCGTACCACAGAGTAAAACAATATATACTTACTTACAGAGAAACACATTTCATAGAACGATCCAAATTTTGTCAGGGTTGTCACAGAAGATGGGGGTAAATAAAATAAATATGACATTTTGGTAAATTAGCATTATGTTATTAACAACTTTAATTCAATATCAAAACAAAGAGTATATGACATAACATAACTTTTTTTATGACGTAAGGAGAAACGAGAAAACGAGCAGACGAATCGACTGGTGGATGGAATGGTTCCTATAAAATAATAAAAATTAGTAATTTGTAAAATCTTCCTCGTAGGTATTATGTACGGTCGCCGACAGACCCGGTGTACCACTTTAAGATATTTTTGCGATAGCAATAAAATCGAAAATCGACCGTACAAATTACATACTATAAGGATTTTACAAATTACTAATGCTAATTGTGTTTTTTTTTATAATTTTTGTTTTTTAATAGTTTAGTGTTTCTTTTAATTGTGTGATAAATTCTAAATCTTATATAAAGTTTATTTAAATATAGAATAGGAAAACATTCACAGGGCATTTCAAATCTACAAATTTTTTAATTTTTGTTTCAAGATTAAAATATTCACAAAATTTGTTTCTAACAATTCAATAAATGCGACAAAATTGTCGGGAGGAATTATTAAAGAACCCATAAGTATATCACCACAGCTATAATCTTTATAATGTGTGAAGAGAGAATCCATTGTCAAATTTATAGCTTGTTCAGTTCTGTCAATGAACAAATTCCTTTTTTGGCATCTGTGTTGTTAAAGGCATTTCGTCTTTTTGTAGGAAAATTATAGGCGATGTACGAAAAACGACGATACGCGAAGTACATTAGAAAATTGGTTTTTCTATACGCAGCCTTAAGCTGAACGGCGTTCACATTAAGCTGCAGTCCAGCACTATAGTCTCCTGCGCGTTAGCAAAGTTCGCGCGCTTTTAAAGCAAATTTTTTAAAAGCACGTGAAGTATTTTCAGACATGCAAGTTCCCACACAATGTTTTCTTACAATGTTCTAAGCGTCAGTAAGGTAATTGAGAAAGTCCAATTGGTAGACAACACAACCCGTTATCGAAACTGCACCATCAAGTGTGCGACTCAAGGAGTCTATTCACTCATGGCCATAGTCATGTACACTTTTGTAATAAAGTAAGCTTCAAGACAGACGCCTACCGAAAATGAAATATTTACTTACCTTATAATATTATCCTCAGGATAAGTAAAATAAGATATATTTTAATTTTTTTTTATTATTATTCATACATACCGTAGGTACAATACATAACCACTTTTTTGTTTGATATTATTCTTTTTTAATATTCTAATATGATAAAGTTTAAACATTCATTGAACACAAATATAATATAAAAAATGTAATTTGTCGTCATGACAACAAACAACACACTATCACAATAATCAATCTCACATGACATAAAGACTTAAACACGAAATTTTAAAACTTGGACGTCCCTCCAGAAGGCACAATCTTGACACTATTTTGACACTATTACCGTGTACGCGATAGGATATGTGTGCACACGTCGTTTGCTTGTAGTAGTGCAATCTAATCGAAAGTAAATTAGGTAGGTGATTATCTGGTTCTAGCTTTCTTTAATCTGTGCTCGTACAGTTCGGACCGCGCATCAGACTTTGTTCCTTACCGCGGCTGGATCTGTGCGGTTTGGACTGCGGATTGTCGTGCTAATTATGATGTCAAATTCATCCACGGCTTGGACTGTCTGCGTCTTACATACAATGTCAAAATACGGTACGGTAATATAATTTTATTTTATGAATGATAGCACACCTTGGGAATGAAGTGACCCTCTGCAAGGCTACTTCTAAATTACATATATTATTGTACTCTTGTTATATAGTTTTAGTCATAACATTGTTATATATGCCTTTTTTACCCGACTACGGCGAAGCCAAAAGGAAGGGTAATGATTTTGGCAGTCTATGTATGTATGTATGTATATATACATACATACATATACTGGTCCGATTTTAATAAATAAGGTGTCAATAGATTCGTAATGATTCCGCGGGTAACATAGGCTATATAATTTTTTTCAAAATTATATATTTCGAAAATTAAACCTCAGATTCTAACATCTAAAAAACTTAAATCGAGATAATTATCACGTTTGATATCACAAGAAAGTTCTTGGCAAGCATACTACAAATATTTACATAATTTGTATATATATTGTATTATATCATAATATTGTTTAAGTCAAAATATACGTTTAAAATACAATTCGTACAATATTTGTCCAATTTTCTAACATTACGTAAAATAAGACTATAAATATACAGGGTGACCTGAAATTCGATACATTCCTTTGAAAGACAGAAAGTAGACCTCATTTACAGTAATATTTTTCATGGCATCCCCTCTCCGAAAGTTGATATTTACAAAGTTATAGAAATTTCAAAATTTTTTCTTTATTTTCGACTTTTTGACTTTGACATGACGTATTTTTAAAAATGTTTGTCTTTTTAGTGATTTTTTTATGTATTTTAACCGTCAATGAGTCAAATATTATTTTTAAGGAATAAATAGGGACAAACTAAGCGAGAATTTTTCATTATGAGACATGAAACAGAAATTTCTTTTAAGAAAAATGCACATTTTTCTTAAAAACAGGTGATTTTCTTAAAAAAATGTATGATACAATGCGTACAAATATTCTAAATAACTTCCTTATCTCATTAGCTTTCCAAAAAGGTGCAAATGTCTACATAAAAATATGACGTTGTAGTAAATATAGAAGTGAAATGAAATAATGTCTAAATCGATTTATTTGCGATAAGGTTAAGTAGGTTTTTTTTTATTGTTCTCATGTAAGTGACGAAATGTCTTAATGGGAAATAAAGATCTTTAAACAAAGGTTAAAATAAAAGGAAAAACTTGAATTTAATTACGTTTATTGTGTTTAAAAAACATCAATGTTTAATAAATTTTAATAATAAATATTCTACTTTAGGTCTTGTTCAAAATGTGAACCTCTGTTTCTGATACAGGCCCGTAGTATTCTCCGTACCTCTGTTTTGATTATTCTGGTAGTAAGACTAGTTTTGATTTCTTCTGCTGCATTTCTTATGCGACTTCTGAGCTCCTCTACAGTAGTTATGGGTGAAGTATACACCAAAGCCTTCATATGACCCCAAAGATAAAAATCACACGGGGTCAAATCGGGACACCGTGCTGGCCAAGGAATTGGCCCGCCTCGACCTATCCAGCGATGTGGGTAAGTTTGGTCTAGCCACTGGCGTACGCCGAGGCGGAAGTGGGCCGGGCAATCATCATGCTGGAAAATCATATTACGACGAGTTGCTATTGGCACATCTTCCATTAAACCAGTAATCTCCTCTCTTAGGAAATGTTCGTACATTTCACCATTTAAATTTTGAGGCAAAAAATGAGGTCCAACTAAATTATTATTAATTATACCCATCCAGACATTTAGCTGAATCTGGTTTGATGGGCCCTTTCTTTTTTCATCCTGGGGTTTTCTCCTTTTGGTGCCCAGTAATGTGTGTTGTGGAAATTGTTTATCCCGTCACGGTCAAATTTCGATTCATCCGTCCACAATATTCTTGAGAAGAAATTGCGATCCTCCATGTCTGCATTTATCAAAAAAACGGCAGAATTCCATTCTTCTAACCGGGTCTCCCTCTTCCAACGCTTGGACAGGTGTGTAGTGAAATGGATGTAGACGCGCTGTGTGTACTGTAAACCACACCTTCCATTGACTCAATCCAAGTCTTCTAGCTGCCGCTCTTGTAGAAATAGAAGGATCATTTTGAAAAAGTGTTAAAATTTCTTCTTCTTCTTCTGGAGCATACAAACGAGGTCTGCCTGAATCGCCACGTCTTCTATCAACACGGCCGCTTTCCCGAATTCGTCGAAATGTTGTTGAAAACACTCTAACGTTTGGCACTCGTCGATTCGGAAAACGTTCAACGTATGTTCTTCGTGCAGCAGCAGCATTACCATTACAAAGTCCGTAACAAAACAAGATGTCAGTATCTGTAGTGATCGTACTCAAAAGCAGCCATCGCGATACAAAAAAATCACAAGTAGAAGTAAGGGTGTAGTTTAAAGCAACAATACGTCCGTACACGGCAATAGTTGACTTAAAACTAATATTAGCTACTAAATTTGCTCTCTAAGCCAGTCGGTAACTCATTGACAAAGGGCCGCGACGACAGTAGCCGAAACATCCCGAAGTTTGAACAAAGGAAACAATTGAAAAAAAAGGTCGCCTCAGGTAGAGTAATTCTTGAGATAACGCTACCTGATGATTGTTTTGTCTTTGTTTATTACATGTTCATATTTTTATGTACATATTTGTACCTTTTTTGGAAGCTTATGAGGTAAGAAAGTTATTTAAGGTATTTGTACGCATTGTATCATACTTTTTTTTTAGAAAATCACCTGTTTTTAAGAAAAATGTGCATTTTTCTTAAAAGAAAATTCTGTTTCATGTCTCATAATGAAAAATTCTCGCTTAGTTTGTCCCTATTTATTCCTTAAAAATAATATTTGACTCATTGACGGTTAAAATACATAAAAAAATCACTAAAAAGACAAATATTTTAAAAAATACGTCATGTCAAATCAAAAAGTCGAAAATAATGAAAAAATTTTTGAAATTTCAATAACTTTGTAAATATCAACTTTCGGATAGGGGATGCCATGAAAAATATTACTGTAAATGAGGTCTACTTTCTGTCTTTCAAAGGAATGTATCGAATTTCAGGTCACCCTGTATAATTTATATATTATGTTCCTTCATAACATTATATTTTATTTTATAAATATAATTTTTTACAGGCAATACATAATAAATTAAAAAAATTAAATAACACCTATATTGTCAAGCAGTGAACGAGCTGAGATGATGATGAATTATAGCTAAGACCACTCTTAATTATGTCAGCTTTCAAACAAAAAAAACTAGATCAAAATCGGTTAATTGGTTCGTCCGATTTTAATAAGAAAATGAAGATGAAATCAATTAGTAGCACTTTTATTACTCACTCGTTCGATAGATGTCACTATACGAGTCTTAAATTTTTCTGAATCGCGGTATCGTTGTGTTTAGAAGTTTATGATATATTCCACTACAATTATTGTATAAGATCAAAATACGTTTAAAAGTGAATAAGTGATATAATTGCATTGGTGAAATGAATGAATATTGAATGATCTCTATTGCGTTTATTGCATATAAATTATAAATAGTTATATTTTATAAATCCTTCATCGAGTTTGAATCAAGTCGTCATTTACTGTGTATGCTATAGTTAGTTCATTTTAATTTCAGTTTTTCAGTTACTTTATTACCTTTAAGGTCCTTTAATAAAATATAATATTAATTATTGTTTTATCGTGATACGGTAATTACTTGATTTAAATTGTAAATAATATACGTATAGTTTTGTATTAGATTAAAGTTAAAACGGAAAAATATTAATTAAAAAAATAAGTTTAAAAAACTATAACCCGACTACGTAAAAAATGGGTCTTAAATGACCGAAACAAGAAAATAATCCAGAAATGCATAGTTACAAAAATGGTCAAGGCAGAGCCGTGGTCGCACCTACTGCTCGGAACAGTCAATGTCAAAACGCAGCCGTCTGTAACTATCTTGGGGTATGCATGTATACATGACGATATACTGTTACGGGGGAAATTAAAATAAAAACAAGGTTTCCCGTGACAATGAGTTTATTAATGAAATAGAGGTCGTGGGCAGAAGGCCGTACGGTCTGGTCTAGCCTCTTGGTGTCTGAAGGGTATCGTAGGGGGTCTAAACCACGTGGGGACTTAGCTCAGGGATCCAGGTCTTGAGTCCAGGGTTCTGGCACGTGGCAAGAAGGCAAGAAGTTGGCGGTGCTCGAGCCCGTATCAAAGTGGGCGGTGCTTGTGGCCGCAACGTAGTTATCAGTGCTGGTGGCCGTAACAAAGCTGGCGGTGCTCGTGCCCGTAACAAAGCTCCCTGGAAATATTCATACCAGCGTGTGAAGAGTGTGGACCACAGCAGCCATGGTTCTAGCCCCTAACGATCCAACCATGGGCTGTGTGTCCATCACAAAATAAGGGATAAGCAAAAAAAAGATAAAAAGATAAAATGATATTAGGGACAATTAATTTGATACAAACATCCTAATAATATCTAACAATGCAAGATCGGAAAAATGAAACTACAAATTGAGCACGTGGCCAATCAAAAGGTTTGCCAACAAATTTAACAATGGTGCTAATTTACAGGAAAAAATAATGTTTTAATTACAAGCGTGATTTAGCAAACATTCACAACACAGATATTTCAAATTACTCACCGTGAACACGGGGATAAAATATAATTATTATAAACGACTACATCTTGCGTTTATAGAAAATTTTATTCTAAAAAGGAAACGTCATTCGAAGAAGTGCTATATATACCCTCCTCCGTCGTCTTTTTTTAAACTTTTGACAACTATGAAACTAAAGCGTAAAGAGAAAAAATCGAGAAACCATAATAAAGTATATTATATTAATAATCAATATATTATGTAATATTATGATGCAATTCTACTGTATTTTCATTATTAATCAAAATTTAATAATTATTTTTATGATTAAAGATGGAAGTAAAATCGATCTATGAATCAAATATTAAAGCAAGGCTAACGCCATTTTAGTAAGGACGTGCGCCGATAGATGGCGCTTTAACCTCTAAATGACAAATAATTAAGCAAACGAGTCATAGATGACGGTGATTTTACGGAACGGAAATGTAACTACGTTACAATACGCAGTTTCAGTTTATACCTAGACGTCACGCATCTCGGTGTGAACTGACGCTTAGATGACGCCATTAGTGTGTGCGACCACGGCTCTACCTTGACCATTTTTGTAACTATGCATTTCTGGATTTCTATTTGAATTATTTTCTTGTTTCGGCCTTTTTAGACCCCTTTTTTTTACGTAGTCGGGTTATAGTTTTTTAAACTTATTTTTTTTATTATTTTTAAAATAACAATTTTCCATCTTTTTGATAAATGATGGCCCCGCGCGAATGTCTTACGCTGGTTCTTCTCGCCGGGCTAGTTCCCGAACCGGCAGTGGTCTCGAACCTACCGATTTTTCGGTATTTCTACCGATATGGGCTCTGTTCTACCGAAATACCGAAATAAACGATTTTTCTACGATTTCACAGTATACATGGAAATTCTCCCGATTTTTCTACCGATTTTACACTTTTAAGTTGGCAACCCTTTTCATTTATGTTTAATGTTACGGGGATGCCCTCAATAGTATGGACCTAGTGCAGAATGTAGTTCATATATTTTGGGGAATACCCTTGACACCCTTGTGTCCTACAATTCGATGTTACAAGGGACTTCCCGCTCGGGAATTTACCTGTCTAGTATATATAAACAGTAATTCGGTTTTATTTTTTCATTAATTTTCTTAACTTTGAAGCGTGAGTACCTAACCGAAAGAGTCCCTACAAAATCAGATAATTAAGTTAAAATGTCGTCTGACGAGGAGCCAAGCACAAGTGCGAGTGTAAGAAGAAAAAAATATCTACAATATTATAGAAAAGAATGGTAAGAAGAATTTCCAGGTTGGCTGCAAGATAATCGTAAAGGCGAAAGCTATGCCTATTGTAAGAGTTGTAATAAAGATATCAACATCACATCAGGAAAAGACGCTATAAAGAAACATAGTTCTTTACAAGCACACTCAGTATCATCAAAGAACATAAAATCACAACCGAAGATATCATCATTTACTGTGACCAAAACTGAAAAATCTGATATACTGGTTAAGCAAGGTAATTTTTTTAGTTTATTTATTTTACTATTTACATTGTTATATTATTTTCTTTTCTACTTATCGGTTTATAGAAGCAGTGGATATAATTATACCCTAATCGCTACTAGACATACCTACGTAATTTTAATTCTTTATTTTTAATTTCAGGTGAAATAAGATTGTTTTTTAGCTCTTATTCCATTAGAAGAAGCTAATGCAGCAACCTTATTTGAACACATTGTAATTTTTTTTAGAAGCAATAATATTCCATATAAAGCATATAAAGATAATCTAATAAGTTTTGCATCTGACGGAGCAAACGTAATGATGGGACGTAATAATTATGTTGTAACATTGCTGCAAAATGAAATTCCTAACATTTTTATACTTAAATGCGCCTGCCATTCGTTTCACCTTTGCGCGTCATATGCTTGTACTAAATTGTCACATTTTATAGAGGATCTTGTAAGAGACATTTACAACTACTTTTCTTCGAGCCCAAAAAGAGTGGCAGAGTTTAAAAACTTTCAAATGTTTTGCGACTTAAAAGTACATAAAATACTTCAACCCTCTCAAACACGCTGGTTATCAGTACATGCAGCAGTGAAGAGAATATTGGAACAACTCTCTGCTCTTAAACTATTTTTTATAGACCAAATATCTAACAATGATCATCTTTTAGCTGCAGAACATATATTACAAAAGCTCCAAGATCCTACTACGATATTATTTTTGGAATTTTTAGATTTTGTATTACCATTATTTACCGATTTAAATAAAGAAATGCAAGCAGAACACCCGAAAATTCATAATTTATATGAAAAAATAACTGGAACATTAAAAACTATTTTTGATTGTTTTTTAAAAAAAGAATATTTAACTAGCACTCCAATCGAATTTTATGGATATATGACGTATACTATGGTGCTGCTGCGTCTAATACACTTCTAAGTAGTTCAGAAAATCTAAACTCAGATCAAGTAAATTTGTTTAAATGCAGATGCCTAGACTTTTATATCGAAGCTTGTAAGCAAATAACCACGCGGTTTCCATTGAAAAATAACCCAATAAAAGGTTTAGACATAATTGATCCAAAAAATGTTAAAATTGGCAAAACTGCTTCGATAGTTCCTGTGAGTAGGCTCTTTCCCAATATTGTTCACAGCAATGATTTCCAGGAAATTGATACAGAGTGGCGCATTTTAAGAAATTGTGAACAAATCAAAACATTTTCTGATGATGTAGAACTATTTTGGGATGAAGTAAGTTTACTAAAACGTGGCGATGAAACTCAAATGTTTCCATTGTTGTCTGATTTCATCTTTAATATTTTATCACTTCCCCATTCATCCGCTAACGTTGAACGCATATTTTCACATATTAATCTTTTAAAAACAAAGCAGCGAAATAGGCTGTATACTGAATCAATCACTGGTCTATTACATTCAAAACGACTATTTAATACAGCTAATTGTTACGATTTTGAAATTAATTCGAAGATGACTGCGGCTATGGCCAAAGAATATTGGTATAAAAAATAATTATGATTGTTACAAATTAGTCTGTAAGTTTTTTTTAATAAATAAACGATTTTTATTGAATATTGTATTTTTTTTTGTCAAATACCTATTTTGGGTACAAATATACCGATTTTAGCTGGCAATTCTACCGATCTCGCTCTATGGCGTTCGAGACCACTGCGAACCGGTGGTAGGCATCATGTAGATTGACGTTCAGAAAGCGTATAAAAATACCTATTTTGAATAAAAAAATTTTGACTTTGACTTTGACTTAAACTTTTTACTTTAAATCTGAGGAAAATGCGCGGTCATCGACATAGCAGATTCTAATCTGTAAATGGGCGGATTTACACGTTCGTTTCGGAGCGCGGTATGAAAACACACGTGCTATTTTCCGCGATCCAAGCTGTACGTGTGCAGGGCACTATTGCACATTAGAATTTTCATAATTCAATACCTACCCCTAGCCTGGCTAATTCACCGTATTATTTTGATTTAATTCATAGTATTATTGATTTATTCGCTATAATCAAACAGTAAACTATCAATCAAACTGTTGATTGCAGATATTTACTCGTTAGCTGACAGATAATATCAGGCCACAACATAATGACTGATTGTTGCTCACTAATGAATCAACAGGATATGGTTGGTATAAATATACATGAAGACAGGTATTAAGAAAAACGACAAAATTATGATTAATTTTTTGGTGTCCTTACGGTATTACGAAACTTATTAAAATAATAAATGTGTTACCCGACTGTTCAGCCTACTTTATCCCAGTTTGCTTATATTCCGACTTAATTTTGCCCGCGACTTCGTGCGCGCTAAAGAAAATCTCGCTGTAACTATACATTTTGTCGCGAAAAGTACTATATTTCTTTGCCCGTGGTCTACTCTATATCTGTGCTGAATTTCATCAAATTTAGTCCAGTAGTTTCGGAGCCTATTCTTTATTAATATGTACCGATGGATATTTTCGCATATCCTCCTCCTCACCTCACCTCCAGAATACTCTGGTTCGAAGTCGAAACAGTCGAACAGTCCCAGTATGAAACTCAGAATTGGCTGTTTTTCTACTTACCGGCCGGAGCAACAAATTTTTTTGAATATAATATTATATGGCACGTTTTGCAATTACCGGCCTGTCAACGGCCGCCGTCATCATCCCGGTGTGAACTGACCCTTAGACAATAGAAACTTAAACAAGTACAGAAAGAGAATAATACAGTGTACAAAGCATTTTATCCTGATAACGTTGGGGTGTAGGTACTTTGCCAAGTGTAATGGACGTATTCAGTTACTGTTCGCTATTACGCTCCTTTCTGTTCAAAATTCACTCAAACAATACAAAGCTCAAACATTTACTCTAATGAGAACTCTTTTGCCCATTTCCCATTTAAAAATTTAAGTTGCACCTTGCAGATTTGTAGTAGGTAAACACTTTTTAAACGACTTCCAAAAAGGAGGCGGTTATGCGTTCGGCTGTATATAATTATATATTTTTTTGTTTGTATATTTTTTATACTATGTTCAACGATTACACCGTCGCCTGTGGACCTATTTTCAAAATTATGTTTTCGCCTTAAAGGGAAATTGTTTTTTTTTCGTCACCAAAGTAGTGAACTGATAAGTTAAATACAATCGAGGGAACTCCTAGACATTTACATGGACACAATTAGAACTTTTTCAGAGGTAATCCAAGCATAATATGGGGAATAATTTATGAAATAAGAATTATTTCATACTTATCAGTGCATTTTTACTTTGGAAGTCCGTTTTAATTTTTCGCTTAAAAATAATAATTATCATAGATGTACTCCGTTCATCCAATTCAATCTAAATGTAAACAATGGTACTGTAATATAAAATTATTTAAAAAAATATTGAACCGACTTCCACAGTACAAATGCACAAAAAAGTATGTACATATTTACTAAATAATTCCCCTTTTAAATTCGGCTAAAATTTCAACTATTCCTGTACGCAATCTTCATTATTTTGAAGTCGGTACCCTTTACACCAAAAAAATAATTTTGGAAATATGTCCGTCCACAGACGGCGGAATTATCGTTGAACATACAAAAAATATATACGCCGAACATATAACCGCCTCCTTTTTCTTGGACGTCGGTTAAAAATGAGTTTCAACTACTTATTTAATCGATATAACTTGTATATAGTATTAATGTAATACAGGGACCTTGTTACAACTATTTAAAAAAAAATGATGTGGAATTGTGCCTTACTAGGCAATGATACTCGTAGCTTTAACTTACTCTAAAATATCATAGAAAAATATGGAAAAATTAAGAAAAAACAGTTTGTGCTAGTATTAAAATGGGAATCGCAAGATAGGTGTATTACAGTAGACATTAGTGCAGTCTTTCCCAAAGTGGGCGATAACGCCCCTTGTGGGCGCTGAAGGCCTACAGGGAAAAATTGGGGGGCGCTGATGTGATTTAAGGGGCGATGGGTGATTTGTAAGTTCAGCTACTTTATATTTTAAAATGCACTGAAATTAAAATCCTCCTACTACACAACATCCATTTATTAGTTTATATTTATATCCTATTTCATGGTATAAATATATAAACTAAAAATATGTATATGAAATACCTATTTATTATTTTTAATGCGTTCACAACGCTGTTTATATCTTATCATAAATATCATAATAATAGATATCAAACACTGAAAAATATTCGTGTTTTCAAGTGTCGCATGTGACCCACCTCTGAAGACACGTATTAAAAATAGGTATATCTATTGTTGTGGCCAAGCTGATTTTTGATGTACGATTTTTATGATCTAGTAAAAATAAAATAGAAATTAGAAGGTTCAATTATGATTCATCAGGCATTATTATTGCTCTCTCTGTAAGAAAAGTCTCGGTTAGAATGTAGGTATAATTAATTAATATCCAGGTGATAACACTAACTAATGTGTTGATGGTTTTAAAGGTGACAAAAAATGGGGTCGCTACAAAATAACTGATCAAAGTGGGCGTTAGACGGAATAAGTTTGGGATTCTCTGCATTAGTGTCTAATATTAGTATTACTCATAGATGTGAAAGTTTAATGTGTGTATGTTTCAAGCTGTAACGGCTAACGTCTAAACTGAGTCCCAATTCTCGTAATTGACTTACACTTTTTTTTTACTTTAATTTAATTATAAAATCCATCGTCATGACATCAGAAACTGATTTTTGCAGTTTGGACTAATAAAAACTGATTTGACGTTGGTTTGACGTTTGTGAGAATACCATTTTGCAGTTTTAACATATCGGGACTGAATCGTAACTGTATTATTGCAGGATTTAATTAACAGAATCGACCTCCAAATTTGAAAGAATTTCAGATCATAGTTTGGATAAACAGATTGGCTTCTTTTTATTATTATTTTACAAATAGGTTTGCTTTTGCGCGAACGCGGTCGCGGTTAATCTAGTTTTAAATATTTTTTTACTATCTTTTTTAATCTTAAAAAATCTGTCTTGACACCAGAAACTGATTTATGGAGTTTGAACTAATCAAAACTGATTTGACGTTGGTGACGTTTGTGAGAATACCATTTTGCAGTTTTAACATATCGGGACTGGATCGTAACTGTATTATTGCAGGATTTAATTAACAGAATCGACCTCCAAATTTGAAAGAATTTCAGATCATAGTTTGGATAAACAGATTGGCTTCTTTTTATTATTATTTTACAAATAGGTTTGCTTTTGCGCGAACGCGGTCGCGGTTAATCTAGTTTTAAAAATTTTTTTACTATCGTTTTTAATCTTAAAAAATCTGTCTTGACACCAGAAACTGATTTATGGAGTTTGAACTAATCAAAACTGATTTGACGTTGGTTTGACGTTTATGACAATACCATTTTGCAGTTTTAACATATATTATCGGGACTGGATCGTAACTGTATTATTGCAGGATTTAATTAACAGAATCGACCTCCAAATTTGAAAGAATTTCAGATCATAGTTTGGACAAACAGATTGGCTACTTTTTATTTATAAATAGGTTTGCTTTTACGCGAACGCGGTCGCGGCTAACATCTAGATTTAAATATTTTAACTAACTTTATGAATACCTACTATACTTAAAATCATTCCAAATGTAGGAGAGTCATGCTTCGTCACGAATGGGCCAGGTCCACCGGATAAATACCACCATTGTATTGTTGGCGTTGTATTTCGCCATTAGAGTTACCGGAGACCCAAGGGGGCCAATCCCCTTTGGGTCTCCGGTAACTAATGGAAAATGGTATTATAAGGACATCGGGGACCAGGCACCAGAACACCAGAGGAGTTACAAGTGTAAAGTTCCTCTGTTGTTGCGAATGTCCATGAACGGCGGCAATCGCTTACCATGAGGTGATCCGTCTGTGCGAATGAGCCATTTCTGGACCAGAAATGGCTCATTTTTTCTTCATTTAATAAAAAAAAATGGGTTTTTTATTATTATTTTCGTGGTATTTTTTATATTTATCAACGTTTCCACCATGTTTTAACCTTCCCTGAACTTTCAAAATACGCTGGTGTTAGGAGTCTCCATGGGCGGCGGTAATCGCTTACCATCAGGCGGTCCATCTCCTCGAATCCTGGTCGATTTCATAAAAAAGGGGATCGGGCTCTAATTGAATTACAGAAGTTTGTGCAAGGCACCTGTAATGTTCGAAGGCGACTGAGCGAGTAACTTCTTGAATAATTCAAAAAATTATCGTGCCGCCGCGGTCCCCTTTACCTAATTCCTTATTTGCACCTGTTATTCGCAACATTTCACCTCTTCTTCTAATTTTATTGTTTGTTTCTCTTATTAACCAACAAAGTTAGGAGAGTAAGTTTTTTGAGCTAGATTTTAATACGCCTTTAATCATCACACTCTGCACCTATAACAAATTAACAATCTATATTCTTGTATCCATATGTAAGATTATACCTTTATAATTTCGCTCTGCCCGTCCGTCTGTATGTCAGTCCGTGTGTTTCTCTATCCGCGCTTCTAGCTTCTGTAATTATCAATATAAATAGATGAAATTTAGTATAGTTATAGATTGAGTACAGATCTCGAATTTGGCATCAAATAATAATAATAATAATTTTATATTTTAGGGGTGGCTCTCCATACATGTGATGTGGGGATGAATAATATATTTTCATTCTACCACATTGTGTAGGATATCGTTGAATAGGTCTTTTGAAATAAAGGCACGGTCTCATACATGCATTTTTTACAAAGTCGACCATTTTCGAGTATTCCTCCAAAGTGGTCCCCCTGGCATTTCTAAACTATAATAGATAGAAACTTGTAAGTTTCCATGCTGATAGATCATGCTAAAAACTCTTTAGGAAAATTACTGTGATCGAAATCGGACAGTAACTTTTGAAGTAATTTGAATAAAACCTATTACGCGTTGATATTTACGAAACCCTCCTTGGACATGTCCTGGTTAGGTTTATTTGTAGATAAACCTAGCAGCATTTATAATATACGGATATTATCCAGTGCTATGGAACTGCAGGCAATATCTGTCTAGCTTCGCCAGAGGACGTTACCGAAAATTGGATAGCAGGTAGACATTTCCCAGACACTCTGCCAGTATCTGTTTACAATGGCAATTAGAGGCGAATTTCTCTCATAAAAGTCAATATTGTCGTCCCAAATACTCTGGCCAAGTGCCAGATATTGATCGGGGGCTCATAGCGGATTTCATATTTTACAGACTCTTTTATGACATACTGGCTTATGCCCGCGTCTCCGCCCGTGTATCCCACAGGAACACTGTACGGTTTCGGGATAAAAAGTTATTCTAGTGCTTACTATTTCCTACTACTGTACCAAATTTCTTAAAAATCCGTTCAGTAGTTTTTGCGTGAAAGAGTCATAAACTTGCGTCCATGTATACATTCATCCTTACATTATTATAATTATAATAATATAAAGTCACAAATATACTTGTTCTAGAAATCGATTTATCGATTATTGTTAGCTAGGGAAGATGGGCCTTTATTAATTATCCATATTATGTAAAAATGCAATGCAAAAATGATGTTCCTCCTAACCCAGAATGAATAATAAAAAGTTCGAAACTATAACCCGACTACGTAAATTATATAACCTACGAGTATGTTACCCGGGCCGTTATTACGAATCTATTGACACCTCATTCATCAAAATCGGATCAGTAGTTACGGAGATACGATGGAACAAACATACATACAATATACATACATCTATGTATAGACTGCTCCTTTCGCTCCTTTTGCCTCAACTAACCCATTTACCATAACCCATTTTTTGGCGCTTGGAGCCTAAAATTCATTAAAATTAATACGTGAAGCAAAAACTTGTCCCCTTTTTTACGAAAACTATGAAAAAGGAGGGTTATGAAATTTGGCACAGAGCACTTATAAAGTTCTAACTTAAAAAATACATGAATTACGGGCGAATTTCGACCACAGGTCGGCCACTAGTACACAATGAAATAAATGGTTTGATAAATATTTATGACAAAAGTGCGAAATATCTCGTGCTACTTAACCTACAATTTTGGTATCATAATGTGGTAATAACTTACGATAGTGTTTCAAAAATGTTATTTAAAAATTTAATACAGAGGCTTGGGTAAGGAGTGTGCTTAAGGTAGGTAAGTAGAGTTCGTGAGTAAGTGTAAGGTTCTTATAACTCACTTATAACCTTACACTATACACTTATACCTTCATTATACTCAATAGTTAAGTTATATTAGAGAGAACTCACTGTCGAACAATACACGCATTACAAAAAACTTTCATATATCTAATAATTATATAAAATATAATTATTTATTATATTAATAGGGAGTAAAAGTAAAAGCCGCTTAAAATATATTTCAATTCATACAAGCGTGAAAGACTTGAAAATGATCAAACTTTCTTACAGTAATAACACACAGGACTTCTTGCACTATTTCCACTTTAATAAGTATTTTACATTAATTTTAATATATTACACGACCGGTTTCGACAAAGTCATCATCAGGTGTCGAAACCGGTCGTGTAATATATTAAAATTAATGTAAAATACTTATTAAAGTGGAAATAGTGCAAGAAGTCCTGTGTGTTATTACTGTGAAACATGAATTTCCACCAAGAACCTACAGTACAATCAATAACATATCCAAACTTTCTTAATATTTAATCGACATTGGTTAATATATTCAAAGGATTTTATTGCACTATCATAAGCACAACTTTAATATTTTTTTATAATTTTTACACATTTGGTCGGTTATTAAGTAATCCGACGAGAAACATTCACATTATGTAAAATTATGCGGGATTTACACGGGTGACTAATACCGCACGGTATCCGTAAAATAGACCGTCTAAAATCTAAATAATGGCCAATCGCAAGGCAATTTTGCCAACAAGAAGGGGGGATGCCCCCGGAACGCGGGGACTACATTGTCGGGAATCTCCCCGGCCAGAGAAAATTCAGAGCGCGGAAGTTATGTGTTCGATTTTTAACTATTGTATTAGCCCAGAGTAAAATTTTCAGCGCTTCGAATTTTCTCCAGCTGAAGAGAATGCTGATAATATAGTCCCAGCGTTACTGACTACCAGCCTTTTGTGGGATTTACACAGGTAACTAAAGCTAGCACGGTTTTTCCGCACGGCGAAAATCGACCGTCTATGGAAATCAGTCACTTGCGACCTCCCAGCATTGTCATTTACCCGTGTTATAAGTGAGGAGGCTTACAATGAAAAGAGTCCTAAGTCTAAGTATTTAGCTGATCATTAAATAAAACTACTTTGCTCATCTATTACAACTTTATGCATAAGCGCGTACCAGCATAACTACACTTATTAAGCCGCCAAGTCTATAAAAAACAAATTAAAAACAATACGGTGTTTTCCTGCATTTTTTTATTAAGTCCATAAATGAATAGTACTCTGAAAAATATGACAGTGTACAAAAGAAATAGTGTACTAAAAATTAATATTTTCAAAGATATTGCGGATTGTTTGAAGCACTTTTGTGAGTCTCGTGAAAACGCTCCATATAAAAGTCGTTCTAGTGAGACACGCTAGTAAGTTGCTACGAAATGTATGGCCATGCGCAAAATTTCTGATATCTCGTAATTTTGCGCGTTTATGTTGATACATACCATAGTAAATCTTTTTGTATTTAATGTAAGTAAACTAATTATGTAGGTTTTATACACTAATATTTAAAAAAAATACTTCAACTTTTTTGTGACTTCGAAATGCATATAATTACAAAACTACACATAAAATCCTAATTCATTTTACTTTTATCAAGTTATAAAACCTAATTGTTTCTTAATTTATTTAAATAAACTAAACTAAAAAAAATTTTACATGTAGGAAAATACCGAATTCCCTCAATGTAATCTAATATAGGAACACCCAGAAACCTTTTTATTATTCAGAAGAATAATGTCTAATATTAATAGCATTTTAATCAAAACAACCTTTTTAATAAGTTATGATTAAATCCGTCGCGTCTAAGGATTCCGACGTGTTCCTCGGGCTGTTTGAGATCAGATCAAAAGGTCACATTCCAGCTGCTGGCATAATATGGAGATTTAATAAGATAGATTTCATAAAACAGAATATAGAAAAAACTCTAAACCGACTACGTAAATTACATAGCTTAAGTTAACCGTGCAATTATTACGTAATCTACTTGACACATTATTCATTAAAATCGGTAGTTTTGGCATTAGGTACGCTAGAAAAAATTTACCTACATACATACTTAAATAGACTGCCAAAATTATTACCCTCCTTTTTGGCTTTGGCATAGTCAGTTAATCATCATCGTCATATTTTCATATATAAGGGGCCTAAGGGCCTAAGGCATATTACACAGCCACACGTACGTATTATATAGATACATGCACACAATAGGCTAGAATCTAGATGACAAATTTTTTGTATTGCATAAATCAATAGTACTCATAAATATGAATAACTTCTCAGAAGAAACGGCATATCAAAAGTCAATATTTTCAAAGGTTCAGCGATTTGTATAGATAATTTCGCAAGTCTCGTGAAAACGCTCCATACTAAAGTCGCGCCTGGCTGTGACGTCACGCCTAGGTATGTAGCATAAAATAGCATAGCCTAGCTATAAAGTGTATGAAGTATACGGCCGCAGGAACATATTTGTAAATATCTCCGATACTTGTGCGTTTAAGTTCATACTTACTATAATAAATGTTTTTGTATATGATGTAAGTAAACCAACGATGTAGGTTTTGTTTACTAATTTAGAAAAGAAAATTTAAACTTTTTTGTACTTTTTAGTTTTTGTATGTATCTAATTACTAAACTATATTACATTTTTTACATTTACCAAGTAGAAATGCCTCAATATATTAAAGTATATTAATGAAACTAAATAGTTTAGATGTAGTCATCATCCCTATTCACATGCTCACTCACATTACTAATATTTGTAATTTGATTAAGTATTGGTAATGTATTTTTTTTTCTCTTATTATTATTATAGCAAACATAAATATCCTGTTTACTGTCATACTTGTCTTTACACTCCAATAAATTTTCTTTATATTGTTCATGATGATAGAGACTGGTCTCCAGTCTCCACGGCACAGGGAATCGTAGTAGTATTATATACTTATAATAAAAAAATATTTTAGTAACTATTGAAACAATAAAATATATATTATTATTAGATATTATAATAGTACTAACTTGAAACAAAAACTTTCTGTTTCAAAGATTCAAAAACCGATCTTAAAAAATACTATGGTCGACTTTTGAACTAGGTACTGATTCGATTATAATAAATTAAATGTCAATATATTCATAATAATTGTCCGGGTTAGTCTATAATATAATTTAGCTACGCATTAATATAATATTTAATCTCAAAAATACAAAATTATTATGTACCTATCTAGGTAATATTTAAGGTAAACATTCATATACAATTTACAATTAAAAAGTTAGGAGTTAGGAGTGAGTAAGTACGGCAAATATTTGAATGGTGAAGTGAGTAGTATTTTTTATAAATTTATTTGTTGATGTTGATTGATGTTAACGCACTCACATCTTAATTTCAATATGCCTATTTTAATAGAATTATTAACTAATTAAGTAGGTAATAAATGAAAAGTTTATCTAAAATAAATCTGCAATATTACTTTATATCGAATTTTCATAATGAAAGAAAGTTACCATTACATTGAGGCACGACACAACAATCGCATGGAAACATTTCCCTTGGCTTTTATGTTAAAAAACTTACCGATCACGCGGCCTACTTATATTTCCAAGTTTGTCACGAACAATGTCTTACACGATTTTTCGTTTAATCAATGTGATTTCACTACAGACAGATTCTTTTAATCAACTTTTGAAACACAGAATGTACACTTATACACAACACAAATACACACGTTGTACTGTCAGAGACGAATATTTTCGTAGAGTGCGCGCGTACACACCCGACGGCGTCCATGAAAACACTGGTGAAGTCGGGGCACAATCGCCGAATACGCAAGCAGTCTCTCTCCTACAATTTCAGTTAAAGTTATGAATAACTAGTTTTTGCCCGCGGCTCTGCCCGCGTAAATACAGTATCCCACGGGAACACTGTACTTTCTCGAGATAAAAAGTAGCAACTGTTAATCCAGAACTTAAAATGGTACCATACCAAATTTCATCAAAGTCCGTTCCGTTCAGTAGTTTTTGCGTGAAAGAGTAACAAACATCCATCCATCCTCACAAACTTTCACATTTATAATAGTACTTACTAGCATAGTAGGATTATAAACATGTTAATTTGATAGAATGGCCGGACAAGGTCTTCAGTTATATAGTACAAATACTTCTTAATTGAAACAGTCGTAGTCGTGCAAAGGTCGAAATTTTTCAGTTTGAACTTTATAAGGGTTCTTTTGCTTCTTGGATATAAAAAAAGGCCATGTACGAGTCGGACTCGCGCACGAAGGGTTCCGTAGAAAACGGCAAATAAATCACGCTTTTAAATAAAATAATAATAATACTTATGGACGCTTCACACCGCGTCAATCTGGCCCTATGGTCACTATCCAAAGAACTTGTGCTACGGGTACCAGACAACGGAAATATATTTAATATTATTATAATATACACAATATATATAGATATATATACATTGTGTATATACACATCCATAACCCAGTAACATAGAAAACTTTTTGTTCTTTTGGCGTTATTCGAACTCGCTGCCTTCGGCTTTAGCACTGACGCGCTCAACCACTGAGCCACAGAGGTCGTCAGGTTTGTTGTACATAAAATATTTAATTTATTCTGTTTCTCTGCCAGAGAAAATTTAAATTGTCTAGCTATCACGGTTCTTGAGATAGGTACAGCCTGGTGACTGTCAGTTGAACAGGCGGACAGCGGAGTCTCAGTGAGATTAATCTGAGGTAGTGTATTATGTAGATTGTAGGTAACGTTATTTTAATTAATTTTAAGTATTTCTTATGCATTATTTAAAAAAAATGCAGTACAAAAGGTGGAGGAGCACCTTATAAACGTTATCTGTACCAAATTTCATACTCCTCGTTGGCATAATTTTCAAAAAAACGGGTACAAATGTTTCGCTTCACGCATTAATGTAAAGTGAAATCTTCTTTTACTTTACATTAATGCGTTAAATAAAAACGGATTACAATTCCAATGTCTCGCTAAAACTTTAGAACGGAAATAATTGTGGAAGTTCAGGGAAGGTTAAACGATGAGAAGTATTGGAGGTGTAGATGTAGTTATATAAGTATGCCAATTCATAATTAAGACAGAACAACGTGTGTCGGGACAACAAGTTTGTAATAAAACTGCGGCGGTATACATTTTTTCCCATCTCAACTGCAGCTATTTGTTTACAGACGATATGCAAAATGTTAACAAACTTGGAATTTATATTCTTCCGCAAGTTTGTTAGGTCATATTTTATGTTAGGTGCTTATGCTACTGAAGTGACCTAAAAAAGGTTGCTCTTTTTAACCGACTTCAAAAAAAGGAGGTTCTCATTTTGACCTGTATATTTGTTTGTATGTATGTGTCACAGGCGAGGCGTGCATACAAGCCGGTTTCCCTTATGTATATTGTTTATTATATTATTTTTTTATATAGAGCATTTATCACGGAAGGTTATTGCATACGACATTTCAAGGTCAGGTGAATATCTTCGGAGATAAACGATGGAACTCTTCAACAAGTAACACCAAGTGACGCGCGACTGCTGCTTTGATCGGCCTTAACTTTTTTTCTTTTGACGCTATCTGGATGGAGTTTTCACCATTGAATAGCACATTCAAGGGCAGATGAAGATCTTCGAAGGTAAACCATGCAACTCTTCAAAAACTAACATTAATTAGTGATGACTCGCGACTGCTGTTTTGATCCGCTTTAAATTTTTAACCGACTTCAAAAATTTTGAATGTATAAAATAAATGAAATAACATTGACTAAAAAGTATAAGATAAATTACTTTTTAACAAAAAAGAGGACCGCCTTCAAAAACCGACCCACTGAAAAACTCACAACTAATTCAATTTATAAAATATTATGCAAAAAATGCGCAGTTTCTTAGGGAAATGACCTAGCTATATCGATTTTTCTTCCTCAAAATTCCCTGCATATTATGAACTAAATTTTATGAAAATTGAAGCCGTCTCCGAGATTACGATTAAATCTAAACAAGATTAGCTCGTTTAAAGTATAAGATTTTAACAATGCATTTTATCAATAATTTGAACCGACTTTCCGTAATTAGGCACTAAAATTCTACGTATATTAAATAGCTTCTGTTATTAAGAATTGATTAAAACTCAAACTTTTTACTCTTAGTGACTTGAGCTTTCGTTAAATGAATAATTGACGAAGTTCAATAAGGATTGTTAAAAATTCCTAACATAAGTAAACATCATCATCACCTCTGACTAAGTTTGATAGATGATACTGAAATGCGAAAGTAACACTGTTTGTTACTGTATACTCATGCCTTAGACACTGAACGGATTTGTTGAAATTTGGTACAGGTATAGATCAACGTCTACCACTTGGTACAGACCCTGTGTCTGTACCAAGTGGTAGACGGTAAAGATCATACTATTTCTTATAGCGACAAGATGTAAGGTCCCGCGCGATATGCAAATTTCTGCGAACAAAGTTGCAGTAGGGTCAGGTGACATCAATTTAGTTAGCTCACAAGTTCGAATTGCGGGCGGCATTGGGCTACGCATCGCTGCATATTTCTTGCAATGAAACGTATTTCTTTTTGTGGAGCTTGTAGAGTTAAATTTTTAATTATAGCAATTAAAAATTAAACTCCACAATCTACACAAAAAGAAATACGTTACATTAGAAAATATTCCTTAAAAAGTGCGCGCCACGTCTTGGTGTGAACTGAGGCTTAGTCACACATTGCTAGTTAGGATCTATTTGCTAAGCTATCCAATTACTATACTTCTTACATAGGTATCAAATATAGACCTCATCTTAATAGCCTACCTTAAACGCCATATTCTTAGGTCACGTTAAGTGTTGTAAGTATTACCCGTGTATGACTTGTACATTGTTAACAACTTTACCCTACCCGAAATTGAGTTTAGGACAAGAACTAAGAAATTACCTTTTCCGTGTGCGTAATTTCGAAAATTTGCCTAATACCTACGACTTATGAGTTATTAAGTGTGTCCAGGACTTAAGGTTTTAGAATTACAAAATTCTCTTGAAATTACGCATTTAATTAAATAGAATGAGTCCCTAAAATGTAGTTTCCTCTTTTTTTTACTGCATATTTGAATGCCTCTGGTAATCTATTTTGGGTTTTGGGCGAATTTTACTATAGATTTTTATTCTAGTAATAGGAAAACATAATTCGTAAAACAGTGTAATCAAGTCATGAAAATCATTAAATGCTTTATTTGGATCTTTCTTTATGTAAATATCAATTTTTTTTAATGATTTACGCACGCTTGACTTGGGGTCTAAGCTGGTGAATGCGTGACGAAAGGTGTGATCGGGCGAGGTGAACGGAAGTGTTAGTGAAGATGAAAAGAGAGAGAGAGTTACGTTTCGTACATTAACTATAGAAGCAAGAGAGAGCAGTGTGCGCGCACATTTTCTTTCCCTCTTTATCTCATAGCCAGTGTATGATATATATATATATATATATATATATATATATATATATATATATATATATATATATATATATATATATATATATATATATCAGTAACATTGCTAGTTTTACTTCAGTTGTGTGGTCTAAAGCACACTCGTTTTTTTTATTTTTAGTAAAATCGACCATAATACGAGCAGATAGATCGCCCGATGTTAAGCGAAACCGCCGCCCATGGACACTCTCAACACTAAGGGAGTTACAATCGTAATTCCATCGCTGGTGTTGCGCACTTGCGTTCCTGGTCCTTAAAATCCCAAACTCCCTTGGGCCTCCTATGTCCTCACTCACTCAGCAAAACACAACGCAAGCGTTATTTTACACCGGTTTTCTGAGACCGCCATTTATACGGTCGAACCGGCCCATTCGTGCCGAAGTATAGCTCTCAATCATGTGACTTGCGACTCACGTGCTCGAGAGCCATACTGAGAGAATAATCACGTAATGTAATTTTATTAAGTTTTTTTTTCGAAATTTTTATTATATAAATATAAATATTTCTGCCTTAACACGTTGATTTAAGCGGTAGATCATATGCCCAAAACATTCTTAATTTATTTTGATTCTGAACTCTATATAAGATTATACATACATATATAATATCGCACAGTTTCTATAGCTGTTGTGGGTAATATTATATTATGTCCATTGTTCCGCCCGTCCTGGGAACGATACAAATATCGTAAAACTGCTTATCTGCGTCGTAAGTCGTGACATTTGGTTTACAATATCTGATGTCCTGCTAGTCAATGTGGAAGTAATAAGTTTCTATTTACACAACTGTATTACGTTAGTATTATATAATTATTAATAATTATATTCTTTTTCGTGTAAATTAAATTAAATTTTTAACGAGGTTCCCATACAATAAACGTTTTTTACCGTTTTTTGCTTGGTGTTAATGAAAATCCGATGTAAATGGCCCCAACTGACACGTTGGGGTTGTTTGGGGCCATTTAGTTTTGACATTTTGACATTTGCTTTCAGCAGTTTAATCAGTCTTCTGAAATCAAGATGGCGTAACTTTTTCTTGTAGGTAGATTTTTATGTCAAATGTACGTCATAACCCATACCTTAGTTTTGAAATCTTTGGAATTAGTTACTAACCCCTAAATGTTTGTGTTTGTTCTAGGTTCTTTCAACAGACCTCGTTAATTATTAAATACGCTTGCTTTGTCATAAGATCTCCATCAACAGTAGAGTTTTCGTCACCGACTCTGACAATGACTATAATATAAGGAGCCATTTACAAAAAGAAGAAATCTTTGGAAGGCTAGCTTTACGAGTCGTTCATCAGTCAAGGTTGAGTAGAATCCCCTGCTCGGTAGATGCTCGCGATGTGTCAGTTCGAATAATTAACTGTTAATTCGAGGTTTTTGTTATGTGATTCCAAGTGTAGGGTACAAGTTCAAGACATTCCATTGGAAATGTAGTATAATAACGTGTGGCGTTGAATCGGTAAGTGTTATATATAGGTTACTTGACTGTCAGTTTTTTAGAGAGTATCGTCCTATCTCCTTTAGTGCGCGCGCGTTCTCAGTTGCTCCGTAGCGTAATACGTTGAGCCCTGCTCCGTATTCGCTACGTCGTAGCCCTGCCTGCCTACGTGCCGACCCGTTTTAGTTCAGTTATAAACTCCTGATAGCGATCGTAAATTCACACCTTATTCATTAGAATAAGTTGTGGATTTGCGCCTTGCTGGGGAGTTGCCCTGCTCTTGGCCTCCCGTTGAGTTTCGGCTCAACGTTGGGTCACGAGGAGACAGCCCCCATAAGTGTGTGTACCGTCCTCATGTGCGTACACTTGATGCCTCGTCCGTCCACGTTAAGTACGAGTACCTTTTTGTTCTGTGATACGTACACTTGTTACCGTTCAGTGTTGACTGTTTTGTGTGACTTGTGTGTCTTTATGTTACCTTATGTAACGTAACCATGACGGACCATGACCCGCGGCAAAGCCGCGATCACCTGGACTATTCCCGTACGGTCTCCGAGTCGTCGTATAGCCCGGCCTCATTGAGGTTCAGCTCACGATCGACCCAGGACCGCACGCACCACCGCCCGCTCACCGAACCCAGCTAGTGCGGACAGGACACCGCCCGCCCCGGGTCGCCTTCGGCATTCTCGTGGGGGTGTACTGGTACCCCCCCGCCCCAATGCCCTCCGACGGCGGCCTGCGGCGAGTCTGGGCCCCCGCCCCGCACAGCCGATCAGGGTTCGGCCAACCCTAGGCGCGTACCGCGCTGTACTGCGCAGGCGTGCGACCCACGCCAGCCTGCTGCTCACTTGGGACGCTACAACGTCTCACAAGGGGACGCTCCCCGTACCACCGCGGGCTCAGCCCGCCTCTCGCCGGCTCCCCAGCCGCGACACCACCGCGCCGCGCTGGCTTCTCAGCCGCGCGACCCACGCCAGCCCACCGCGAGCACTCCGCGCTCGCCTGATGCTTCACCGGCCCCACAGCCATGTGACAACCGTCGAGCCGCACCTACTGCGGCCACAGAAACTCGCTCAAGCGCGCCGCATGGGTATCGTTATCGCCCGCCTACCTTTCCGCCACCACTCATCAATCTACTGACACCACCGACGGCCAGGCACACCGACCGTCAGCTGTCTTACGCCGAGGTGAGCGCTATTAGCCCACAAGTAGGCATTTACAGACCCCCCCCTCCGGCGCCGTCGGAGAATAAAATGACGCCTCCGTCTACTACTTCTCGCTACCCGCCCCTGGTCGCCGAGAAAATCGACGACTGGGTGCGTCATTTCCGCCGTCTTCGCGACATATTGGGGCACATACCTAATGCCAAGTACAACGGTCGCGAGATTCGCTTTTCGCCCCAAAGCGAATCAGAATACAAGGCCGTCAAGCGCTACTTAACGGACCTGGAGAAGAAAGGACAAGCCTCCTGCTTCACCTACTCGCTACCGCAGGAACGGGAAATCAAGGTAGGCATCAGGGGCCTACCTTCCTCTACGGACACTGGAGACATCAGGGCCGGACTCGCCGAACTGGGATACGTGGCGGAGCACGTCTCCCTGGTCCAAGCGAGGTCTGATCCCGGTGCCTGTATATTCTTCGCCCTCATCGCCAGGGCCCCAGACGTCGTACCCGGCATATACAAGGTGAGTGAACTTTTGAATATGCCAGGAGTCAGCATCGAAACCTGGCGGGGCCGTAGCGGCCCGGCCCAATGCCACAGATGTTACCAATACAGGCACTCGAGCCACAACTGCCATCGGAAGGTGGCCTGTGTCCGGTGTGCCGGGGAACACTTCGCGCGGTACTGCCCCCGCCCCCCCTCCGAGACGCCCACCTGCGTTAACTACAGGGGCTCACCCTGCTAATAGCAGAAAATGCCAAATTTTCCGTAGGGCTGCAGGGAAATTGCGAGCCGATAATGCCCGCGCTTCCCCCCACTACGCACCTGCCGACTCGCCTCCCCCCGAGCAAGAGGCCCCTCCTCCGCCGACTTCTACTTCGTTGATGGCGGAGGCGAACGACTATACTCCCAGGTATGTCACCCCCTCGGCTCCCGACTCCCCCGTGCAGCCATCCAGGAGAAAAAGGAAGCCGAGCACCAGGAGGAAAGACGCCGCATCCCCTGTGGCCACCCCCTGCGATGCCGCCTCCGACGTAGTCAGCACCCAGCTGGAGCTGGAGCCACTCACGCTCGCTCCACCGCAGCCGGACCTCTCGCGGGTTACTTGACGCCCCCTGCGTCCCCCGCGCACGTCAAATGACACCTCCGCGGCCACCACAGCCGTGGAAATAGCCTCCGCCTCGGAGCCCGCAAATCATGCGGCTGCTCCGCATCCACAGCCTCCGGTGCTCGTTCCGCCGCCACAAGAGTCGGTGCAAAGCGAGGCCCCTGCATCGACTGCAGAGCTTCTGCGGTCTCTCCTCTCCCTGGCCGTGAACTGCGTCCAGAAGGTTATGGCCGGGCAGGAAAACTTCCCTACCGTCATGCAGGCCCTCTTACAAGGCTCCCCCATCATAGCCGCTCTCACTCAGATCTGGCTCCCCAGGCCCTAGCTCGGACCCGTGCCCAGATATCTCCGGCATCCAGAAGTTCCTATCAGAGGAGCCGACTGTGATTGCCGGAGATCTGCGCCGCGCGTTCCGGACTCGGGACACATACGCGTGATATGCACCGCCTCCCCGCGCTCCTCGAACGCATTAATTTTTAGTTTTAAGTTGCAGGACCAATCTGAAAATTAAAATCTCTCTCCCTCTCTCTCTCGATCTCTCCGAGCGAGCGGAAGCCACGTGCCTGGTCAAAACGCCGACCCGCCGCCGTGGCATGCCCGCTCGCCACCGGCACCCGCACATGCAACATCAGACGCAGGGAGCATCTCGGAGCCACGCTGCCGAGACGCCCCACGCGCGGTGCGCCCCTTGTACAATGCACCGTTGGATCGATGCCCCCCCTCACCTACTCCGCGTCGGTTATAAAAACCGGCGCAATTACTTTTAGTGCGCCCGGAGTATGACGTTGGCCAGCCCTATTGCCCAACACGTCAGCCCCGTGGTAGCCTCTTTCCCCCCCGACATCCGAAGTCCGGCGCCGAACTGAGAAATAACATCAAGCGCCCTCGCCTTTCCGTCCCACCGCTCACATACCTAAGGCGCGGCCAGCTGAGGTAACGGAAATGCGTCATATTTAGCGAGGTAACGCATGAGTCATGTTTTTTCGTGCGTGCAGCCGGCTCCATCAATTTATAAGACGTTATCACGTCAAAAAAATAGAAAGTTTACAAGAGGAATATTAGGTATAATAAAAATCAATTTTTTAGTTCGAAGCACTGTTGGGAATCTTGTAAAAACGCCCCATACAAAATTAAAAATAGCATGTGATGTCACACGCTTTTGAGTAGCTACGAATAAATGTATGTTCGCATACACAAAATATATAATATTTCCGAAGTTTGTTTTTGTCCATCCATGGTATTTTTTTTGTATCCGATGCTTAGGGAACATGCCCATACTGTGACCACATTTAACCTATTTTTATCCCCCCTCTCTTATATGCCGGTCAAACGGCAACACAATCGAAACCTATGCATGACGCGAGTGTTTAGTGAGGCGGCCGCTTATCAGTACTTAGTAGCAGGCGATCCATTTGCTCGTTTTTAGTCAATTATTATAAGACGTTATCGCAAAATATTAAAAAAATTATATAATACAGCTTTTCATAACACTTCTGTATCATTGAAATAGTTCCGCGATCTTGATTTTCTTCAGTGTGATAGCCTCTGGGACAATGTCGTTCTACCCTTTCGCAATTCACGAATGATTTTCACTCATCGCCTCCAAGTTCGAACGAGACTCGGGGGATTCCGTGTCGGGAATACCGAAACTGTTATCTCGACAGAAATCATGATTTCCTTTAAATTTTTTAAATGTTTTCCCTTATTGATTTCAGTACAGTTTAAACTTTAACATTTCAAACAATTTCATTTTATTTTCCTTCGTATCGTACCTATTGATTATTTATTATTAAATTGACTTACAACGTCTTAACCATGGGTGATGGGTATTAAAACCTGAATTTGGTGAATTAATTCCAACAATTTTAGCTTGTGAAATAACCCCGACCCTTAAATAACGCCTGAAGCCGACCTTCACCTTCCAAAATAAGGATCATACAACAATCAAAGAGAATATGGTCGATAGCCAATTCCGGAAGTTTTCCCTTTCAGCCACTCAATTAATCGTAAAATATTGGGACGCCTCGAGTCAGGGTCTTGAGTGTACTTATATCCTTTGGCCCTACTGGAGTGGCACTATCCCTACGGATTATAACGTATGAGGGCACATTTCGGCACGCGTGTACTCGACTGTACACGAGGTACAGTCACAAGCACTACTACCACCTAGGGCTGAGAGTGTATGCTCCTCCTATAAATCATCCCTGATTTTTTATTTTCTTTTTTTTTCTGAGAATTCTGAGCATTGAAAATACAACTCTGCGCTAGTACAATAGTGTTGAAAATCGAACACAATATGATTGTCGAGTCAAATGTCATATATGACAGCTCGATACTCGAAACTTTCATTTTCAACTCTATTGTACTAGCGCAGATTTCTATATTCAATGCTCGGAATTTTCTACGCCCTTCCGGATTCCGGAGCATATAAACGTGTGTGGAAACTCTCGGTACCTACGCAGTACGCAGAGTTATTATAAATGGCATATCTTCTTCTTATATTTAAAAATGGATTGCTGCAATTCCAATGTCTCGCTAAAACTCGAGAACGGCTCGATCAATTTGCTTATTTTGGTCTTGAAATGATTGTGATAGTTCAAGAATGGTTTGAACTCTGAGAGAGGTTGGAACAACTGTGGTGAAGATCTGAAACGACGCTTGAATTTTCCATACTAACTGCTCACTATGTTCAATTTGTCACGGGACTGTCACACACTAAGAGCTCCGTGGCCTAATGTATAACATTTATTCGCACTCAAGAGAGTGCAGGTTCGATTACCGGGCTGTGGCGTGTACCAATGAGACTTTTTCAGATCTCAAGTACATTATACGGACGCTCTAACGGTGAAGGAAAACAGCATGAGGAAACCCGCATATGGCCCCAAACGTATTGACCAGTCATTCCTCTGGACTAGGCTGACTATGTTGTGAGAATGTCGTATGTGCTTGGGCAACCATGCGACATTTAAAAAGAACAACTGTCCCAGGCACTACAGTATTTCAAGAGTGGTTACTTCGTTCGGAGAATACTGTATAAATCAATCAAATAACGGATGAAAAGGCCTTTGTTGTCTAATAATTATAATAGGTGCGTTCAGTTTACCTGTTTGGTTATTTATTTGTTCAGTTCATAAATAAGACAGAACTACGTGTGTCGGCTAGATAAACAGCTAGTTATAATATTATGATTAAAATTTTACTTATAATTTTAAATCAAATATGTAGCAGCCTGTACCTATCGTTGAAACAAAGACAAGTTAATATCGTGTAATACAAACTTCTAAAGCATTAGCTTACCCACAATATCGAAAATAGTTTCCCATCGAAAATCGATTTTACCGAGGTTATTGCGATGAAGGTAATTATGTACAGTCGAAGACATTGCAGGCTTATGAGTTTGCAAAGATCAATTTTCCGAAATTGATCATGTGGCTATTTCCCGACGGTGACTAGTGGAGGCTTCCACGTCGTTATAATTCGAACAAAACGATTAAACTGCAAAACGTAATTTTCTGACTATACATCACAATAGGCTAGATTTATTTCATTGCTATGAATAGTACATGCTCTAAGGTCTAAAATATGAGTAAGTTCTCAGAAGAAACAGTAAAATATTAAATAGATTTTTAATTATATTTTCATAGGTAAGGTACAGCTTGATTTCAGAATGAAAATGCTCCATACATATAATATTATTATGATGACACGCGTCATCTCGTAAAAATCGCGAAAATCGTTTTTTATCCCTCTGTGCGGAAGGTCGTAATTACTTTATTTCTGTGCGTGAGACAGAGTCAAATATACTTACATCATTCTTACTTCAAATTTGATTGAAAGGTAAAAAAACAAAATTGGAGATCGAAGAGGACCCTAACGCACTGAGTAGTGATTATGTACACTCGGTGCATAGAGATATATTTTATATCTCCTAAATCAGAGGCCTCGCAAACGCATGGAGCAAAGAGCGGGCGGCGCGGGTACCGTTGCCTTCGTTTTAGTGCCGTTCTAGTGTCGATAGCGTGAGGCGTGGTCGTTTAGGTACTGAGAATAACGCTAAATTACGTATTTATAATACCAAGTGCAGTGATATAATCTAAACATTGTGATTATTTAAATGATACTTAAAGTTAATAAATAAATAATAAAAAGTTAATAAAAATCGGAGTTGCACAGGCTGCTACAACATATTACGCCGTACACCGGATAAGCGTACAGGCATCCAAGAAAACTAAACGAATAATAACATATTGCATTCAATGCAACCAATCAATGCGTTAAGTTTACTACAGTGAAAAATTATTTTCTTAAATAAAAAAAACTTGAGAGGTGTCAAGGGACACCCGGATGGAACGAAGTTCCTTTCAATTAATTAGTGAAGGAATTGTAATAAGTTAAATTTTTTTTTTATTATTAACAAATATAATGTAATATAAACTTAATCAGTAGGCTCACTTTTAGTAATAATTGAGAGAGAGAGAGAGAGAGAGAGAGAGACAGACAGAGAAACACGCGCACGCCGCACAGCTTACAACTATAGCAATAAGTGTTGTTACAACTTTTTGTCGTAATTTTTTCCGTCTAGCCCCCTTTCGCAACGCGCGATAAGGAACTTCGGTCCAAAAATACTTTATGTAAATTAACAGTTCTATGGTATCTTACTTCAATAAAAGTTTGACTATCGACAACAAATTTAATTTCCCCTCACAGGTCGCTACTCAAACAGTACTATTTTATATTTGCGATGCGCGATATAATAGATATATACTTTTTTTTCGTATTTTGACTTACTTATTTCATTTGTCATATTTGCGTGCTAAGCAACCTATAGATAGAGTAATCGATGATCTATAATTCACAGAAATTTCATGCTCTTATCTTATTTTTTGAACGATTTCATTTTTCATGCTTTCTTTAAAAAAACATTTTTTTAGGAGATTATTTAGGTCTCAAACGCATTGTCTGCAAATTGCAAGTCTTCTGAAAATGGCCTCGCGCTAACGTGTTAACTTACATAGCATTTTTATTAAATAATTGTAAGATGTATCTCATTCCAAAACTACAAATAAAATTTTATAATATTTAGATAAAATAGGGATGATGACTACATCTAAAATATTAAGTTTCATTAATATACTCAGAAATATTGAGGCATTACAACTAAGTAAATGTAAAAAAATGTAATATTTCATGTGTAGTTTAGTAATTACATAGATACATCTAAAAAGTTTTTTTTTGCTAAATTAGTAAACGAAACCTATATCATTAGTTTACTTACATCATAGACAAAAACCATTAATTACGGTAAGTATAAACTTAAACGCACAAATATCGGAGATATTTACAGATATGTTCCTGCGGCCTTATACTTCATACAATTTTATCTAGGCGTGACGTCACAGCTAGGTACGACTTTAGTATGGAGCGTTTTCACGAGACTTGCGAATTGTTTTATACAAATCGCTGTCGCTCGTCTGTACCTTTGAAAATATTGTCTTTTGATATGCTGTTTCTTCTGAGAAGTTACTTATATTTAGGAGTAACATTCATTTATTTATGCAATAAAAAAATGTAGTCATCTAGCCTATTATCAAGTAGTGTAATAGTACCCCCCAATATTTCAGCATATAGTAGAGTAAACTAAATATTTTACATACATACAGTAGTCACATAGCTACCATATTCCTTATTCGCAACGATCATTAAATACTTTAATACACCCTTAATAGGGTAACTATTATCTCTCAAAAACGCCCTCTATACAAAATAAATTTAATTACTGTTGATCCTACTTACGTACAAATAACACAAAAATATTATTACGTGGTCGAGGTAACCGGAAGGTAGGTACTATGCTTTTCTACTAGATGGCATTTTATCACAGAACACGATATCATACGTTCAACTTGAATAGAAGAGCTAGATATAATAATAATTCAAATCTATTCTACTAGATGGCGCTTTGCGTGTAAGTTGTAAATCTTTTTTTAGAAAATCCACAAACGTAAGATGGCGTTATTCCAAGACGAACTTGAATTATTATTCTAGGAGTGACACATTTTATTTGCAACAAGTTTCACTAGATGGCAGTTTGCGTATAATGTGTTTGAAAAATATTAAAAAAAAACATTAGATGTTGATTTTCTTACTTCAAGGAATGGAGCTGATATAAAATGGTTCAAGGACTTCCAACATAAATTCTGGGCATCACAAATTTTATTTCCAACTAGCTTTTGCCTGCGGCTCCGCCCACGTAAATCCCACGGGAACACCGTACTTCTCGGGATAAAAAGTAGCCTACGTTTTAATCTAGAGCCTAAACTACTTGGTACAAATTCATCGTCAAAATCCGTTCAGTTTTTTTTGTGTGAAAGAGTAAGAAACATCCATTTATTATCTATATTCTTTTAGCTGATGGTTTTCGAAATAAACCGTGTGAATTGAGAAAGCGTTTTGACACTAGAATATTGTCAATAGATATTAACATTATTATCAATACCATTTTGATTTTACTATATTAATACATATTATTGCCCATGACTTCATCAGCGCAAAAAGGAAATCTATGTATCCAGTCCGTACATTTTCCACTAACTATGTAATAGGTATGACGTACGTTCTTTATCGGGTCGTATTTAATTCATTTTATTACGACAAAGTAAAAAAATTATAAGGCAAAGCTATTGAAAATAGAAAATGCTGAAAGAAACAAAAGAAAGCTTGAAAATTCCTATAGCTCCAACGCATTTTCTTAATATATTTGTATGTTATTATTTAGTCTGCATTTTCAAGTAGATAATATTTTTCCAATCCAATCTATTAAAATTTGAATATAAATTATTATAAAGTACTGGCTTTTGCCGCGGCTTAGCGATACAGTATCCCAAGGGTACACTGAACTTTTTTGGGATAAAGCGCCGCCAACGTTTTAGTCCAGAGTCTAAACTACTAACTACCATTACAAATTTCATCAAAATCCGTTCAGTAGCTTTTGCGTGAAAGAGTCACAAACATCCATCCATCCATTATCATAAACTTTCAGATTTATAATAACTGTCAGATTTATAACTTTGCACATTTAAAACACATATTTTAAAAACAAGTCCCCGATTGCATTGTCATATCTTTTCCCAGTTGCCTTGTTAATTATTAGCGACCCCATTAATGATAAAATTATAATTTATGGGGGTAAAATATATTATAGGTATTATTTCTATATTAAAAATATAGCATGGAATTATAAATTTAATATTATAAATGGGTCTTTAAAAAACCGGCCAAGTGAGAGCCGGGCTCGTGCCGGAAGGGTTCCGTACAAAACGGCAAAACGGTGGTTGATACAACACACGTGATTTTTAATTTTTACATTTAATGCCCCACTAAAATATTCATTTTATTCTGTTTTTAGTAAGTACCTATTTGTTTTTAATATTTCTCGACGAGACAGACAGACAGAAGGACAGACGAACAGGTGGACAGACGGACAGATGGGCAGATGGACAGATGGACAATTGGACAGACGGACAGACGGACGGACAGCGGAGTCTAAGTATATACGCCTTCGTAACAACAATTATAGCGCATTTTATTGTTCTGAAATTGAAATAGTTGATAATACTTACCTAGGTCGATAGTAAATTTTCTTGGTCACCACAAATTATTCGAATATGCGATGAGCTTAAAGCATTACAATCTAACATCTACACAATTAAAAATAAAATACCTTTTAAGATTAGATCAATGTTGTACAATGCCCTCGCCGACTCCATTATTAATTACGGCATAACCAGCTACGGAAGAACTTACAAAACTTACCTCAGTAAAATTCTAAACCTCCAAACCAGAATCCTGAAAAAACATCTGTGTGCCAACCAATATTAAAGTAAAATATAAAAAATAATAATAAAGAATTATTTAAATATTGTAAAGTACTTACTTCCGATCACACTTAAAGTCAACTACTGCATTCTAAAAGATGACGATCAATTTATATGATGGCAATCTTCAAAAACATAACCCACAACATCCAGACGCGACAAAAACAAAAAACGAATTAGTTATATCAAGGGCAACTGATGCTTATGGAGAGAGAACAACTGAATATATAGAACCTCGCTTAATTGATAAACTGGACCTAATAATTGTAAGCAAAATTTGTCTAAACAATATTAAATACTAGTGTCCTTACATCCTAATTAAATACTTTTGCCCGCAGCTTCTCCCGCGTGGGATAAAACTTATTTAGCTAATATACTTGCAATATAATAATAGCACAGAGTAAAAATATATACTTTATAATACATTTTCACATGTACTTTTTAAATGATATCTCCTAGTTATAGTATCCTAAATAAGGATAAATAAATTATATCCGTCTAAATAGCTTCTGAAAATACCACATTATTTCTGATATTTTTTTTACAATTAGAATGGATGTATCCTTAAAAGATAGACATATCTATGCCATCGCGGACTTTTTTGTAGACCTATAAAAGAGAAACAATCCCTCCATACATTGTTTTGTTATTTATCTCCAACGTTAGGTTAGGTTAGGTAGCGTTTTCGATAAAAGTTCCCAGACGGTTTGATTTTTTCCGACACCTTCAACAATTATCGTCATAAATCAAACAATTTCCAAAAACCTTAACAAATTATTATCGACCTAAACCTTCCTAAGGAACCACTCTGTCGGTAAATATAAACGGCATGAAAATCCTTTCAGTAGTTTTTGAGATTATCGCGAACATACAGACAGACTCAGCGGGGCACTTAAGTATCCAATGTCCGTCTCCTGGTTCTATGCTACCTCCCCACCAATTTTCAGTCAAATCGGCACAGCCGTTCTTGAGTTATAAATACTTTTCTTATTTATATACTTTTCTTATTTATATTTATATACTTTTCTCAGTATTTTTTAATTTTTGTTCTGACAAGACGCGGAATCATGACATCTAGAATTACATAGTACATAATGTTTCTTATAGGTGCACCTTTTAGTAGAACACTGTGTATTCAATTTTTCACAGGAACATTTTAAATAACCTTGACACTACACTCCTGAAATTATTTTACTAAACTTATTCCAGGAATATAATTATAACACTAAACTAGGACCGTATTAAAATTTTATTCCTAGTAAGATAAGTAATGAATCGCTTTCTTATACCTATGTTATGGTATATAATTATATTCCTAGAGATATAACTATGTTACCGCTTTATCTATCGTACTGCGCCATAATACAGATAAGCTTAAAGCACTTTTCTTACACAAGGTCCCAGATGAACGGGATTAAGATTTTTTGTTAATTGTTTTTACCCGACTGTCAGGAAGGGTTATGTTTTTGTATTTGTTTTTATATTCAAGTCTATATGTTTGGTATATTTTTTAATAATTCATAAATAACTTTTCAATTGCTTATGCTACCTTGCATAATATTATGTTTACACTCCAGACAAACCTTAGTGGTTTATGGAGTGTACAATTTCATTAAATGTATGTTTCTGTATGAAAATAAAATAATAAAGTGATAGGGTCCCGTTTTTACCCTTTGGGCTTGGACCCAAAAATAAAATTTAAATACTTAAATTATAAGGTGCATTATAATATAATATTAACGTTCAAACGAATTTAATTAATTTTTTAGGGTTCCGTAGTTCACGCCTCGGAACCCTTATGTTTTCGTCATGTCTGTCCGTCCGTCTTCGGCATACCATTTGTATGTGCTAGAAAGATGAAACTTTGCACGGATACATTGTGTATTTACCACTTCGACAAAGGGCTAAAATAAAACCTCGAATAATATACACGTAGAGTGGGGACGATTTTTTTTCTCTTTTCTCGCATCTACCCCATAAAGTGGGGTATCATTAGATAGGAATTTTTTTTAAATTGAGAGGTTGCTAAGACGATTTTTTATTTATGTATCAGTTTGCGAGATATTTAACATTAAAGCACATTTTTTTGTTAAAATGGGGCGTCCCCCCCTCTAAAAGCTACTGGCTGGCTCTAAAAATCTGAAAATATTCATGATGGTAGTCCATGTAATATAATTGGAAGGAAAACTATAACGGCTTATGTAATAATAGTATCTGGGTAACTTGAGTTTGCTCGGAGTTCTGGTATATAATAAAAAAATAAAAAGAATCAAAAAAATATTTATCTTACCGAGATGAGAACACACCACACCATATTCCGAATTTTCGATCAAAGCAAAAACCTTATACCAAACTGCCAATGTATATGACATAATAGTATCGAATTTTTTTATATATTGTTGCACGAAGAAAGATAAAACATAATTTATGGCTTAAAAATGCGCAGTTTCTCAGGGATAAAACCTATCTAGATCGATTTTTTCCCCCAAAACTCCCTGCATACTAAATTTCATAGCTACTGTTTTAGCTATATTTGTCATCATTATATTAATACGTGAAGCAAAAATTTCAAGTACGGTTTTACGCGAATTGTGCGAACGGATAAGTGTGAAATTTGGCACATTCAAAGTTTAAGTGGAGGACGGCCTGCCGAAAGCTAATATTTTTAAAAATAACACTTGCAAATGCATTAAATTTATAAAAATAACGACAACACACACTACCTCACACATACTAACATATTACAGTAGTTTTGACACAATAATTGTCAATGAGTATCAATCATCTTTCTTTCACATTCCATAAACAACATTTACATATTTTTATTGCGTATCTAAGAGCAAAGGAACCTAAAGAGGATGAAACTTTAAAATTAAAACATGAACATGAAATTATGGTCGAATTTCGGCCACACTGGCGAATTTTATTATTAGTGTAAACTCTGTGTTAAAGCGATTGACACCGTTCAACACCAACGTTCGTCAATACACGGAACTTTCTGCTGTGCCTCCAGTTTTTAAATCAGTGAATTCCTCCCGTAGAATGCTCGTAGCCCACACCCATGACCCACCGAATGTAATTAGAGTACGCCTACTGTTTTGTATCCAGATTCCAGAGTTTCACGTAAAACTGAATACAAATATCTATTTTATCCGTCTAGGATTAAAGGCAAATTTATATAACAGTATAATAAATTTACCGAATGCATTAGAAAAGATATAGAAGCGACATAAAGTTGTATTAAGGCCATAAGTTCTTAACAAGTGTGAAGTTAGTTATCTATAGTTTCCAGTCGGTCGCATCGGAGACGCATGGCGGAACTGTGGGCCAGCACTTACCAGTCCGGATCTATTTGTTGCAACCGTTTCTCATGATTTGCAATAGGCTATTCCACATTTTTTTCAAATATATTTGAGAATGTTCGTATCGATTCGATCGGCAGAGCCCCTCTACTTGGGGTGGGGATGACACGCCCAGTACGAGTACTGGGCGCATTGCGTCAGTTTAGGGGAAGAGCCCCCACGGCAGAAACGGGGGAAACCCGTGGGCGAGCAAAAAGGGGAAAATTTTGCCAACCGCGTATGTCGGACCGCGGACTCAACCGACCAGGGGAAAGGGTGGGAGTTTAAAACTTCCGGGCCCCGACTTTTTATGTCGGGCGGGAAGGTACGTCACGGAGTCGACGGGGTGGCAATAGGGATGCCACTCGTCAGGAACCGGACGAATCTAGAAGAATTACACCGGCATCTGGTTTGCCGGCGTAAGGGAAGGTGAGGGCGATACGATCCCACGGTGGATGGGGCGCAGCTGCGCCAGGGCGCATCATTGCGCTGGGGGGGCGCATCAGTGCGCCAGGGCTCCTCCTCTTCGGGGGCGGCGGGGCGGGCTGTGTGGCTCCGCTGGGTCCTCTGGTGGGACGGCATCTCTTGGCAGGCGGTGGCGGTCGGGCGGGCGTGCCACGGCGCCAGGTCGGTCAACTCGAGGCATCCGCACGCGCGAACAGTTTCGCGGAGAGCTGGGCCACAAAGGCCTCTACGCTCTCCACCCTGAGGTCCCTCGCGATGGTGGTGTTGCGGACGTACCACGGTGCGCCCGCAATTCGGCGCAGCACCCGGTTTTGGGCTCTCTGCAACAACCCTTTTTAGGGTGCAGAGAGCAAGTGGTGCCACGCGGGTGCCGCGTACGTAAGGCGGGACCGTACGTACGTCTGGTAGAGGGCGATGCGCATCCTCAGGGGGATCTGCGGGGACGCGTAGGCCGGACGCAGCTAGGCGAACTCGGCGTTCGCCTTCGCCACCGGCGATGAGCACTGGGCGGCCATAGAGAGTCGGCGGTCCAGGGTGACCCCGAGGTACCTGGCTGTTCTCCCCCACGGGATCACAGCATCACCAATTTTCAGAGGCGCCGGAAGGTAGCTCTTGCTGATGGCGAGCGCCTGGGACTTACCTGCGTTGACAGATAGTCTCCAGTTGCTCAGCCAGTCAGGGAGGAGATCCAGCGTCCTCTGAAGCTTGATGGAAGCATGTTCGGTGGTCAACGAGGAGGTAATGTACGCCGTGTTGTCGGCGTACAGCGCCACGGTGGTGCATGTGCCCGCGGACCAGGGCACCACGCTGGCGTAGAAATTGTAGAGCCCTGGAGAGAGAACACTACCTTGCGGGACGCCAGCGGTGATGGGGCGCTCGCCGGAGAGGACTCCGTCAACGCGCACCCTGAAGGTCCTGCCGGAGAGGAAGGAGGCCACTAGCCTTACCAGGGGGGGAGGTACGTTGGCCCGGATGAGCTTGCAAAACAGACCCTCATGCCAGACACTGTCGAACGCCTTCTCCATATCTAGAAATACGGCTACCGACGATTCCTTTTTGTTAGCCGCAACGGACAGGTGGTGAATAACACGTACCAGCTGGAGGGTGGTACTCAGGTTGGACCTGAACCCGAACTGTTCCTCACGAGGAGGGAGGTAAGGGAAGAGGTGTTTTAGAAGGAGGAGTTCAAAGACTTTAGAAAGGGTGGAAAGGAGGGTAATGGGCCGGTAGCCCTCGGCCTTTCTTAATTTTTGTGGGGTTTGGGGATGCTTATAACCAGGCCCATTTTCCAGGGGGAAGTAAAGTGGCCGGTCCTGACGATGCCATTATAGAGGCGAGTCAGGGCGGCCACCGTCCTGAATGGAAGGTGGCGGAGTGCGGAATTTGGGATGCCGTCTGCACCGGGGCCCTTTTTGGGTTTAAGGCGACAGAGGGTCTTTTGGACCACCCTCGGTGAGAAGGAAAAATTTGGAGGGGAGGGGGGAGAAAGAAGGAAAACCTTTACCTCCTCAGAGACCATTCGGGCATGTTCCGTTGCGGTCGTCGGCAGCGGTGAGAATTGGCGCTCTAGGTGCTCGGCATGAATGTCCGCTCTATCCTCTGCATGGTACCTGAGGTTGCCATCTGGGTGAAGCAGGGGGCACACACGGGGGCTGTGGCTCCGGTAAGGCTGCGGCAAAAGCGGTGGAGGGAGGGCCAGTCCTACCCCGCGTCCTGGATGCGTCGGGTCCAGTCTGCAGCGTTGAGGTTCTCGAGCGCGGCCTTCACTTCTGCAGTGAGGCGGTTGAGCTGCGCCTTCTGCGTTGGGCATCTGGCGCAGATGGCAGCGCACGCGCTTTTTCTCCACTATGAGGTCAGCGATGTGGCGGGGAAGAGGGGGCCGCTTGAAATGGCGGCGGGTGGGCGGCTGGGTTGCCGCGTCCATTGCAGCTGTTATCGCCTCGGTGATCTGCAGCGTCATAGACTCGACGGTCTC
The DNA here is from genome assembly GCA_037179445.1 of Phengaris alcon alcon. Classification (NCBI taxonomy): domain Eukaryota; kingdom Metazoa; phylum Arthropoda; class Insecta; order Lepidoptera; family Lycaenidae; genus Phengaris; species Phengaris alcon. The sequence goes on from JAYRCH010000305.1 coordinate 782,742, forward strand.
TGCAGAATCAACCGGGAAATTGGGCGTAGACTCGTGTAGCTGCAACGTGAAGGCGTCCCAGTTGCGGACTGTGTAGGGGGGAGGAGAGGGGACGCACACGGGATTGGCGCGTAAGATGGCCAGGACAGGAAGGTGGTCGGACCCAAGGGCCACATCGAGAACCTCCTGGTGGAGGTCGCCTGAGAGCAGGTGGGTGATGGCCACGTCGAGAACATCAGGTGAGTGTTGAGGGTTCTCGGGGTTCTCGGGGTGGGTGGGCGTGTATGTATGTACCCGCCACAGAGTACCCGACTCGTTTCGAGTCAGCATGTAGGCGGTTTCCGTCCGCGTTGGGAACACGAGAGCCCCATCCGGGGTGCTTACAGTTAAGATCTCCGGCAATCACAGTCGGCTCTACTGATAGGAGACTTTGGATGTCGGAGATATCTAAACGTGCTAAACGTGACCCCGGAGGTTTGTATGCCGCGAATAGGCGTGTACGGTGGGAGCCGAGGAGCAGTTCTACGCCAAGGGCGTAGAGCGAAGAAACCGCTTGGAGCTGGTGCGGAATCCTCCTACCGACCAGAAACTACTACCGCCCCCCAAAAAATCCTGGCGGTAAACATGAAATCCGGGGGCATTGAAACGGTCCTGGGGGGACAGGAGGGTCTCGCTCAGCAAGGCGACGTCCACCTCGTACTCCCGAAGGAGGTGGCGAATCAGGGTCACCTTGCCACGGACCCCCGGACGTTCCAGTGGACGACCTTTAGGGAAATTGGGGCGTGGGGAGCCATAGGGATATTAGTTTGGCAAAGAGGGTGGCCCCCTCGGGGAGGACTCTTAAGATGGTTTGGAGAATTTCCTCCCCGGCCAGGATTTTATTAAAGGCATCCAAGGCCAGGGAGAGCAGAGCTTTAATAAGCTGGGCCGTGATCCTAGAGGACTCGCGGCGATGAGAAGAAGGGGGAGGCACGAGAGAGCAGAGTGGCGGTTGTGACCGCCGGGTTTGCAGGCTCGGTCGGTGACTTCAGTCACTTCGGCGGATTTCGTGGCCGGCTGAGCAGTGCGTTTAGTACGCAAGCGCGGGGGGCGCGGGGTGCGCTGAGGGAGGGGGGGCTAAAATGGCATCGCCAGCCGGCGGTACGGCTTCAGCAGGGGGTAGGGGGAGAGGGAGGGGTTCGAACTCCGAGTCCGTGGCGGCAGTGGAGGTCGCACCGGATTTGGCCCGCTTTTTGGTTCTAGTCCGTTTCCGCTGCTTCCGAGCAGATGCAGGAGGGGAAGCAGCGGGGCAGGTGGTGTCATTTGCCTCCGCCATTAGAGATGTGGCGGTAGGCGGCGGCAGAGAAACCTCTCTTTCGGTTATTGTAGGGGCATGACTTACCCGATTGGTGGTTCGAGTTGTGCGGGCAATGGGGCCCGCGTGACGGTTCCTGGCCTCCCGACGGAAGTACGGGCAGGACCGGGAAGACCCGACTGTTGGCGGGGTGAGGCCCCTTGCAGTTTATGCAAGCGGGCTGGTCGGTTGTAGGTCGGGGGCAGTCGGAGGCGGCGTGCTCCTCGCCGCATCTGACGCACGCCAGCTTACAGTGGCAGTTTCGGCTAGAGTGCCTAAACTGCTGGCAGCGGTGGCACTGGGCGGGGCTGCTCTTTCCACGCCAGGCTTCCACCTTTATTCCCGGCATATTTAGTAGCTCAGTTACCTGGTAGCTGCCTGGTACCAGGTTCGGGGTGCGCTTCAATAGCACGAAGTGGGAGCACCCGAAGCGGTCCTTCCTGGAGAGGATTCGGGACACGTGCTCCACTTCGAATCCCTTTGTGGCGAGATCAGCTGCTATCTCCTCTGTGGGGGTATTGACCGGTAGTCCGTGGATGCCTACCTTTAATCCGCGGTCCTGGGGCAGCGCGTACGAGTACCAGCTGACCCGGGTGGACTCGCTCAGGTCAGCTAGGTACCGCTGCACGCACCGGTACTCTTTTTCACATGCGGGGCGTGTCCTAGGAGGTCCCTGAGGCGACGGAAGTGGCCTGCCCAGTCCTCCAGCTTCTCCACGATGAGTGGGGGGCACCGGGGGGCAGGTTTCGGCGGCGGTGATGTCACATTCGCTGCGGGGGCGGTAGAGGTTACCGTGAACGAGTCAATCGGCGAGGGGGCCCTCGAGGTAGTGGCCACGGGAGATCCGGACGGTGCAGAGGCTGTGGTCGCTGCGGCGTAGGTAACCGGACGGTCGGCACGCTTAGCCGGCGGCGAGACGTCCGAGGAGACTTCCTGCCTCTGTCGTTTGTTGGCAGCTGCAGGGGGTACGGGGGGTTGGGGCATGTTAGTCGATAAGGGGGCAGACGTGGGGCCGCCCAGACTACTGGTACTTACCTCTCTGCGGTCTTCTTCCGGCGGAGAGACCGGCGAGGAGAAGGGGCGAGCTGAGTGTTCACAGATGAAGGTGCAGACGGTGGGCGGGGGGTGCTCACCTCCGCAGTGCGGCGCAAAGGGCGCGGCGGAGAGGTCGAACCCTGATCGACTGGGCGGGGCGGTGGCCCAGACTCGCGGCGGGTCGCCATCGGAGGGCATTTGGGCGGGGGGGTATCAGTACACTCCCGCGAGAATTCCGGGGACGGCCCGGGGCGAGCGGTATCCGTACCGCTCAAGCTGGGCTCGGTGGGCGTGAGGTACGCGCGCTCGGACGTTCGCGAGCTCGACCTGGATGAGGTTGAGCTGCGCGCCGATCCAGAGCTAGCGCGAGAACGGCTGGAGCGATCGCGGCTATGCGGCCGCGGGTCGCGATCGGCCATGGTGACGGGACACTTATTAGCGTTCACCGTATATGATAGGAATATGACATGTATATAATGTTCACAACAAACAACACTATATATAACATGTACACAGAAAAGTTAATAAAAAAGTACTCACACACAAACACAGGTATCACTAAATACTAAACACGTATTCAGTGTCAAAATAGTAGTCACTATAGTGTACTTACTTTGCATGGTTAAAACTTAGAGGGTGGCTCCCCGTGACCCAACGTTGGAGAGAAGGAGACTCTTCTCAGCTCGACGCCGGGCCCCTGAAAAGGGCCTTGGCGGATTACCAACGTCAGGGGCATAGCCCCTCTAATTGGGATGACGCGCCCAGTACGAGTACTGGGCGCAAAGAGTCAGGTTTTTGGGAAGACCCCCCGCGGCAGAACGCGGGGAAAACCCATGGTAGGGCAGCCGACAACAGCAAGGGAGTGACGACATGCCAATCCAGGCCCAACCGAAACCGGCGGTCGGCTCCAAGCGGCGCGTGGGGGTCCCGACCCAGGGGCCGGGAAACGTGTGTGGTTCCACTCCCTCACGCGCCGCGTTTACCGGACCGCGGACGCGAACGACCTGGGGAAAGGGGGGAAGTCGAAGGGGAAAGACTTCCGGGCCCCGACTTTGTTTGTCAGGGGGAAGGTGCGTCAAGGAGGCGACGGGGTGGCAAGAGGGCTGCCACTCCGACAGGCCCCAGACGATTTATTGAAGTTGAAGTTTACACCGGCAGGTTTGGGTTTCTACCGGTGTATGGAAAGGAGCGGGGGGGGATTGTGATCCCGCGAAGGTGGAGCGCCTGTACAGGCGCCTCGGTATGGCGCATGTCAATGCGCCGGGACTCCTCCTCTTCGAGGGCGGTGTTCGGGCGCGCCATAGCGCCTGGACTCCTCCTCTTCTGGGGTGGGGGGGGCACATCATTGCGCCCGGGCTCCTCCTCTTCGGGGGTGGCGGGGGTCCGATGGGGCTGCCGGCGGGACAGCGTCCCTCGGCAGGATGTGGCGGTCGGGCGGGCGGGCGTGCCACGGCGCCAAGTCGGTCAGCTCGACAAGACGCGAGGCATCCGCTCGCGCGAACATGTTGGTGGCGAGTCGGGCCACGAAGGCCTCCACGCTCTCCATCCTAAGATCCCTCTCGATGGTGGAGTTGCGGACGTACCAGGGGGCGCCCGCAATGTGGCGCAGCACCCGGTTCTGGGCTCTCTGCAGCGTCCTCTTCTGGGGTGCAGAGAGCAGATGATGCCACGCAGGTGCTGCGTAGGTGAGGCGGGACCTAATGTAAGTGTTATACAAGGCCGTCCGCATGTTGAGGGGGATCTGAGGAGAAGAGAAGGCGGAGTGCAGTTGCGCGGTGGCCGATTTGGCCTTCGCCACTGCATGCTGGCGTTGGGCGACCATGGAGAGACGGCGATCTATGATGACACCTAGATATTTCGCCGTTCTTCCCCATGGTATCTCGGCGTCTCCGATCTTCAGAGGAGCTGGGAATCCCGTTCTCGTGGTGACGGCGAGCGCCTGGGACTTACCTGCGTTTACAGACAGTCGCCAGTTGCTCAGCCAGTCAGGGAGAAGGTCCAGCGTCCTCTGAAGTTTCAGGGCGGCATGATCGGGTGTTAGCGAGCTGGTGATGAACGCCGTGTCATCGGCGTATAGCGCTGCGGTGGTACCCGGGTCCTTTGGCACATCGCTGGCGTAGAAGTTGTACATGCTTGGCGAGAGCACGCTGCCTTGAGGTACGCCGGCGGTGATGGGACGCTCGCTGGAGAGAACGCCGTCGACACGCACCCTGAAGGTGCGGCCGGAGAGAAAAGATGCCATAAGTCTTACCAGAGGGGGTGGGACGTTGGCTCGGATGAGCTTGAAGAGCAGACCTTCATGCCAAACACAGTCGAACGCCTTTTCCATGTCGAGGAAGACTGCGACCGAGGATTCTTTCTTGTTGGCCGCAACGGACAGGTGGTGGATGACCCTTACCAGCTGGAGAGTGGTGCTCAGCTCCGACCGGAAGCCGAATTGGTCCTTGCGAGGAGGGAGGTGAGGAGCAAGGTGCTTGAGGAGAAGGACTTCAAAGGTTTTTGAAATGGTTGAGAGGAGGGTGATGGGGCGGTAGCCCTCTGCCCTTCTCAGGTTCTTATGGGGTTTGGGGATGGTGGTAATTATCCCCAATTTCCAGGTGGTGGGAAAGTGTCCGGTCCTGACAATTCCGTTGAAAAGACGGGTCAGGGCGGCCACCGTCCTGAAGGGGAGATGACGAAGGGCAGAGTTGGGAATACCATCTGCTCCGGGGGCCTTCTTGGGTTTAAGGCGTGCGATCACCTTCTGCACTTCCCTCGGAGAGAAGGAGAAGGAAGGGGGGGAGGAGGGAGAGAGTAGGAATACCTTTACCTCCTCGGAGACCGTTCGGGCGTGGTCCGTTGCGGTCGTTGGCAGTGGTGAAAATTGGCGCTCGAGGTGTTCAGCATGAATCTCTGCTCTATCCTCTGCACGGTACCTTAAATTACCATCCGGGTGGAGCAGGGGGTAAACAGGGGCAGTGGCTCTGGTAAGACTGCGGCAAAAACGGTGTAGGGAGGGCCAGTCCTCACCCGCCTCCTGGATGCGTCGGGTCCAGTTTTCCGCACTGAGGAGCTCTAGCTTAGATCTTACCTCAGCGGTGAGGCGGTTGAGCTGCGTCTTCAACGCTGGGCATCGGGTGAGTTGCCATCGTCGTCGCAGGCGCCTCTTGTCGGCGATCAGTTTCGCTAAGTAGCGAGGTAACGGGGGCCGCATGTATTGGCGGTGGGTGGGCGGCTGGGTAGCCGCATCCATTGCAGCTGCAATCGCCCCGGTGAGCTGCTCCGTCATGGCTTCGACTGTTTCAGCAGAGTTCACCGGGAAATTTGGAGTGTTCTCGTGCAGCTGCAACGAAAAGGCGTCCCAATCTCGGACTGGGTATGAGGGGAGGGGGGGGACACTAACCGGGGAGGCTCGGATGGTGGCCAGGACCGGAAGATGGTCGGAGCCATGAGCCACGTCGAGTACCTCCTGGTGAAGGTCGCCTGCGATACGATGGACGATTGCCACGTCCAGGACGTCAGGGGAATACGAGGGGCTCTCAGGGTAGTGGGTGGGGGTGTAAGTACCCACCACCGTGTACCCAACTCGTACGGAGTCGGCAAGCAGTCGTCTGCCGTCCGCGTTTGGCGCGCGGGAGCCCCACTCGGGGTGCTTACAATTTAGATCTCCGGCAATCACAGTCGGCTCATCTGATATGAGCCTGTGGATGTCGGAGATATCTAAATGTGACCCCGGGGGCTTGTAGCACGCGAATATGCGGGTGCGGTGGGTGCCGAGTGCCACTTCGATGCCCAGCGCATAAAGGGAAGACACCGAGGGGGTTGGGAGGAGTTGGTGGAGGATCCTCCTGCCGACCAAGACAGCAAGGCCTCTACACGCTATCGCTCCGCCGAGGTAGTCCTGGCGGTATACGATGTACCCAGGAGCATGAAATCGGTCCGAGGGGGAGAGATGGGTTTCGCTTAAGAGCGCGATGTCAATCTCCTGTTCCCTGAGGAGATGACGGATCGGAGCCATTTTTCCGCGGACCCCTCGGACGTTCCAGTGGATAATCTTTAGCGAGGATGGGGCGTGGGAAGCCATTTAGAGATTAATTTCGTGGCGAGGGAGGCCCCTTCAGGGAGGGCCGACAAAAGGGTAGTAAAAATGTCTTCCCCGGCCTGGATTTTGGAAAATATATCCATGGCCAGGGAGAAGAGAGCGTGAATTAGCTCGGCGGTGGATTCAGGGGCCTCGGGGGCCTCTCTCCTGGGGCGACGCTGAGAAAGCGGTGGGGCAATTGCTGGCAGGGTGGCGGCAGCTGCTGCTGGATTGGCGGGCTCGGTAACGACCTCGGCCACTTCGGTAGTTATAGTGGCCGCCGGAACCTTGCGCGAGGCACGAGAGGTGCGCGGGGGGCGCGGGACGCGCTGGGGTAGGGGGGGGGGCCGACGAGGTGGCATCGGCCTTAGGGAGCGGAAGCGCGAGGGGCTCGTATTCCGAGTCCGTTGCTGCCGCAGAGGTGGCTCCGGACTTGGGGCCCTTCTTCTTCGTCCTCATCCTAATCCTCTTCTTCCGTACAGAAGGGGTGGGGACTGTGGATGACGCGGGACGGGGGGTAGGGGCGTTGGCCTCGGCCATAAGAGATGTGGCCGTAGGCGGTGGGGGGGGGACCTCTTTCTCCGTAATGGGAGGGTCATGACTTACCCGGGGAGCGCGAGAAGTGCGGGCAGTAGGTCCTGCACGGCGGTTCCGGGGGTTCCGGGACTCCCGTTTATAAACCGGGCAGAGTTTGCTGTTAGCCGGGTGGGCCCCTTGGCAATTGACGCAGGTGGGCTGCTCGGTGTGTGGGCGGGGGCAGTCAGCTGCGCGGTGCTCTTCGCCGCACCTGACGCACGCCAGCCTACGATGGCAGTTCCGGCTGGAGTGTCGGAACTGCTGGCAGCGGTGACATTGGGCGGGGCCGTCCTTGCCACGCCAGGCTTCCACCCTAATACCTGGCATGTGAAGAAGCTCCGTAAGTTGGTAGATCCCGGGGAGCAGGTCCGGGGTACGCTTCAACAGCACGAAGTATACGCAGCCGGGGCGGTCCTTCCTGGCCAGGATCCGGGACACGTACTCGACTTCGTAACCCTTCTTTTCGAGTGCGGTGGCAATGGCATCGGTGGGAGTGTTGACCGGCAGGCCGCGGATACCTACCTTAAGTCCACGGTCCTGCGGTAGCGCGTAAGAGTACCAGCTTACGTGCTCGGTCTTGCTCAGGTCGTCCAGATATTTTTGGACGACACGGTATTCTTTTTCCCCTCCAGGGGTAAATTTGACCCCTAATCCCAGCGGCTTCGCGTTGGGGGGGTGGCCGAGGAGCTCCGCAAGGTTGCTGAAATGCCTCACCCAGTCCTCCAGCTTTTCCACGATGAGTGGCGGGCAGCGGGGTGCGGGGGGAGGCGGTGGCGAAGTCACATTCCGCGATGGTGCCGCGGTTGTTGCCGTGGTTACGTCCATCGGCGATGCGGCCCTCGAGGTTGGGGCCGGTGGAGTTGCGGTGGGGGCAGCAGTAGTCGCTGCTGCGTAGGTGGCCGGGCGGTCAGCGCGTTTGGCAGGCGGCGAGACATCAGAGGACACCTCCTGCCGTTGTCTCTTGGTTACCTGCACGGGCGGGGCGGGGGGCGGGGGCATGGTGCTCGACGAGGGAGCCGGCACGGAGGCCCTCGGAGCAGGCACACTCACCCCTCTTTGATCCTCTTCGGGCGGGGAGGCCGGCGAGGGGAGGGCGAGCTGTGAGCTCGCAGTGGATGGTGTAGGCGATGGGCGCGGGGCGCTCACCTCTTCGGTTCGGCGCACAGGGCGCGGCGGAGAGGCCGAACCCTTATCGGCTGGGCGGTGCGGCGGCCCAGACTCGCGGCGGGTCGCCGTCGGAAGGCATTGGGGCGGGGGGGTGTCAGTACACCCCCGCGAGAATGCCGAAGACGGCCCGGGGCGAGCGGTATCCTTGCCGCTCAAGCTGGGCTCGGTGGCTGCGAGGTACGCGCGCTCGGACGTACGCGAGCTCGACCTCGATGAGGCGGCGCTACGCGACGTACCGGAGCTGGCGCGGGAGTGGCTGGGGCGGTCACGGCTATGTGGCCGCGAACTACGATCGGCCATGGTGACGGGGCACTAATTTAGTGTCCTCCGAGGATAGGAGACATGTTTACAATGTCACAATGTTACTAACACTAGACACATATGTACACATGAATATAAAAGTAATTAATACAGACAGTACTCACAACACAAAGGGTCTTCATACACGGCACAGGTACACTAAACACAACACGTATTCAGTGTCAAAGTAGTCACTATAAGTGTACGTACTTGCACGGTTGGTTCACTGGGAAGGCTGGCTCTCCGTGACCCGACGTTGGGAACAAGTTCCCAACGGGAGGCCAAGGGCAGTGCAACCCTTCAGCAGGCGGCAATCCGCTCGCTATTCTGACGAATAACGAGAAGATTGTCGGTCGCGAATGGGGTATAACGGCACTGCACAAGGGGCGGGTCGGCACGAGCGTGGAGTGAGAGGGACACTCGACACGTTCTGAGCGGGACGGCACTACCGCGGAGTGAGCGAGTCACTGCGACGCGGATAACGCGAGACGGCACGAGAACGCGGAGCAACCGAGATAGCACTACCACACGCGAGAGACAGGACGATCCCCAACGTTGGAACGAATTCCAACGGGAGGCCAAAGGCAGAGCAACTCCTCAGCAAGGCGGCAATCCACACTTTATTCTAACGAATAAGGAGTGAATTGACGATCGCTATATGGAGTCTGTAGGCACTGCACTTTAGAGCGAGTCGGCACGAACGTGGTGTGAGCGAGACACTACGACACGCTGTAGGAGACAGGACGAATCAATGGTCCTGGTGTTTATTCGATTTGATTATGTTCTTATAACGTCACTTACAAGAAAAATATGGCGGCTCGTGTTATCGGTCACGTGACATACAGATAATAAAACTATAGTTTTATTTTCGAAATTATAAATAAATCACATATTTATAATTATATAACAAAATAGTGTTGCATTCGTATTTTTATGATATAAACTATATAAATAACAAATATATATCATTTTATGTTGATTGATGAAACTAGCCTATTAAGGCAATTGATGAAATGAGTATTTTTTTTTATAAATTAATATTTTTTTTTATTTATATTATATTTAATTTTTTTTATATACTTAGATTTATAATTATTGTATTAATTGTTGCATTGTTTTAAGGTTTCCGTAATACTCAAGGAACCCTTATAGTTTTGCTCTGTCCGTCTGTTCGTCTGTCTTTCTGTCTGTCTGTCCGCGCTTCTATCTTCTGTAATTATGAATATAAATGGACAAAATTTTGTAAAAATTTTGTTAAAGTTTATGGTATAGATCTCGGTTTTCGGAACCATAAAATAATGATAATTTTACATTTTAGGGGTGCCTCTCCATACGTGTGAAGTAACGATGAAAAATATTTTTTCATTTTACCCCATCATGTGGGGTATCGTCGAATAGGTCCTTTCAAATAAATGCAATGTTTCATACTTGACTTTTTTACAAAGTCAATCATTTTGCATATCAGTGTGCATATCTAAACTATGAGATATAGAAACTTGTAAGTTTCAATGCTGATAGATCGTGCTAAAAACTTTTTAGGAAAAATGTTTTAAGCGAAATCGGGCAATAATGTCCTCATCTATTTGCCTGTCAGTGAGTAATATTATGTTTATTTATAGTTTACGCATATCTACCTTAGTAATTTAATTAATTTTATCCACTTTACAATTAAAACAAAGGCAAAAATTTCAAACAGAATATGATTTAAAAAATGCTTCTTTATTATTTTGCTAACGCTCAATAGCTTTTTAAATTAATAAGGATATTTAAAACGGACTCAACGAACTTTGATCGTTATATCATTAATTCTTCGCGTCCATTCGAACAATTAACACAACAAAGTGGAGCGGCGATGTTTAATAACTTTAATCCATTTCAATATTCAATAGTTTGAGTTTGTGTTAATTGAACACTATAAAAAGTTGATCCTGTTATGGATAATGCTATTACGTAGAGCAAAAGCTTTCAGTACAGTTGTACGAGAATTTTGCAGCCGGAGGAGTGCGAAATTTGGCCGCTAAATTAAAGTTTATGTGGAGGATGGTGTGCAGAAATCTAATATTATTTGTAATAATACATAAAATTAATTAAATTATTTTTAATAACAAAAAATGAAAACCGACTTCCAAAGTGTCATTTCACATATTTATTAGTACATATAGAAGTACATACATTGTGGTTGTCGTTATAAGAATTACGAATAACAAGCTGTTTGTGACTACAATAATATTATGATTAGCTTTGACATTATCTGTTTTTTTCATTGTTTATTATTTTATTACTAGTCTCCTTATCCACCAAAACCGTAATCCCACAACCGTAACGATAAACATTAAGTGCAAAAAGCCCCGAACCAAAAAAATGCTCTAATCTCATAAAAGTATCGTAATGCTAGGCACCAAGAGTGGTTGTTAAAATTATTTCTCGGGACATAACTGAAAAGGCCTGACAATCCGTTACAGCCGCGCAAATGGATGTTTTACTACTGCCACATTTTAGGGACAAAAAACTTGGAAAAAGACAAATTTGTTGTACGTGATGTTTTTACATTATGGCCGCCGGTAGGTGCTAGGTTGTGTTTCCGCAAATACAATCCTAATATTCATCATCATCATCATTGAACACGATAGCAGTGGCTCCTGTTTGTATTGTAGACATCTATCATATTTGTATAGTGAGCCTACAATGGGCTTGAGTTAATTTTATTATAATATAATTGTGGCTAATATAAGCTTTAGTATTTTTTTGATAGATAAAAATTATAATAAAATTATTGTTTATTATTGTGTATATCGTGTTTATACATATAAGTGAAAATGTAAAAAAAAATATATTATTTAAGACCACGGTATGGTATATACCAACCTTATTTTCGCTTGCTAAAGGTTTCTCTTTAGTCAATATTTTTTCGAAAATTTTGAGCCGCTTTCAGTTTTAGTCGGCACAGAACCAAAAATTCATTTAGCCGTCCCGTTAAAGGGGTATCGAAATACTCCGAAAACTCCCGAATAGGCTGCAAAAGCACATTTGCGTTGTTGGGGACACTTTTTTGACTTTTATTTGAGCGTCCGTCCGTCGGGCGCAGAATTATTACCGCAATGTTTCCCCAGATAAAACTGGGGTGTGCTATGCTATATCTTGTGTACTTTTGAAAATTCAAATTTCGCCCATTTGTTTTTTTGAGCAACAACAAAATGTACGTACCTCGACTATTAAGGGCATCACAGACGGCGAAGATACTATAATATTTTTTATTAAGATACCTGAATCGATTTGCTAATGGTTTCAACAATCTTCGTTTTTCAATAGAAATTTACAGACAATGTATAAAAATTTACAACTATTATTTAAATGAAATATATAGGATGTATATGAAGTACATAAGTTATATATATAAAGTATTTTAGCCGTCTGTGATAGTTCATACAAACTATGTAGCAAGCGATATATTTTTATCTTATCTTAAAATATTAAAGTATCTTCGCCGTCTGTTATGCCCTTAAGAATCTATGTCGCAGTAACAAATCTCATAAAATATGCATTGACTTATGGCCGAGTACCTGCTGGAACGATAGTTAAATTAAGTCACGCTGTCACACGCTGCCCTTGTCATTTCGGCCAGCAGAGACAGTGGCAGCCTGTGAATAGGAGGGATCTTAATTTTGATTAAGATTTCAGTATTCGGCCGTTAGCTTACAGGTTAGATAAATTGATACCAAGTTACTCTTGTGGGTAACGTTTTTATATCTAATAAAAATTTAAATAAGTAGCGGTATTTTTTTTTAATTAAAAATTGCACAAAGCTATATGTAATGTGTATTTTTTTTTGTTAAATAAATGCTTAAGCTACTACAAAAGGAACATACTAAGAACATACACATTTTTATACTACTATCGATGTATTGAAATGTAGGTTTACATAAATACAACGCCAACGTGAACAGAAATCAACGTCCGAACACGAATATTCTCTCGTTAGATTTGAGTCGTGACTAAAACAAATCCGCGTCAAAACAAACATATGAATAATATTTCACGTATATAAAAAGAGGACATTTTTGCGAAATATAAATGTATGTTACTAGTAGGTATTGTAATTGTAAGCTCAAGGTGAATTTTCTATGTTAAATTTCTCTTCGCTTCGCTTTGATTCCGAAGCCCAATTCTCGTAACTATTTGTGATTATAATCCCGTTTCGGTCCGCGCACTGTCTTACTGCGCGACAGACGCGTGTGTGAATGCGACACCGCGTTTCGGGTTTCTATGGTAGTTCGAATTGACCATTACGTTGCCGCGCGCTACGCTCTGCTACGGGATGCTACGGATACGGACACACTCGATAGTTAGCGTCAGTTCACACCAAAACGTTTTCAGAATTTCGCTTCGCTGTGCTTTGCCTCTGTGCTAGTATGAAGGATGGCGGTGCTCGTGCAACCTCGACTTCTTTGCAATGAGGTTATTGACACAAAATTATAGCTATTTATTTTAGAAGTACTGAGTTAAACATCTAATTTCAGATTATCCAATGCGAGAACACCGATCAATCATAAACAACATGATAAAGTAACAAACTAAAAATCATAAGATTGTTTAAAAATAGTAAGTGGCTTCACACAAGAGATAACTTTTACAGTGTAATCTATACACGTACTCCTCTTAACTTTACATAAAATTATTTTCATAATATGATGTAACTTGTAATAGCAAATACTGTGTAGAAGATAGAACCAGAATAATAGTTGCCTAACAGTATTATTGCTTAGAAATTTGCATATTTATCTTAGCATAGGAGCCAAAAGATAAGCGTATACGGCATGCAAAACAAATTTTAGATAGTACTAAGCTGCTGAGAAATATACTCTTGAAATCTCAAGATAATATTTTGATATAATATATATAGGTACGGAAAACTTTCTTCACAATATTTCGATATAAAAGCAACCCTTAGAGTTTAGACCAATAAAAGTCACTTTTCATGGGGCCTCTAATTCTTTTTATGCAAATTTATTCGGTGAATGACAATTTTTTTGAGAATCTTTCAGTTATAACGAGAATTCGGGGAGACAGACAATTGATTATTATTTCTAGCATTACAGAGGTTTGTGATCTTACTATCATGTGTTTTTTATATACAGTAGTTCGTTCATAAAATTTAAAGTTTGCAACGTCTTTTAAAAACGAACGTAGGAAATAAATTTCTAAACATTACACGTACTTTGGAAAAAAACAAAAAATAGTAAACTTCTATATATAAAAAAAAAACAAAACAAAATATATGTTACCACTGTTCATCATTCATCATCATTTTTGAGACCCTGGAACCCCACGTTCATTTGTAAATCTATTGAGTATTAGCTTTGCTCACTTTTTTAGGTCGTTTTCTACAATAACGACCCTAAAAGCTCGCTTCGACTAACCACGCTTACATTTGTTGCTGAAGTCTACCCGTGTGGTAAAATATTAAATTATATCAATTAACAGCTTACTACAATAATAAGTAACAATTATTTACTTGAAAATAACAATAAAACCGTTATTACTTTATTTTTTCAATTCAAGTAAAGGCACAACAAAAAACATAATATTTTATACTTATATCGATTCCCTGTGTGAGTTTCTTACGCCGGTTTCTCTCGCCGGGTTGGTTCCCGAACTGGTGGTAGGCATCACGTAGGGACAATTCTATAAGTATTATTATTTACCTATATGGAAATAAAACTTTTTGAATTAAAATTTAGTAATCGCGCGATGAGCAAAATGCCGCGTAACACGACTTCGCCGAACGATTCCCTAATATACTAGGACGTACTGCACCGATATAACTACTATGCGAGGGTCGGGGGGCGTACAAAACTCAGCTATAGCATGGACGAGATGTGCACGCCTTTTTTGACGAAATGCCGCGAGTTTTTAATTCGCCGTGAGAGAAATGCTAATAGCGCGAGTGCTCGCGGGTTATAAACTTATTACTTCTTTTTAGATAAATGGGGCAAGATAATTGTGGATTAAGAAGGCTAGTGACATACAATAAACAAAAAAATATAAGTAACCCCCGAATTGTCAAGTTGTGAGCGAGTTGATGATGATGAATTATAGCTAAGAACACTCACGATCATGTCAGCTTTAAACAAGAAAAGACATGATACAAATCGGTTCATCCGTTTGGGAGCTACGACGCCACGGACACAGACAGACACGGCGAACTTATAACTCGGGGGTTAAAAAGTATGTTCTTTTTGAGCCAGAAAGAGAAAATTACCTAGTCTTGCCATAAATACTGAAACAAAGAAAAAAAAAATTTCTAATGCAAATAACATTTATGACTTTTAAAGTGTGTTAGCTTTATATAAAACAAAAAGTTAATACATAAATATAAAACAAATAAAAATATAAAAAGCTTATTCGGAGTGGTCTCCATTGGCTGCAATACAGTCCTTTAAACATTGAGGCCAGTTATCAATAGAAGCACGCACTCGTTCCATGGGAAAATTCTTCACTTCCAATCTTACGGATTGTTTTGTTGACTCCAAATTATCATGGCGTTTAGAGCAAGCCGTACTCTCTAAAACTGACCATAAATCATAATCCAGCGGATTAAGATCGGGACTAGACGACGGCCAGTCTTCAGCTCTGATGAAGTTCGAAATGTTCGTTTCCAACCAAGACTGCTTAGACCGAGCTTTATGACCCGGCGCCGAGTCTTGCTGGAAGGACTATTCTTAGTTATTGAACATGGTGTTGTTAAAGGGCTTCACTACCTTCTCAAGAATGGTATCTTGATACACTTGTGCCGATGTTTTGATACCTTTTTCACAAAAGTATGGCTCAGTCACTCCTTCATAGCTAATACCGCACCAAACCATCACTGAAGTAGGATAGTGCCCACGTTGCACTCTGTCGACTGATTGGTAAGCTTCCTTAGAGCTTTGAGCATAAATACAGGCATTTTGTTTGTTAAAATGTTGCTCAATTGTAAAAAAAATCTCATCCGTAAACAAAAATTTTCTGTGACCTCCTTTTGCGTACCGCTTCAGTAGTTGTTTCGATTTTACCACCCATTTCTTTTTTAAATTAGCAGTTAAGAAATGACCAGTACGTCTCTTATAGGCTGCAAGTCCTAAGTCATGTTTTTGAATACGCGACATGGTTTTAGGTGCTATCTTCATCTCCCGAAATAAAATATTTTGCTTTCGGACAGGATTTCTTTGAATTCTTTACCTTACTGCTTTGACCACCTTTTTCGTACGAACGGGCGGCCAAATCTTTTTCTGTCACAAACAGAGGAGATCTCATTGTACCTATTAATAGCCCGGTACACAAACATTTTACTAATACCAAGAGTATGGAGAGTTTTAAAAATTGCATTTGGCTCCATACCTACTTTGTGTAATGCAATCACAGCAATTCGGTTCCCTTTATCACCCCACTCCATTTTAATATCACAAAATATTGTACAATGTACTGGCGCCAAAATGAGAAAACCAATGAACAATTATATAAAAATGACAGATTCCAAATTCAAATGTAATATTTTGTTTATTTTTAATTGTAACGGTATTTATAGCCAGACTAAGTATAATGTAAGCTCCTCTTTCCTTAATTGAGGTTATAATAATATCTACATTGCCGCATTGTCGATAATTTTTTATGTGTCGGATACTTGAAAAGCAAAGACGACATTAATAGAACTACAAATAATAAAATTATTCAACATCCTGAAGCTGTAAATAAAGTAATTGAAAATTTTAAACCCTTATGTGCGTTAAGTTGTTAATTGAAACTTTTCAACTATTTTGTAAATAATGAAGAGTCCCTCGCGATAAGTGATCTAAAATTTATGGAACTCAGTCTCAAGAAGTTCAGTGAAGCTGTCGTTCAGAATACCAGGAAGCACTTGAAAATGTAGCGCTTCACTTAATTTGATTTGTCATCAACAATTCATTTTTAAATGCTGTTTATAGGAGTAAATTACAACAATATGACATCACAATAATAAAACAAACTACAGAATTAAAATTATAACAAATCTACACAATATTATAATATATTGGTACTAATTAACCATGAAAAGTCTAGCAAACGAAAAATATAAAACTTTAAAGTTATCAAGGAGAAGTTAATAACGAGCGAACGAAAGTTATTAACGAGCTACTGATGATGAATTAAAGCTAAGAACATTATCAATCATATTACACAGACAGACAGTATGTCAAACTTATAACACCCCGTTTTCGTCGGGTGTTAAAAATCACACTGCACTATGCAGGGCGAGGTTTTATAAATTCAATGCGGTTGCGGTGTGTTCCTACGCGGCTTTTCTATAACTACTAATTGAAACACTAACCAATTAGAGAATTAACACAGACCAATTAAAGCCACGATCCTGAATCGCGCTATCGAAGTTTTCACAGCTCTGCGCTATTTATACAACACTAGCTTTTTCCCGCGGCTCCGCCCGCGTAAATATAGTATCCAGTATAACACAGGAATTCTGTACTTTTCCGGGATAAATAGTAGCCTGGTTTAATCAAGAGTCTATACTACTACAATACCAAATTGCATTGAAATCCGTTCAGTAGTTTTTGGGTGAAAGAGTAACAAACATCCATCCATCCTCACAAACTTTCAAATTTATAATAGTAGTAGGATTTGAAATGCTTATAAGTGGCCTTGGCTTGACCGAGCATACCACCCGCTCGGTCGGAGATTTCCCTTTGGGTTTCCACTATTCCCACATACTCGTGTTCAATATTTCATTCAGAGTGCTAAGTGGAAGTTTTTCTTTTCGCATTCGACCGTGAGCGCGTTTGGCGTTTACGATTTACTAGGAATTTGTATGTGATTTGTACAGCGCCACCTAGTTGTAAACGCGAAAACTAGGTCAAATCACATACAAATTCCTAGTAAACGCCAAACGCGCTGACGATCGAATGCGAAAAGAAAAACTCACACTTAGCACTTTTACCTACGCGCTATGGCAGACTCTTCGCCCCGCGAGAAAGGCGGAATGTGCGTCCCGCAAGGGAACACCATCATCTGCTGCAGTTCGCCGGAATCTGCGGTGCAGCGCCAACTGCGCCCGGCGCGTTGTCACTATGGTTGTTGCGAATAATATGTCCGTGCTCAACACGATTATTCGCTGTACAGCTTTGCTCTGCACATTGTTTAATATTGACTGTGGTTTCGACCGCTGCAAACTTCGAAAAGGATTAAACCTACAAACATTTTAGCCTTTAACGAACTTAGTATTCGGAGCTAGTTCCCGGTGCTGGCATAAAAAACGCCATGTTTGCACAATCTAAAGATTACCTGCCTAGAATTTTTCCACATAATATGGTGTGTATGACTTATTAAAGTATTATTACTATGTACACTTCGCAGGATTTTAAATGTTTGAAAATTCATTGAATCGTCGTATTTCATATGAAAACAAGTATAAAGAAAGCTATTCCCTAACACGAATAGAATCTGGACCCCAACTCGTGTAATTAACTTACACATACATTTTACATTAATCAGAAATGAATCATCTTTATATCATAAACTGATTTTGGAGTTTAGACCAATCAAAACGCGTTTCACGTTGGTTTGACGTTTATTAGAATACCATTTTGCAGCAACATATCGGGACTGGATCATGACTGTATTATTGCAGGATTTAATTAGCAGAATCGACCTTCAGGTATTATCCATGACGAAACGCGTGTTCCGCTTTAGGTACGTACCTACTACCTGACTACGGCGAAGCCAGAAGTAAGGGGAATGATATTGGCAGTATATTATGTATGTATTATTATTTATTTATTATGTATGTATGTATATTTGTTTGTTCCACCGTAGTATCATACCGTATACCGTAGTATAAACCACTATATCTGATTTTAATATATTCGAAATAATACCACGGTTATAGGCAATGTTATATAAGTAGTAGTAGGGATTTAGTTTTTATTTTAAAAAACTATTTGTTGCCCGAAACTTCGTGCTCGCATAAAATCGCGCAGGAATCGTACATTTTCAACCGACAATAAGTAGCCTATGTCCTTCCCCATGGTCTACTCATCTGTACCGAATTTCATCAAAATCAGTCCAGTAGTTTCGGGGCATATTCAATGAAAATTCCGCTTTAATATATTAATATGGATTATACCTAGTTCTTTTATAATATAGAAAAAATATACTAGCATACAATTACTCTAACATCAGCTGGTCGCCAAGCGAACTGGTGAAATCAGCGCCCCCGCGCTTGTGAGTCATCAGTGTAAGAATCTTTTATAGATCAAAATATGACAAAGTAGGGATTCCCCTATAACTTGGTACCTATTTAAAGAAATTTTGTATATCAACTCATTTCGTGTCGTCTCCCAATTTTCTTTTTAATCTTGTTCCTCCAGGACATGCAAATGTTACATAACAAAGCATCTCTCTCTGTAAATAGAATTAATAAGCTCTGAATTAAGCAAAGGAAACTTTCGCTATGACAAGTTATTGCAATACGAGACTTAATTGGTTCAGTATCTAACAATGTCAATATTGTATATAATCGTTTTAGGGACCATAATCACTTAAAGTAATTATTTACGCCTTGAATTGTGATTATTTCTATACAATTTACTATGACGGGTATTAGAAGTCTGATTTACAATAAATTAAGTCCAAAAAATTATTAATATTATTTATTATAAAACGATTAGCCTAAGGCCTTGTTTCACGATCTTCTAACATCTGACACCTAACTGGGAAGTTTTGTTGCTGCTCACTTTATATCGGGCGATAGAGACAAAACTTGCAAATAAGCGACACTCAGCTGAAGATTGTGAAACAGCCCCTTATTCTTATCTACTAGCAGATGCCACACATGCATCAATAAAATAAAACAAATTCGTAGTGGGAGCACCTAAATATTTAGATCGCAATAATGTACGAAATATTTGGATCGAAATAATAAAGTGCCAGTTGAAAGTCGTCAATTACTCACAATTTAATTGATGAGCGAGCATGCCCGTAATATTCTGCAATATGCATGAAATGTAGGGCTACCACAGGTAGCAAAGTTTAATAGTTTAGAAACGTCAAGACTTGCTACGTGTGTACGGTAAATAGTACATTTTGTAACTTTCGTAAAATACTTTTTTTTTATTTAGCTTATAATAACTCCGAAAACGAGCTTTAAAGCGTATGGTCCGCAACACCAAAGGTACAGGATAACAACATGATTTACTGGTTCACCAGTGTGCTTCTCTAGCGTGCGAATCTAGCATTAAACCTCAATTTCAAATCGACTTCAAAGAAAGGTTAACGACACGATTGGCCAATAAAATTGTTTCTAAAGTAATGTTTAAATGTGTTAAAGGCGTCACAGACGGCGAAGGTCCTATACTATTATTTTGTCAAAAGATGCCTGGATGTATTTCATTTAACAGTACGTCATATGAAAATATATTATAGTATCTTAGCCACCTATGACAGTTCACACAAACTGTATAGCAAGCGATATTTTATCATAACATAAATTAATACTTAAAAGAGTATTTTCGCCGTTATTTTATCACCACAGACGCCAAAGATACTCTTGAGTGCTTACTTATTATAGTATCCTCATCGTTTGTGGCGCTCATTATACTTTTATTAACCGACTTTCAAAAAGGAGGTGGTTATATATTCTTCTTTACTATAATGACACGCTAGTGTCTAAGCAATAAAATCCTTTTATTCTCCAGTGCCTCCTATAAGTCACTTCGTCTCCGTAGATCCCTGCTTGCCAAGCTTTTTGACTATGCAAGCGCCTCTAAAATGTCGCGACAGTCCAAGCATGTAATCACCTGTAAATCTATATATATATATATATATATATAAAGGAAAGTCGTGTTAGTTACACTATTTAATAGGTCTTTACCTATGAAATTGCCGTTCTGCAGTACTGGCCATTTCGAATCAAAATAATTTTTGTTTGGCTAAGAATTCTAATTTGAAATTAATTTTATTTTAAAAACATGGAATTCTTTTTCCAAAAGTAGTCATTTGTTTATTGATTAGTGTTACATTTTTATCGCATTTCAATCTTTTTCGTCATCATGGATACGTTAAAAATTCG
This sequence comes from Phengaris alcon alcon, assembly GCA_037179445.1. Taxonomy (NCBI): domain Eukaryota; kingdom Metazoa; phylum Arthropoda; class Insecta; order Lepidoptera; family Lycaenidae; genus Phengaris; species Phengaris alcon. Next base: position 803,286 of record JAYRCH010000305.1, read on the forward strand.
AGTAATTATGGAATATGCGTACCGTCGTGGCAGCAACGCGGCACAAGCGGCACGCAACATCAACGACGTTTACGGAGCTAACACTACAAACCAACGCACCACCTGTTATTGGTTTGCTCGCTTCCGTTCTGGAAATTTTGACCTGAAAACCTCGATTTGATGAACCTCGCGGTCGTCCGAAGACTTTGGTCGACAATGACGAATTAAAGGCGATTGTGGAAGCTGATGATACACAATCTAAGGCTGAATTAGCAGCAGCTTTCGACGTTAGCGTCAAAACAATATTGGTCCATTTGCGTCAAATTGGCAAGGTAAAAAAGCTTGACAAATGGGTGCCCCACGAACTCAATGATCGCAAGCGCGAAGTACGCGTCAAGATGTGCCTTGCTCTGCTCAACAGACACACAAATGAAGGAATTTTGAACCGCATTGTTACCTGTCATGAAAAATGGATTCTGTTTGATAACCGCAAGCGCTCAGCAAGTTAGTTTGATACTGGTTCAGCACCTAAACAATGCCCTAAACGAAAACTTACCCCTAGAAAAGTGATGGTCACTGTTTGGTGGTCTAGCGCCGGTGTGATTCATCACAGCTTCTTACCAAACGAGGTGATCATTACTGTAGATGTTGAGAGAAGCTGGCACATCTCCAACCAGCATTGGTCAATCGCTCGTCTCCGCTGCTCCTGCACGACAACGCGCGACCTCATACTGCACAGCAGACGGTCTCCAAGTTGCAAGAACTGGGGTAGGAAGCTCTCCGTTATCCGCCCTACTCACCAGACCTTGCGCCTACAGACTACTACTTTTTCCAGAATTTGGATAACTTCTTGGCGGGAAAAAAATTCAATACACGAGAGGCAGTACAAACTGCCTTTGAAAAATTTGTTGCCTCCCGTCCAGCTGATTTCTTTAAGAAGAGCATCAATAAACTGCCACTGCGTTGGCAAAGACGCATTGATTGCATGGGTGATTACTTCGATTAATACAAATAAAAAATACATGAAAAAAATTAGTTTAAATTTTTTCATACAAAACGGCAATTTCATAGGTAAAGTGGTAACCTAACCTTTTTTTTTTACGATGGGAAAATTGCATCCCGCCCTAGGTTTCGAGGCGGGTATGTGGGACTCGCTGGCTAGATGTAAGAATACCCACTATAAAACCATCAAATCGCCCTCTCAGTGCTAATTGGTGGGAGCCACGGGATCGTTCGCGCACTATACCGCAACTCTACCGGCGCCTGTCCGCAGGTGCAACTCTGATCGGAACCTTCGTCCTACTTCTGTTTAGCATGTTTTGGCATGCTTTACATCTCGAGGGCCATTTGTTACCGGGTGATGGTACCCCTACACCATCACCAACGGCCCTCACTAAGGAGGAAAGCGGCGATCGTGAGCGAGCCGCCTGCGTCCGATTCTCTTGCGACGGATAGGTAGAGACGAAGGGTCGTCTTCCCTAGCTCTCTCCATCACTTCCTTCTCTACCATCACTTCCTCGCAGAAGGAGACCATAATATTCCATGACACATCACTGTCCACCAAAGCCGCTACTACAGCCGGCAATGACAGGTCGTTCCCAATTACAGCAGCAAGATGAGTTCGCTGCTCGCTCCATCTGGGACACTCGACCAATGTATGCCTGGCAGTGTCCTCGGCACTTTCGCAGTGGTGACACCTTATTGTAGGTTCTCTACCTGCCACCCTGCACAGGTACCTTCCGAAGCAGCCGTACCCCAAGAGCACCTGCACGAGGTGAAAAGTGAGAACTCCATGTCTACATGCTAACCACTGGTTCAGCACTGGCCGCACAGCCTCTATTGTTAAATGGCCGGCAGTTGGTTGCTGCAGTCTTTCTCTCCACTTTTCAATAAGCACTTGGTTACTGCTCACCAAGTGCTCATTCAAAAGTGTTCTACGCACTTCTGGTGACTGTAGTCCAGGCACGTTACGTATCTCTACAGCCATTTCGTACCTACGCGTTAGAGCCTCAGCCTCCAGATCCCAAGGTGGCGTTCCTGCTATCACACAGGCCGCCTCAAAGGAGATCGTATGATAGCGCCTTATAACTCTGATCGCTATGACCCGTTGCGGTCTACGCAAGAGGGTCTTGTTGTGGTCGGTCAGAGCATCAACCCAGACAGGAGCTCCATAGAGGGCCATCGACCTAATAACTCCCGTATACAAACGACGGCACTGTATTTTAGGTCCACCAATATTAGGCAGGAGCTTTCCCAACGCACCTGCATATCGAATGAGTCTGGGAGCCAGACGACGAAAGTGCTCCTTAAAGTTCCACCGGCTATCGAGAACTAGGCTCAGGTAATGAATAGTCTTCTCGATGCCGATGGAAACGCCACCTACAACTAGATGTAATCTTGTAGGCGGGGCATTTCTCGGTCCATGGAAACATATAGCTTCCGACTTTTCCACAGACACATCTAGTCCAAGCCGTCGTATCCTCTGCACGATGTGTGCTACACTAGCTGTAGCAAGAAGGACTACCTGCCTATGCGTCCTTGCTCACGCTGTTACGAGCGTATCGTCCGCATAACAGACAACCTCTACTCCCTCAAGGTTTGCTCCTCGTAGCACCCAATCATACCCTATGTTCCACAGGAGAGGTCCAAGAACCGACCCCTGAGGAACACCACACGACACTGTCCGTCGACACCAGCTTGCCCTTATCAGATATGTCACCGTTCTGTCAGAAAGGTATCAAATCAAAATCAAAATCAAAAAATTTTTTATTCAAAATTGGTATTTTTAAATACTCTTTTTGAACGTCGATACTACGTGATGCCTACCACCGATTCGAGAACTAACCCAGCGAGAAGAGCCGGCAAGAAACTCGTCTGGGCCATCTTTTACCAAAAAGATGGAAAATTATTCTTTTAAAATCAAAATTATTATAATGTTTTCTTATGTCTATGTAACAAATAATAAGATAAGATAAGGAGCCACCTTATTCCCAAGGTGTGCTGTCTTGAATGAAGTCATTAATTTTATAATACGCTTTGGCACACAAACGTTCTTTAACTACTTTTTTAATCTTATTAATGGGAAGGTTTTGAACCTTTTCTGGGATTATATTGTATAAGCGTATACATTGGCCTTTAAAGGATTTACTAACTTTGCTTAGTCTGAACACTGGCATATCTAACTTGTTGTTATTTCGAATGTTTACACAATTATTATCACATTTCTTTTTGAAGTTGTTTAGATTCTTTCTTACATATAACACATGTTCCAAAATGTATTGAGATGCGACGGTCAGAACTTTTATTTCTTTAAACTTTTGCATTAGATTTAGAGTTCTTTAAACTTTTGCATTTAAAAGTCGACATCTTATAAATAGAACGTATAGCACGTTTCTGCAGCACAAATATTCTATTAATGTCCGCAGCGTTTCCCCACAAGAGGATGCCGTACGACATTATGCTATGAAAATAGCTAAAGTAAACTAATCGCGCGGTCTCTATGTCGGTAATTTCTCTAATTTTTTTAACAGCGTATGCTGCAGAACTCAGCTTATCTGCCAATTTAGCAATATGTGGTCCCCACTGTAACTTACTATCTAATGTTATACCTAGAAATACAGTGGTGTCTACTAATTTCATTTTCTCATTATTTAATAGTATATTGGTTTGTGCCTGCGTAACATTTGGCAAGCTGAACTTTAAACATTTTGTTTTATTAGAATTCAACAGTAAATTATTAGCATTAAACCAATGTACTATTTTTGAGAGAGCACTATTTACCTCGTCATTGTTAGATTGTCGTCGCTTCACATTAAAAATTAGTGAAGTGTCATCAGCAAAAAGTACTATCTCATGCTTATCATTAACTAGATAAGGTAGATCATTTATATAGATGAGAAATAGAAAAGGGCCCAAAATAGACCCCTGTGGTACTCCTAGTTTAATTTTAGTACCCTCAATAGTACTAAAATTAAACTGATGGTAATGGTACCTTTTGGAATTAACTTCTACAGTCTGTGTTCTATTTATTAGATAAGAGCTTAGAAGCTTTAGTGCCGTGCCCCTTACACCATAATGGTATAATTTCCTGAACAGCGTATCATGCTCCACACAGTCAAATGCTTTGGATAAATCACAGAATATATCAAGTGCATCCTGTGACCTCTCCCAAGCTTCAAATATACTGCACAGAAGACTGATGCCTGCATCTGTTGTGGACCGACCTTTAGTAAAACCAAACTGATTACTATGTAACAATTTATTCGAGTTGAAGTGAAAAAGTAATTGATTTAGAATAATTTTCTCAAAAATTTTACTTAAAGTCGGTAATATGGATATTGGTCTATAGTTAGCTGGGTCTGATTTATTCCCAGCTTTAAAGAGAGGCATCACCTTGCTGTGCTTCATCAAGTCAGGGAACACGCCACTTTTAATACAATTATTAAAAACTAATGCTAGGTGAGGGGCAATGATGTCAATTACTGGTTTTATAACTTTTGTGGACATAACCCAGAGATCAGTTGTACTTTTAATATTAAGTAATTTAAATGCCTTGATAATGTATCTAGAGTCTATTTCTTTGAAAATAAAATTTACATCACATTCCTTCACATTATCTCTAAGTAATTTTTCGGAAACTGTAGGTGATGAATTTAAGTTTTTTGTAGTTGAGATCGGAATGTCTGCAAAAAACTTCTCAAATACTGTCGCAACTTCAATGTCAGAACTAACTTTTTTATCATTAATATAAAGTTCAAATTTAGAGTTGCGACTGGCGCCTCTTCCAGTCTCATCTGCAATTATTTTCCAGGTGGTTTTCACTTTGTTTTTAGAGTTCTTAATTTTTTCTTTGATGTGAAGAACCTTCGCTGCTTGACATACCTTCTTGAGAATCTTCGAGTATTTCTTGACATATAGTTTAAAAGCTTCACTCCTGTTCATTGACTTCTCGTTATGCCGCCACAATCTGTCGTAGGTATCGAGGTACGGCATGGTAGCGAAGAGCTTCCATTATGCAGCAGGGTAGGGTGTTAAATGCATTTTTAATATTCAGGGACACCGCTACCACGACATCGCCCCGAGATACCGCCTGCGCTGTCAGATCTTTTACCTGAAGTATGGCATCGATTGTAGACCTTTGTTTACGAAAACCATACTGACGTTCGCTTAGATCTGGTCCTACCTCCGTCATGTGCCTGATAAGCCGCTCAGCAATTATGTGTTCGAATAGTTTATTTATCTCGTTCAGCACAACGATTGGACGATATGCCGATGGCGAATCCGCTGGACGACCCTCCTCTTTCAGCAAGACTAGCCTACCAGTTTTCCAACTGTTCGGATACCGGCCCTGTTCGAGACACGCACTAAAAGAGTTTTGATCCATGGCTCTAGTGCTTCTAGAGCAAGACACCAAATAGGTCCTGGTATGCCGTCTAGTCCCGGGGCAACCTTTTTAGCTCTCATTCGTAGTTCCGCCGCCTTTAACTCATCCTCAGATACTACTGGTGTAATGGAGTTATCTTCACCTGCTACTTCCGACGATGCCATGTTTGGTGGCAGGTAGTCTTCTCCATCGGGGAACAGTTCCTCTACAATACTTTCGCAGAGTTGAGGCTGTAAAGTCTGTGTCAGTAGGGGGGCCCAAGGACGTAGTTTAGATCTAACCAGCATGTATGGCTTCCCCCATGGGTCTGTATCAAGCCTGTCAAGCATCTCTTTCCACACTTGTGGCTTTGCTCTGCTTATCGCTACCTGAAGCGCTTTTTGCTTTCCTCTATAGGCATTGTAAATATTAGCCTCTAGACTTTCTTTACGATGAGCTCTTCCCCGGCTTTGAAGGTAGCGGCGCCTGGCCGCAACACATGCCTGACGTAGTTGCGCTAACTGGTCAGACCACCAATAAACCTGTCGCTTAGCATTGAATGCTCCGGCACGGGGCATGGCAGCGTCACAGATGGTTGTCATAGCCTCATTGAACCGTTCAGCGTCCTCGTTCGCTTCCGCGGAACTTTCCGTATTATGAAACCATGCCTGCACTATCGCTGCTTCGAGTAGAAGTTCTTTATCAAGCTTTTTAAATGCCCATTTAGGTCCCGACCCAGAAAAAGACCGATTGAGAGTATTTAAAGCTGGTAAAGGGAATGCTTCCATATTAAAATGAATGTACCGGTGGTCTGATAAAGTTTCCACACTGTCTAGCACTCGCCACTCGTTTACTCGATGAGCCAAGGTAGGACTTACAAAGGTAACATCTACTATCGACTCACCCGTCTTCTTACACATGTACTAACTGAACCCTAATTTAAAATTACCAATTCCGTTGCTATGACCCACTCCTCTAACACCTCCCCACGTGCATCGGTTGCTGGAGATCCCCACGCTACTGATTTGACATTGAAATCCCCAGCAACAAGCACTGGATTTGGTCGACATAGGTTAATAATGTCCCTGACGTGTGAGAGAAATTGCTCGAAGTCAGCCAGGTTTCGGTTAGGCGAAAAATAAACACCAACCACTGACAGGCCATTCACAGTAGCTGCCACGCATCCCCGACCCTTTGCTACATTTTCAAAATGCGGGGAGCCAACGGCAGTCTGTGTGACTATGAGCACCTTGTCCTCGAGATCGCTAACCCAATTTTTAAGAGGTACGAGTAACGTTCGGCGATAATCGCAACATGTATTGACCGCCCTGATAGGCTCTGAACTAGTAGGTCCTGAGCTCTAGCACAGTGATTAATATTGCCCTGCAAAAATCGTGTGGCCATTATTGTTCCATATCTATAGATTCCACCTCGACCCTTGAAGTAGGTAAAGCCGGCTGCGAGATAGATTTATTTCTATCATAACCCTGTATTTTTATTTTGTTTATTTGAGCGAGTTTTACATGCTCTGCTGCCAACTCCATGCTCATGGTCTTTTGAGATCAGAACACAGTGCACAATGCAAGCAGTACATTGCCCCGCCATGTGTCCCGGTTGACTGCAGCGATAGCATATATTGCTACGATCCACTTCAGCGGTACATTGTCCTCTGACGTGGCCAGCTTCTAGGCACCGATAGCAGCGGAGCATTCTAGGTGCAAGCAACTTTACTTCAGCGGCTACCCAGCCCACCAGTAATCTCCCACTCGTGGCCACCTTTTTGGCGACTGATATCGGGCACCGTACCCAGGCTGTGCCTAGACCTGAGTGGTCAAGTCTTATATCGCCGCACTTTACTGAGTCCCTAGGGCATTCGCCTGCTTTCGCGATAGCCGTCATAACTTCATCTGCTGTGACGGAATCGTCTAGTCCAGAAATGCGCATTTCTGAGCACTTAGTAGGCCTGCCTATGCGGACGTTATCGTCCCCTAGAAACTCTTTCAACTTCGAGGCAAGGATGTCTGCTTTTTCTCCATTGTTCACCCCTGGGACCTCTAGGATCCGCGCGTCCCAGGGGCCAGTTTTTGCCCTTCTGAACCGGAGACCGGGAAGGCCAAGAGAAGGGAAGTCAATCTTATCTTTGGCTTCTTCCAATACCTTTTTGTAGGTGATTCCTCTCTCCTCGGCACCGGTCTGACGGGTAATTGCTGCGGAACGCGGGGACCTTAACTTGTTCGCCATTGTGCGCGTGGTTGAGCTGCTGTTTTCTTTGGGCCTTTTTTAATAACTTGCACCCACTCGCCATCTGAAGTTGTAGGCTTTGATGTCGGTGCGCTATTAAGTTCAGCAATAGACACACTTTGCAAAGCTTCCTGTACCTTCTTCTTTCCTTTACCCTTTCCTTTTTTCTTTTTCTTTTCCGAGACTTGTGGATGTACGGTATCTCCTTGAGTATCCATTCCCGTTCTTTTGGAGGTCAAGTCATTTTTATTTGCACCCTTCCCAGACGGTTTAGACAAGTCCCTTCTGTCTGAAGCAAGTGGCGGGCGCATTCGCGATTCTGGCAACAGCCTTCCCTCCAGGGCTTCTAATCTTGTATTTACCATTGTGCCAACTTCCTCCATGATGGTGCGCGAAAAAGTCTCCAGAAGGGAGGTAGTTGCCTCTTGTGTAGATGGAGGAGCGGCTGGGGAGGGAGCAACGTAAGTGTTTTTCCTTGCCTTGGCTAACTCTGCCCTGAGCTGTGCCATATCTTCGCGAAGATCAGCCAAGTCCGCCTTAAGCCTAGTATTGTCTGCCTGCAGTTTCTTCGTCTCCTTTGAAACTGATCTAGAGCTTAGTACTGCGACTGCCTCCTTGATCGTCGTCGCTGCCTCTTTTAGGGCATGAACAAAGGTACCCTTTAGGTTTTTGCCACGTTGTTTAACACTAACTGATTCAATTCAAGGGCTAAGGAATGTCACATTTCTATTTCCGGAGGGACCAGTTTCTCAAGACATGAAGTCTTATTGCTCCGGTTTTTTTCGGTAATTTCTGCCACTTCCTGTTCCGCTCTTTCCTTTTCTTCCTCTCGCTCAGCATCCTTTAGCGCTTTTCTAGTCAATGCTAGTCCAGCACATCGGCCAGTCGAAGGAGTGATGCTTCTACCTCTTGAAGCTGAAGAAATTTTAGGGGCAGATCTGAAATCCGAGTTAACATCCTTGTTCTTCCGTTTTTGAGAACGGGTCAGTCTCGCCGTAGTGACACCAATTTTTCTACTAGAATCAATATCTGATTAAATACCTACACCACCCACATCCGAAAGCATATCAGTCCTTATTAGAAGAAGCCGAAGTCGTTTGGTTGTGATCCACGTGCGAACGTTCGCCCCCTCCGTATAGAGTGGGGCAGCCTGGACGCGTGTCAGTAAGCACGGAGCTTTCTGACACGCGTTCAAAGAGGGATTCCTGGCTAGCCAGACCCTCCCGGAGATTTGTATTCTCATCTGCATTCATTTTGCGCTGCTTTTTATTTAATGACGTACCATACGCGACTCGTCACCTTTTCTGTCGGGGTGAGGTCCCCTAGGCCGTGTCTCAAAAGACTAAAGGCACGCCCATGCCTACTGTTTTGGTTCGCGCCGGGTTTCCCCGGTACCTGCCTTATGGCAGGCGTTCCCCTATCCACCACCTGGGGACGCGCCCGATGGGAGGTCAGCAACTCCACACGGGAAGTGGTAACCTAACCTAACCTAATATAACTCAAGAACGGCTGACCCGATTTGGCTGAAAATTGGTGCGGAGGTAGCTTAGAACCAGGAGGTAGACATAAGAGACATTTGATCCTGTTATGTCCTGATCCTGTTGTGTTAGTCCATGGGACGTGACATAAAACGTGGTATAACAAAACGCAACTGACAGCTAAACGTAATGTTGTCTAAGTTTAAGTGTGGTCGAAAATTTGAAATTTTGAAGTTGATCGATTGATGTGTTTGTTTCGAGTTTCTATTAGCTTATTGTGCCAAAATTATCATTAACAATGCCACGACCAAGACGATCGAACCTTTCCCGACAAAGCCGTAATGCAACTTGGATTCGAAACATTGCGAATGAAAGGACTGATGAAGAACAATACATAAGTAGGTGTATATGTAGATTGTAGGTGTAGTTGTAGGTGTAGGTGTAGTTATTTATATTTTCCATTTCATAGTTGAGACAGACAACGTGTGTGAACAACGGGACAGCTAGTATACATTTAAATTAGGTATGCAGTTGTTGGCAGCCCTATGCACACCGTGGCTACGTCGACGCCACAACCACAAGAAGTGAGATTCGATCTCGCTACGACCAATTATCCAATGGAATTAATGCATCTGATTTATTTTCAACCCTTTACACACCGCTGAGAAGTTTACTGATTTATAAGTTTTTAATTGGTCCCAAACGCTATTGGGGTCAATTTCATACGGTGATTGTTTGGGGGTTACAGTCAAGCATGGATGAATAGAGCGATTAATTCTATTATATTGTTCTTTCTGATCAATTAACCGATATCGGGTTATCCATGGGTTATCAATCACCCGAAAAAAGTTAGTGAAACTCATATGGCTCCGCTGTTTGTGTAACACTTTTGGAAAATAATATTGAAGAGACTAATCAACCATTACTTTAGCAAGTATATATTTTTACTATGCGCTTAATCTTAGTATTTATCGAATGGTAGATATTGATTTAATTAGTTTTTATTGATTTCTCACCGTTCTATTGAATTGAACAAATATAATATAGATTCTCTCGTATATTGCATGTTTTATTTGGGACCAGTTCGTAGGAAGGTATCTACTATTTTGTTAAGGACAGCGGCCTCGTAACGTAATTATACCGGTGAATTGAAATGTGAATGATAAACAAGTGATTTAAAACAGTACATATACTATAACGGTGAACACTCAGTGACAATATATGTATAGATTTCTATAGCATCAGTGAGCAATGAGTCGTGTTAAATGGTGTTTTATGAACTTAAGATTATTTTGCATGTATATTTTAAACTATAGTGAATTTTAACGTAACTTCTTTTGATTTAAGTAGACAAACATAATTCCTAAAGTGAAGAATAACAGTTTGGATTATATAACAAATGGATACGTAGTTATTAGGCAAAAAATTGTAAAAATACATAACATTTTATATATGGTGTACCTTAGGTTATGAATATCTTTTATACGAAATAAGATTATTAGTATATAAGGACTTATGTAATTGGGAAAAACAATAAAGAATTTCACACAACGCGTTTTACTTCACCTGGCTCATGGAAAATAGGGAAAATTATGGAAAATAGCCGTATAGAGAGGCAAAAGCGAGACGGCAAATCGGCCCGAAAGAGGCGTACGGGCGCTGCTCTCTATACGGCATTGCCATGAGCCAGGTAAGCGAGACGAAAAAAGTGAAAATCGTTCTCCTCAAATAAGTGTTTTATTATCGCCCCGGCTCTGCCCAAATCGGTGTAACGTTGCTATCTTCGAGTCTAATCTGAGCCGGCGGTTAAAACCCTGTGGAATAATACAGTCCCCTACATATTTAGTATAACAGAATATTACATCTTATCGTACATTTTTACTATCGAAACATAAACACTCCCAGCCTTAATATATTCAATCCAAATAGTACAGACCTATAATAAAGTTTAGCACGTGTCACTTAACTTTTCGCTAAGACTATCTTTATAATATATCCCTTCTACTTATATCATACCTACCTATCATCAGGAAATACTTAATGCCAACAATCAACAATATATTTTTGACCAGCGGTTGACCGCGGCTCCGCCTGCGTAAATATAGTATCGCAAAGGAACACTGTACTTTTTCGGTATAAAAGTAGCCTATGTTTCAATCCAGAGCCTAAACTACGGTCGTAGTTTAGGCTCTGGACTGGCTAGGCATTATACTAAACAATAAAATCCGTTTAGTAGTTTTTGCGTGAAAGGGTAATATACATCCATCCATACATCTATCCATCAATCCTCACAAACTTTCACATTTATAATATTAGCGGTGGGAATGTAGTACATAACTGACTGTATTGTACCAACGGTATGAATATTTAATTAAATCTACAAACGAATGATCAATATACTTATCTATGTTTTTGGTACTAAATACTTGTATTCAATTCTTCAAAATAACATGTGTTTAACATTAAAAAACCCAAAACATACTAACTACTAAAGTGGCAAGTTTACCTAAGGCCTGGAGGGTGAATTAGTAAAGTTTAGACAAGTAACGCTTAAACATGTATACAGACCAAATTTAATCCAAACTACTTCATAGCTGGAACGACAAAAGCTAATTAAGGTTGGAAAGTTTGAATCTGTTGTTTGGTACAAGAAAAAATGTTTTACATTGCTATTGTTAAACGTATAGTGTGAATGATAAACACATTGTGACACATTGGACTAGCAGCTTGGCAAGCAGTCGTTTTTTTTTTTTTTCGGGCCCTATTTTATTTTACATTTTACAGTCCATGATGTAAATAAAGTGTATGCTTTCGAATATCTGTTCTTCGTTCGGTTCTTAATGTCATCTACGGTCTATGAGACTAGTGCATCATTTGAGCACCGCGCAGCACCAAAGAAAGCTAAACTTAGGGCTCTCCCAAGTTTATAATAGGCTAAAAGAGAAATAGTAGTAGGTAGTAAAGATGTGTCAGGTAGAAATAGATTTATGACGGGTAACGGGTCAAAGGAACCCAATTTAACGTGAGAGAAGTCACGTGCGGAAGCTAGTAAACTAAACATTTTGACGACTGTTCTTCTGTCTCCTAGCGCCTGTGTCTTCTTGTGAATTAGTCCTCTTGAGAATCTGCCCAGTTGCTACTGTATCCATTTACACCGGAGGGTTAAATTCGTAGGGCTAGAGTAAAACTTAATATCATCAACATATATCATAATATTACAACTTATCGATTGCTATTGCATATGTTTATCAGTTCTAAATAGCAATTACATACAGCAAGCATTAAAAATAATTATTTGTTGCCATCAAAATCTCTATCTCTTATGACTTACGCCAGGAAACGTTGGCCTCGCATTTATCGACAATGTTCATGATAAGTATATCAAAATTTCCTCAAATATATTTTATTAGATTTATGGTACGGCTCTTAAATTGGTTTTCAAGATCACTGTTGATAATATAAAATTAATTACAAGCTTGCTTTCCAAATATACGCTCTAAATTCTACGTATACAATATAAATTTGTAAATTTAATTTTCCGCGCCATTATAATGATTCTGTCGTATTTTCGAAAATGATCAAATTACTGCCTGGCCTGCCGCCGATACCAGGACTTGACAGGGAGGATAAAAAGAACTTACATATTATTACCCGACTACGGCGAAGCAAAAAGGAAGGGTGAGAATTTTGGCATTCTTATATAGACTGTAATGTAGTGTGTGTATCATATCATATGACATATATACATAGGGAGGCTATATAATGTAATGTAAGTGTTAATAAACGGATAAGGAAAAATAAGGAGTTCATAAACGTTATTCGCGAGCACAACATCTTTCATTGGACTCCCCAAGCCTGCACATTGCAGTAATATGAATGTACTGACTGTATGTATGTATGTTTGTTCCCTCGCAGCGTCCAAACTACTGGTCCGATTTTAATAAATGAGGTGTCAATAGATTGGTAATGAAGCCGCGGGTAACATAGGCTATATAATTTTTTTATTTAGAAAATTGAACCTCAGATTCCAACATCTAAAAAAATTTAACCGCAATGATCATCACGTGTTTGTTATCAAAAGAAAGGTCTTGGCAAGCACATCACAAATATGTATATATATTTTATACATATGTCGTATGCTTGCACAAATATTATGTCAAAATACACGTTTAAAATACGTAGTATAATCATTACGGTATATAAGATATCTATAGAGATATATAATTTAAATATTATAATAACCTTAATAAAATATCTTTAATTTTATAAATATAATTTATAATAGACTAACAAAATAAAAAATACGGTGAATAAGCGAATGAGGGTTTTAAATTCGTGATATCTGACAGATTTTTGACACGACAAGGACCGTCGGGTGACTGGAACAGTATCGAAAATTCTTATTGATCGTTTTTGATACCACTTACGCCACCAGATGTCTGCCTCCTAAGGGCAGATAAAATATCAAATGTCATTGGTGTTAACTGTTGAATGATCTTAACTGCGTTTCTTGATTATCATAATATTATAATATTTTGTTCATAAGACCTATAATATTATAATCGTTCTTTAAATCTAGAGAAAAAAAATGTTTTTTTTTTTTTTATTTCAAGTGTTTTGATTAATTTTATTCCAAAAATATTATGTTCGATTTAAATCTGTAGTTAAAGTTAAACTCGAAGTTAAATCTGTAACCTGACTACGTAAAAAAGGGGTCTAAAAAGGCTGAAACAGGATAATTATTCAAATAGAAATCCAGAAATGCATAAATGGTCAAAAAAAAATTTTTTTACCATTTTTTTACAAGGTTCGCAACAGTCGTGTCGAATCGCAGTAGCCGTCTGTATCTATCTAGGGGTGTGATTCTAGAAACTTCTCTAGGCCTTAAGGTCAGCTCATACCTAGACGCAACGCATCTCGGTGTGAACTGACGCTTAGATGCCAGTAGTTGGTGCGACCACGGCTCTGACTTGACCATTTTTTTACCTATGCATTTCTGGATTTCTATCTGAATTATTTTATGTTTCGGCCTTTTTAGACCCCTTTTTACGTAGTTGGGTTATAATTTTTTTAACAATTTTTTTTATCATTGTGATTGACGAAGCCAAAAGGAAGGATAATGATATTGGCCATCTATGTATATACGTATGTATGTTTGTTCCACCGTAGTGCCTAAACTACTGATACGACTTTAATAAATAAGGTGTCAATAGATTCGTTTTTCTAGCCCGGGTAACATAAAGGCTATATAATTCACGTGGTCGGGTTATACTTTTTTTTTATAAAAAAAAAGTAGTTACTCTAAATTTATTTTTTAAAACGTTAACTTTTTAATGTACAATTCCTTCAAGAGTTTCCAAACTTCGTTCAACAACAACCGCACAAACAACACGCATATTTTTAAATCCATTGCTCGTTGCAAACTTTTTGGGAAAAGATGGCCCCAGTCGAGTTTTTTGGAACTTTTTAGATACGCTCTTGACTGAACATCGGTTAACTGTATAAAGGTCGACGTCGTGTGTCCCACTGACGTGGTAGAGGGTGAGGGTTAAATCGAATACGCAGCAAGAATGAGAACTAGACCTTTTTATTTATGTTCTATAAAACTTTAATTACAATCCACCGAACATAAAACGCTAGTTTTATTTGGGCGAAGGCTACTGAATAATGGACATTTGCCTTCGCCTCTTAAATTATTTAGTTTTATAAAATACTTTGGGAGGAAGGTCTGAAATACGATAAAGGTTGTGGCAACATTTTAACACCCAACTGACACCGCCATTAAAGCGCTCACTAGAAAGTAAGCAGCTCAAAATGTTATGTTGTTTGTATGTTTCAAATTTTACTTTTTTTTAAATAAAATGTTGTTTTTATAATTGATAACACACATTTTTTTTTTAATAAATTATTAACTTTGTCTCAATTTTTATCGTAAAAATGTATTATTCCTAAGCTAGCTGTAGGTACCTAAATATATTTTACAAAAACAAAATTTTTTCTTTTTCTCATTTTTCAGGTTTTCTCATTTCGTATAGTATTTTTGGAATTCCTACCAACAAGTTAAACGAATGTAAAGTATATAAGAATGTAATGAGACAAAAAAAAATACAAAATAAACTTTATACTACAGTACCTCTTTTGCTGGCTCAGGATTTTGCCGTTATTTTTCCTTAAAACACCCTTAGCGTGAACTAAAAGGCACGTCCATGCTCGCTTCAGTGTGTATTGTGTAGTTTTTCTTTCCCTAAAATGCTTTAAGAATCTTCCTCTGACGCTATCTTGAATTCTTTCGCATTTTACATGTAGTTCTTTTCAAATCATACGGTACATACTTACCCAGACTATTAATATTAATTCCGCTTTAATCATAAGCCAGATAAGTTCCAAACTAGAATTAGATAGTTCTATATTATTGATTTAAATTGATAATATTTTTGAGAAAATGATAATTATTTTGTAATAAATTATGTAGGTATGAGCTTAAATAAATTACAAATCTGTCACTATCCGATAACAATTCGGCAAGCATTTGTCAGAAACAAAATCCCATCGAACAGGATTAGCCTGAACGACTACACTTTAATATAATAATCGATAAATAAGCAATTAATCACAATATCTCAGGTCACAGTTCCAGCTGCATCCATAGGATTATTTCTCAGCTCGTGAACCAGCCGCCAGCCGCCTAATGGGCGCCATTTGTATTTTGGATCGCTGCTGTCATTCAGTTCTAAATTTCTATATTTCAACTGTCAAACGCGCATTACACTAATTGAATGCCAACAAATTGATCGCAAAAATAAGCAATAGCTTTGTAACAAATATATTGTATTAAATCATTTCGCACAATAGCGCCCCTTTGCTGATGTATATATGTATATATATACATATATACATACAGTATTCATAATAAAGCGTGGTCCAATCTGGCATGTCGATGATAGCGCATTTTACATAGTTTAAACCGCGCACTATGACGTATGTAAGACGCCGGCATTTTTATGTCAACATTTTGACATTTTAACTTTTAAAATTGTGTTTTAAAAATTTCAAACGTCAAAATGTACTGACACTTGTCAGTTGTTGAAGTTCATAATGGGGCAGTAGAACTGTACGTGTAACGAGTTCCTTTAAATAAGTAGTAAATCGCAAACCGGCATGTTTTATTTTGCGTTCATACGCGATGTGCGGATAAAACTGGGGAAAAAGCGCTCGCATCGTCATGCCAGATTGGACTGTCAGTCTCACGTATCTACATGTTTATTTTGGAGCGAAGATTGGAATGGCACGTGCTGCCATCGTCCGAACATTACGTGTGTAGAGCACTATGACACCACCGTAATGCTCATAGACGTACACGTATACTGTATACCCCGCGACGAATGGCGGAATCCGCATCCACGCATACGCCTCGTCTTTCCCAAGAAGAAAATATTATCTTCTAGAGAATGACCAGTCATAGTAATCATTTAAAGAGGTAAGTATACTGACAAATTACAAAGTCTTTGTAATATTATTATAATCATATTGTATTTTAAGCATACTTCAATGGTCTCAATTTTCCTCGTCAATAATTATAAAGTTAAAATATGAAAACGCTTTGTACCTACAATTTTTTTTTACATTTACCCATAGTGATTCCGATAGCGGTATAGTAAAACATAGGAGCGCCGACTACCGAGTGACATAACTTGTATATTTTGTCGGTTTTTATGATGTCAGGATACAGAATCGGATCGTAAACCACACGCGAATTTTATAGCCTTTATCAAAGAATGAGCAATAGAGCTGGCACTCCGCAAGCGAAGTCGAGTTCCATTTAAAATGATACAATCAAGAAAATTCTTTTTCATTTCTCATACTCGGAAAGTAGTGTTGTTTTGATCTGATTACTGGGTGGAAGATGCTGCTTTCCTTTCATAGGGAGGGAAAAACTCATACAAATTCATTCCGGCCCGAGGGCCGGAAAAACTTCAAAACTTCAAAAATAGTAAAATGTAAAAAAAAACTATTAAAAAATGACATGACTTTCTAAACAGCCAGTGTGAATTTAGCGCAAACTTCTTTGAGCGGAATAAGCCGCGAGTGTCGCGACAATTACGCTTCCATATTTAAAATTTAAAAAGTCAACACAAATTGGCGGGATACTAAAATCTGTTATGTATGTACCTGTGGCGGACTTTTGTGCTAAGATTTGAATTGAATATTAAAAATGAGTTCAAGCGAAATATTGACACCAAATATTGATCCAGAACAGCCAAATTTCTCAAAATATATCAAACAACATAAATATTCCAAACAAAAATGTAACTTTTAATTTCACGAAATTAAGTTACATTCCTAATTTGACTATTAATATTAAATAGGCACTACTAATATATTATTATCAATAAATAGTTTAGATAAACAACTAGTTGTATTTTTCTCATATTCTAAATGAAAAGTAGAGTGTTTGCCACGGGTAAAAGAAACAATTCCTACTCCTTCCTCTTCTTCTTCTTCCTCGGGAATTGATTCTTTTCAACCCTAGGCTAACAATCTACTATTGTCGCATTATAGTCGTTTTGATGAGCCGGAAATACGGTATTTTCCTGTATTTTTTTTAATGACATAAATGAATAGTACTCTGAAAAATAAGACAGTTTACAAAAGGAATAGTATACTAAAAATCAAAATTTTCGATTTTTTCAAATTTAAGTTATTGCGGATTTTGATTGAAGCACTTTTGTGAGTCTCGTGAAAACGCCCCATATACAAGTCGTACTAGTAAGTGACGTCACACGCTAGTAATGTTGCTAAGAAATGTATGGCCATATGCACAAAATTTCTGATATCTCGTAATTTTGCGCGCTTATGTTGATACATACCATAGTATTTTTTTTTTGTATTTATTGTAAGTAAACTAATTATGTAGGTTTTATACACTAATGTATTTAAAAAAAATCAACTTTTTGTGACTTCGAAATGCATATAATTAAAAAACTACACGTAAAATCCTAATTATTTTTAATTTTATCAAGTTGTAATACCAAATTATTTCTTAATTTATTAAAAAAATGTAATATTGTGACTGGTTCAGTAGCCTAAGTAGGAACAATTATTGATAACTACGTATTCGTAACGCTATCGAAAGAGAATTGTATTAAAACTACTAGCTGTCTCGACAGACGTTGTTCTGTCTTTTCTATGAATGGGAATAAATGGCGGTAGAAGGATGAAAATTTAGGTTTGTGTGTATTTTTAATGCCACATCATATAAAAATAAAAATATTGACGAAAAAGTAAAACAAAAACATATAGGAGTGGGTTTCACCCTTATCATATAGGGGTTGAAAAAATAGATTATTCATAAGAATCGGTCAAGCCGTTTCGGAGGAGTGTGTCCCTGAACACTATGACAAGAGAATTTCATATATTAGATAAACGACAGCGACTATTCTATTGACATTCGATAACGTAACGAATACGTAGGTACTTGTCAATTGTTCGAGCTTTACGCCTCTGTAGCCCAAGCAGGAACAATTGACAACTACGTATTCGTTACGCTATCGACTGTCAATTGGATGGGCGCCGCACTGTCATAATTTTCATTATTTCGATAACGTTATGAATATGTAGTTGTCCACTGATCCAACTAAACGCTAGCGAAAAAATGAAATTTTACCAAATTAATGTGTCATTGAATTTCGTCATTGCACTGTACATACGTGATAATATTTAAATTGGTAGCTAAAGTGTAATTATTATGTCTTACTGTTTACAAAAATATTAAATTAGAACTGAACGAATTGAATCGAATTCGTTCCGTGACTTTATAATATACCATCCATATTCTGTAAACTGTTAACATAATAATATTGAGTAGCCAACAATGTCAATTAATTTTATGGAATAAAAGTTCTACGCTGCACGCACGCTCAAGAATCTTAAAATGTAGTACAACTTTGTACTACTTTGCCATAAGTTCTGAGAACGGTCACTAGCGTCAATTCACACCAACAAGAAACATGCGCGGCGTGGCAGCTGGCTTTTTTAAGATAGCTAAAATTGAACTCTATTCAAAACACAAGGATATACACGTTTCATTGTATGAGTTCGAATGTCAGGTTGCACCGCACTGTACAGCGCATATGCAGAGTATGACTGATGTCGTATGAAACATATATGTTTGGCCCCTTCCCATTTGGCCACTTTCCTATCTCGCAGCCCTTCTTGTATAGTTGCACCCTTAAGATGCAGTACAGATGTGCAGGTACTAATCTGCCATAAGTTCTAAAAACGGTCGTTAAATATAACAATAATCAAAATTTCAGTTATAACAAAAGAACCAATTTCAACAAGAAAATGTCCGTGTCATTTAAAAGTAAACACATAATCTCAGTGATTCTTCATTCCCGGTCCTTTATTACTTCATTTTACGCTCCGAGGCCGCTGGTAATGATCTCTCTCGTCTCTATGATTCGAAATTCTGCAGTCCCCGATTTGTACAAAAGACATAATATTTTTATCTTTAAATCTTTTAACTCGGAGGTTAGCGCGTGTTCAACAAATACAGTGGTCCGAGTAATTTTTCTCCTCAAGCTTGTTCCACTGCAGTATTCTTTGTACAAAATTACAGAGGTGCTTTATTCAAAAGCTTTTATATTAGTGGAATGTTTCTTTGTTAGGCATCACCAACAGCTTTGTCGTCATCAAGATTGCTTAAAGGTCGGTTCAAGCTACGATACGCGACGCGACACGGCGCTGTATTTTAAGGATACCTATTCGAAATTGAACTTTATTCACCACACAAAAGGATATATGTTTCATATGAAATCATTCATACACTGCACATGTGCTGTGCAGCGCGTTACAACCTGACATTCGAACTCTTATAATGAAACGTGTAACTTCTCGTGTAACGAAAAAGTTCAATTTTGAATAGCTATCTTTAAAATTTTCCGTTTCGTTCCGGTGTAAATTGACGCGAAGGGCTCTACAGAAAGTCTTTCCTCAATGAGTGGAGATTAAGGCTGTAGTCTATCACTACTTGATGGACACACATGGGTTCCCACGTTACACGTAATAGTTTCTACTAGCTTTTTCTCGCTGCTCCCTAAATACCAGTATCCCACGGGAACACTGTACTTGCTCGGGATTAATAGTAGTATATGTGTTAATACAGATCTAAAAGTACTACCATACAAAATTTCTGCAAAATCCGTTTAGTATTTTTTGAGTGAAAGATCAATCCATCCATCCTCACAAACTTTCACATAATAGTAGGTAGGACTTGTTAAAAAGTTTCTGGGTTTTCTAGAACACGCAGTATGATGTTTTTCAACACCGTTATGTAGAACACGCAGTATGATGTTTTCCAACACCGTTATGTAGAACACGCAGTATGATGTTTTCCAAGACCGTTATGTAGAACACGCAGTATGATGTTTTCCAACACCGTTATGTAGAATACGCAGTATGATGTTTTCCAACACCGTTATGTCGAACACGCAGTATGATGTTTTCCAACACCGTTATGATTTATATGTTTATTTTTGACGTGATAACGTCATATAAATCGATGAACGCCGGCCGTATGCACGAAAAATTGTCACGTTCCGCTTGATTGTCACGTTCCGCCTGAGCCGAGCGTTCAAGCGAGAGCGCGGAACATGCGATAGAAAGGACGATCGGCCTAAGCGTTCGGTATGTGATGACGTCTCAAATTATCATCAGCAAACCAACGTGACAGACAAGCATTTTTTTTTTCAAATCACATACAGATGTTTACAGATTATGAAATCTTATTACTACAGTTAATGTGATTATTTTGGAGTTGGCGTTGTCATATAATATACAATACCTACTGATATTATAAATGTGAATGTAAGTTTGTGAGTTGCGGTTACACGCGAAAACTACTGAACGGATTTTAATGAAATTTGGTATGTTGGTAATTTAGACTCTGGATTAAAACATAGGCTACTTTTTATCCCGCAAAAGTACAGTGTTCCCGCGAGAAACAGCTATTTATATATAAAACGGCTACATCCAATTTTCTTATCTTGAATATTCATATTAAAATTCGAACTAAAATTAATTAATTTTTCAGGATGAAAGGAAATTCAGGAAAAATACTTTAGAGAATTACAGAATAAATACATGTCATAGTCGTAAACATTTAGGAACAGTAAAAGTCGGCTTTGTAAATTAGAGAAGGTCATAAACGCTTCGAGAATTCTCCCTTGTGCATGAACAATCTCGCTGAATTATTGAAATGATTAAGTTACCAAAGAATTAAAGCAATAAACAAGTTTCTCAGTACGTAGGTAGAGTCAGGAGCTGCTGTAAAGTAGCTTGTAGTAAGAAGTTGCGTCGATACTCGAAAGTGTGTAAAATACAGTGTATAAATTTTTGTAGCTACGAAGTGTGGTGTAAATCTAAGCAATGTTTGAACGCCACGCAAAAAAGGTAGTAGTAGCACAGATTAAAAATATATACTTACGTATAAGTAGAGGCGGCCCCCATAGCGCGGGTGGCGTGATTAAAATAAAATAATAATAACAATAAATATTAGTATTCTTTAGAATTGTCAGAAGTCTAGACATATATGTGAAAGTTTGAGAGGATGGATGGATGGATGTTTGTTACTCTTTCACGCAAAAACTACTGAGCTGATTTCGATGAAATTTGGAATGGTAGTAGTTTAGTCTCTAGATTAAAATATAGGGTACTTTTATCCCGAAAAAGTACAGCCTTCCCGAGGGATAGTATATTTACGCGGGCGGAGCAGGAGCATCGTGCGAGCATCAGCTGGTAATTTAAGCCGTATCTTAATTATCTTTGTTAACAAATAACTTTGGGATTATAAACATGAAAAAATTATAATTACTAATTATTACT
This sequence comes from Phengaris alcon alcon, assembly GCA_037179445.1. Lineage (NCBI taxonomy): Eukaryota > Metazoa > Arthropoda > Insecta > Lepidoptera > Lycaenidae > Phengaris > Phengaris alcon. The sequence goes on from JAYRCH010000305.1 coordinate 825,228, forward strand.
GCGTGCTATTGTATAAAAATATTACCAAAAATATCCATACATAAACAAAGGCCCGAGTTAATACAAAACCACAAGGCAATTTATTCGATTTCCCACATGCGACAATGGGACCCAAAAATGTTTTAAAATTCATTAAAAATTGTTAAAAAATCTGTATTTATATTAAAGCTTCGGTTTCCTTTATGGTGCTTAGTTGTTGAGCTTGTGGCGGACCAATTAACGCCAAAATCCGGAATCGCGCTATCGAAGTTTTCTAAAATCGGCGGTATATGATATGCAACACCTGAAATGACTACAAGTGGGCTTCGGCCTGACCGGGCATAGTACCTCGCTCGGTCGGAGATCTCCCTTTGGGGCTTGCCACCATATTCCCACGAGCTCATTGAGTGTATATCTGTATAATATATAAAAGGCAAAGCTGATGAACTGATGTATCTACGCACAGGCCAAACCAATATGGCTAGATTTGAAATTTTGCACACGTGTTTCTCATGTGACGAAGGCATTCACTAAGACAGGATTATTTCAAAATTCAACATCAAGGGGGTAAAATAGGGGATAAAAGTTTGTATGAAACTTTTTATTCCTTGGACATACTTGCATGAAATTTCGTATGAACTGAGTCAAAAAAAAAGAGATGTATTTTTTGCGTTGCGTTTTCTAAAATTCAACCCCAAAGAGGGTAAAATAGGGAATTAAAGTTTTTATTATAAGCGTTATAATATAGCGTTAAAACCTCAATTTTACGCGGGCGAAGCCGCGGTCAAAATATGCTAGTATTATAATATAATCAGAATCTCTGAAAGCGCATAAACAGTTTTTATTGAATTTAGTATACAGGGGGTTTTGGCGGTGAAAAATCGATCTAATTAGGTCTTATCCCAGCGAATTCGCAAATTTTCGAGTTTTTATATATTCTTGTATAAGGACGTAAGAGTGTTGAAATTAAAGTTTTTTTTGTTTTATTAAAGGATCAATCGCTTAGGCTGGACTTCAAAAAAAACAAGATCGAGTAGAGAAATAGATAAATTTTAGCAGAATTTAGAAGGGGAACTATTTCGACAATAAGAATTATTTCATACTTTTTAGTGATTATTAAGAATCTTATTGCTTTTACTTTATATTTATTACATATGAAATTTGCGTTTTGTCGTACTGGCCACTTTAATTAGGAATCTTTGGTTAGGAAAGTCCAATTTCAAATTTATACCGCTATTTACTCATGCATTTGTGTTTCGAAACCCATAATGCATTTTTTTTCCTCTTTTTGTTTTTTCTTTGCGTCACTCTGTTTACAAAATGGAAATCTTGAAATATCGTATCATTTTCGAGTACGAGTTCCACCGTCGCACCAGTGCTGCAGAAACGGCTCGAAGGATTAATGATAAGTATGGCGGCGGTATCGCAAAAAAAAACAAACTGCGTTTTTGGTTCCAACGTTTTCGTTCCGGAAATTTCAACCTACAGAACAAGCCCCGTGGACGGCCGGAGATAAAAGTTGATAATGAAGAATTGAAGGCTATTGTGGAAGCAGATCCATCGCAAACCACCTCCGAGTTAGCTGCAGGCTGCGGTGTTAGTGATAAAATGTTTTAATCCACTTGAAGGAAATTTGGAAGGTGAAAAAGCTTGAAAGGTGGGTGCAGCCCTCATGAATTGAGTGCAGCAAACCGACAAACGCGCGTCGACTACTGCGTTACATTACTCAACCGGCACAATAATGAAGGGATTTTAAATCGAATCATTACCTGTGACGAAAAGTGGATCCTGTACGATAATCGGAAACGCTCATCGCAATGGCTGAACCCTGGTGAACCAGCCAAAGCCTGCCCTAAGTGAAAATTTACTCAAAAAAAGTTACTTGTAAGCGTTTGGTGGACTAGTGCTGGTGTCGTTCACTACAGCTTTCTTAAATCTAGCCAGACGATTACAGCAGATGTTTATTGCCAGCAACTGCAAATCATGATGGAAAAGCTAGCTGATAAACAACCGAGGTTAATCATTCGCTCTAGGCCACTGCTGCTTCAGGACAACGCTAGACCACACACTGCACAACAGAAGGCTACCAAATTAGAGGAGCTTCAATTGGAATGTCTAAGACATCCACCGTACTCCCCGGACCTTGCTCCAACAGATTACCATTTTTTCAGAAATTTGGATAACTTCTTGCCAGGGAAAAAATTCAACTCCTATGGGGCAGTCCAAAGCGCCTTCAAAGATTTTATTGATTCCTGTCCGAATGTTTTTCTAGTAAAGGAATCAATAAACTACCTATGAGATGGCAAAAGTACACAGATAGCAATTGTATATACTATGATTAAATAAATATGTTTAAAAAACTCGACTTTATGTTCCTCCTTTACAAACGCCAATTTCATATGTATAACAATTTTTTTTTTCTTTTTGGTGTAACTATAATATTATTAACTAGTATATAGGAGATCGAGCTTTGATTGAGTTTTAGTAGGACGATTAAATATTTAAAAGTAAATAAAAGTAAAAAATAGAAAATAAAGGAAATAAAAAGAATCACAAAAACATATTTTATCTGACCGTGATTCGATCCCGACACCAATTCGTAGATAACGCACAAATTGTCATTCTACCATCCATCCGACATTCATTGTTTCGAAATTATTGATGTACTGTAATTGTACCTACGACGAAAGAAAAACATAAAAACCTAAAAAATGTGCGATTTTTCAGGGGTAAGGCCTAGCTCTGGAAGAAGACGTCTGACATTTCAAACTTTTAGTGCACATCTTCACAACAGTTCTTTAATCCAAAATTTCCAAACCTGTATCTCTAAAGACTGACGAGTTCCATTCAGTGCTTTTGGAACCAACGTACATATTTTGATATAATATCGCTTTTTGGGTTATTTTCGCTTTTTGCTTAGGTTATCTAATAATAAGTACCTAATCAAAACACTTGAAATGTAGTATATCTTCTTCACGAGCGCGGAGCGATTCTAGATTTTAAGAGCGATAATAATAATAATATTATATTTTATTTTATAATTATTGTAATATTTTTAAAATAAAATATATTTTATGAAGGTAAGATAATATGTATAATATAAAACTTATATATTTATAGTCGTACAACGTAATTTTCGAAAATTTTAAACGCATTTTAAACGTGTATTTTGACATATTTCTGCGAGCACGCCACAAATATATATTATTATATATATATATATATATATATATATATATATATATATATATATATATATATATATATATATATATATATATATATATATATATATATATATATATATATTTGTTATTTTATTATTGTTATTTTTTTTAGAATTTGGGGTTCAATTTTCTATATATAAAATTTTGAAAAAAAAAAAATAGCCTATGTTACCCGCGGCATCATTACGAATCTATTGACACCTCATTTATCAAAATCGGACTTATTATTAGTTTAGACGCTACGAGGGAACAAACATACTAACATACATACCTACATAGACTGCCAAAATCATCAACCTTCGGTCGGGTAAAAATTAAGTTGTCGGAGGAAATGATGTAACACACGATATATTATGATAATGATGATGGGACTAGAGAACGTTCAATAGTATTGATATTGGTGTAAAAGACTAAGAGAAGTACCTGTATTATGATTATATGGTGTGATTATGGTGGTGGTGATGATGATTATTTAATAATAAAATATGCTTGCAGTTCGTTAAACGATGCTGATATTTCCAAACGTGTATCTTTAAGGACTGAGGAGTTCTGTTCAGTACTTTTGTAGGGTATACCTTGGCACAACATTTTATATTTTGGTAGCTATGTAAGAAATCCATAAACGTCTAAAAGACTGTGATAAATACCTATATGTCATTATAATATCATGATGTATGGTGTGATGATGGTGGTGGTGTTGATGATTAGTGACATATTCTTGGAGTTCTGAGAACAATGCTGAAATTTCCAAACGTGTATCTTAAAAAACTAAGGAGTTCTGTTCAGTCCTTTTGGATCCAGAGTATACCTTGGCACAAAATTTCACTTTTTGGTATCTGTGAATGTTCAAAGAAATCGATATCGGTGTAAAAGACTATGAAAAATAACTATATCAACATAGTATCATGATGGATGGTGTGGAGATGGTGGTGGTGATGTTGATTATTCAATAGTGAAATAATATGCTTGCAGTTATTTAAACAACTCTGAAATTTCCAAACGTGTATCTTCAGAGACTGAGGAGTGACGTTCAGTGCTTTTGGATGCACAACATTTCTTTTTGGTAGCATATGCTGGAGTTTCTACAACAAAAGTCAAAATCATTATTGGTGTCCTTATAAATTTTGAGGCCTTTTCTCGATTTCTCATGGTTCCCATCACCAGGTCTACCATTTGATGACAATGGGACCAATTTGAGAGTCAACCCTTTAAAATAAAAATAATTTCGGAAATCGGTCCACTAACGGCTGAGTAATCGCGTAACATACATATAAAAAACATACACATGAATTGAGAACCTCCTAATGTATTTTGGAAGTCGCTGAACACGGCATGAATGGTCTTGAAATGGTGACAGATAATTATGTAGTTTGTCTTAATTGTATTTTTATTGTATTTTTTTTATTGATAAGCCTCAGTGGTCCAGTGGTTTAGAGCTTTGCTCTCGAATCGGAGGTCGTAGGTTCGATTTCCGTGTTGGAACAATAAAAATGTTGTTTCCAAGTTTGGTTAGGACAATGCAGGCTGATCACCTGTTTGTCTGACAAGAAAGATGATCCATACGTCGGATGTGCATGTAAAAAACGGTCCTGCGCCTGATCTCTCGCCAGTGGTGTCGGTCCCACTGGGTTTCATGAATTAAAGGATTAGAGAGTGCTCTGCAGACACACTTGGGCACTATGAATAACTCCTGTTTAGCTGTCCTGGTTTCATTGAAACGGCCACCGTCACCGAAATCAGTGTGGGGAGCTATATTTTTTCTTGATAATTGAAATAGAACAGACATATGGCAATGGCAGCCCCCGATGGATTTTCTTGGTTTTGTAACTTTGTAATAAACTACTCACTTCTAGTCGGGGGATTTTAGAAAAATTATTTAATTCTTTTTCGATAAAAAATAACATTTTTACCGTCGTGGGTTTTTTAGAATATGCACCTTTTTAACCCGAACCCATCACTGAAAACCGCATCAAAATCGGACTAGTAGTTTTGATTTTGCACAAACTATTTTTTACTGCAGCGCCCCCTGATGAGATGTTGTCGTAACACCTACCTAGGATGCAGACTTTATTAAATCTGCATCCATCACTGGAAACCGCATCGAAATCAGAATAGTAGTTTTGAAGTAGTAAATAAAAAAAATAAGAAAGATAAATGGCAACAACACCGCCTCCTGATGAGTAATTATCATGAAACCAATCTAAGAACATTCGCCAAGCAAATCCATATCTGAAAACCGCATCAAAATCAGACTAGGACCTTTGGAGATAAATGGGAACATTAGTTTTTGCACACAAACACACAATTTCTCACCCCAATCGCAAACACAATCTATATTCCGTCGTGGGTAAAAAGAGTAGGAAGACAGTAACTACTAAGCCCAATAGGCAGGCAGTCACAAATCAGAGACTAGAGACCCACTTCTCGCCCACACAAGACGGCTTGCTAACCCAGCACTTAATAAAATATTATTATTATCTTCTTATTAAGTTACATTACATGGAACTAGCACTATTAAAAATATTTTTTATGGTTCTGTAGAAAAAAATTGCATTATTCATTCATTTGCAAGTGTGAAAATGCTATTATGAGGTAACATTTGTTAATTATTATTATAGGTAACACTTACAGATGGCTTTGCAAATGGCAATTGTAATTACTGTTATAATTAAATTTTAAAACGAAAATGTGATTGGTTTTAATTTGTTGATTTCATTTTCCAATTTTCGCACACTAGTAAATTAAATGGAACTGAAACAATTACAAGTACAAAAGTCGTTCGTATTAATTTTAGTCCTTACAAGTTTTAAATTTGTTTGAGTAATTTGAACCGTTTCTTTTTTCCGGACGTTTTTGCGTTTTAGGCGTAATAAGTGCAATTTAAGCGTCGCGTTGTGGCCTCGTCCATAACGTGAGTTTAGACGGCCCAGTGTACTGCGATTTTGCAGTCTTTACGTCTGCTCTGAAACTTAATTTACTTGGGCTTTGACAGTGAGTTCAAGTCAGACCTGAGGATTGACTATGCTATAGTTGACTATAGCATAGTCAATCCTCAGGTCTGACTCGATAGGTCAGGTAGGCTTAAACCTAGATGAGCTGGAGCTTCGAGGTTTGACTACAACACAATATGAACAATTTACGGAGATTGTAGTAAAAATCCAATGACTTTTATTTCGCCCTACAAAATAAAGATGGCACCAAACTTCCAAGTGGGTTAAGCAAATAATTTATACGTGATGGGAAATCTCAGGAATTTCGTCGCTCCGGCCGGCCACTTGTGTTTGTTCTCCGCGCTTGTACCGGAATATTTTATCCAATTTTCAGTACGGTTACTTCCATCTTTTTATTTTTTTTATAAACTCCGAGCAGAGCTACCGAGCTTAGTAATAAAAATAAAGAAAATCACAAAAATATTTATCTAAGCGGGATTCAAATCCACCACATTCCGAATTTTCGAACAAATCAAAAATTATGCATACGCATAGGTACCAAACTGCCAATCGGACTGACATAATGGAGTCGAAATCATTGATATATTGTTGCACGATGAAAGCAAAAACATTTATTGCTTAAAAATGCGCACTTTTTCAGGGATAAGATCTAGCTAGATCGATTTTACTCTTCTAAAACTCCCTGCATACTAAATTTCATGGTAATAATTGCAGTCGTTTTCGAGAAACCGATTTTATATTTACAAGATTGTCTCATCTAAAGTACTAAGATTAATGGATATGAAATCAACATGAAAATTTTCTCTTAGTATTTGAATTATCTTTTACGAGTACAGATTAGACTGGTTTATCCAACAAGTTTAATGGGTACTCTTGTACATCTGTTATTTAATAATTTATAAGGTTTGGTAAAATCAATTACGGATATTTTGGACATATGATCTACTGCACATGTTAAGGACGTATAGGCAGAAAAATAATTAAAAAATTACGAAAAAAAAATACTAAATAAAATTACGTTATTTACGGCCCTACGGAGGTCATTGTCCTCACACAGCTGATTGAGTTGATATTATTAAGCCAAAGACTTAGCTTTCGCTTACAAGTCAGCTGTTTCTGCGAGGTTTATGACCTAAGGATACGATATTTGGAATATAAAATAATCCTTTAACATTCTTGCTTTAATTCTAAGTAAACTGTAAACGTTCCGTAAGTCTGATTGTATGTTGTCAATGGGTAACGTGATATCCTTTGTCAACTGACTCCCTATGAATTGTAATTCGCTTTTAATTTTTTCCGAAGTTAATAAATGCATATTAAACTTGCCATGTGAAATATCTGTGATGGTATCTAAAATCGTGTCCTGAATTCTTTTCAGGTTTTGAAATAAGTTCATCGCCGTGAATGACGACAATATTTAAAAATGTTGAACGTCCGAAATCTGAATATGTTTATTTTATACAAATCTTCAAGATGGTTATTTATCGATTTATGCTGAAGTTGAATCGATTGTTCTGTGCGTTTCAGTAAATTGTATTGTGCCTCGACGACTGATGTTTGATTCTGTATCAAGTTGTTAAGGTGATGCTCATTCTGTCTGATAAGCTCGATGTCGTTCCTATACTGTTCCGCAAATCTCTCGTCTAATACTCCGAACAGATAGTTGGCGGCGTAACCGACACCATTCATAAGCGCCCGGCGTTTCCTCGCACGCGCCTTAAAACGCTGATTTAATAACACACGATTGTAGTGATCCAGTTCCTCGAACTCGTTCTGTAATTGTAGCGTAATGTTGAACAATAGTCATAGTCGGGAATATAACTACATATTATATCTGTATAATTATTGAACTTTATGCTGCGGTGAATCCTTCCCAGTACGGAGACATATTGTAGTATGCTATGAGAGTCCACTTATCCCGAATGATCTTTGCACTTCCGATATAATCGAAATATAGAGACATGTTGCTAGGTAAATTTTTAGCTGCATAAGAAGTCGTCACAATCGACATAAATAATATAAATGCTACCGCCATGGACGTGAAACTACTCTGCTTGATAGGTTTTCTTTGTTTTTTCTCTTCTTTTTGTGCCTCAGATTCTTCTTCACGGTCGCTGCTTGCTGCATTCGAGATAGGTAACAATGATAATTTAACTACTGGTCTTTTGATAATTCCGTTTTTTTGTTTTCAGAGTGACGGCACGAACCAATCCGTCCTTTCCGGGATGCTGCTCCAATACCCTCCCCATGAGCCATTTGCCGGGGGGCATATTCTCGTCCTGAATAGTGACTAAATCGCCAACTTGAAGATTATTTCGTGCTCTTAACCATTTCGATCTTACTGAGAGCTGAGTCATATATTCGATCCTCCATCTCTTCCACAAATCGAAATATATTTTTGATATTAAATACCATCTTGACCTAACATCCTGCTCTGTTTCTATGATAGTTAACTCTGCTCTGCCGACTAGAAAGTGTGCTGGTGTCAAATAGTCTAAGTCCTCTGGGTCCTCTGTGAGCGCGCAGAGTGGCGTAGAGTTTAAGATTGCTTCTATCTTTGCTAATAGGGTAGCGTATTCCTCATATGTAAGTTTTTGCTCACCCACAACCCTTTTTAAATGATGCTTTAAACTTCTTATATTTCTTTCCCATAAACCTGATGCTTGGCACCATTTCGTTATATTGAAATGGCAAGTGATATTCATGTTTGCTATCTCTCCTAAAGTGTTATCATCGAAAATGTTCTGAAATTGCTCCTGCATCAATCTGTTTGCTCCTACAAAATTAGTGTCATTGTCACTGAAGATGTGACGAGGTGTGCCGCGACGAGCTGCCATTCTACTGAGAGCCGCCAAAAATGCTGAACTCGTGAGGTCTGATACTACTTCTATATGTACTGCTTTCGTGACCATGCAAATGAATAATGCTATGTATCCTTTCATTGTTTTGATACCTCGTCCTTTATTTGCTTTTACATCGATGTATCCTATAAAATCTACACCGGTGTTATAAAATGCTGGCCTCGGGTTAACACGTGCTGTGGGAAGATCGCCCATGAGCTGCTGACTTAAAATAGGTGTGTTTTTCCTACAGGTCACGCACTTTCTGATATGCTTTATGTTGCTCTTATACCACCAATGATCCAATACCTTTGTCTAAGATTGGCCAATGTAATTCGTGGACCGCCATGGAATGTTAGTTCATGTGCTTGCTGTATCAGTAAAATTGTAAGTCGACTTTCGTAAGGTATGATGATGGGATTTTTTACTTCGGTACTTACACTCGCGTTCTTGAGACGGCCACCAACTCGTAAAATTTTGTCGTCGTTAAAAATCGGATTTAAATTTAAAATTTAGCTTTTTGATGATAACGGTCTTTTATTTGATAACAGTTTAATTTCTTCATCAAAGTGCTCCAGCTGTACATTCCTTACAATAAGCATTTTTGCGTATTGGAATTCTCGTGATGTGAGATGTCCTTCGCGGCGTTGTTTGCGCTTTGTTATTCGTAATATCCATGCAAGTATGCGAATAACTCGAGTTATGTTGCTATGCTTATTTAATAATTGTTCGATGATGCTTAATGCTTGAGGATCCGTATGAATTATAGTATTAGATTGTTTGTATTGATTTTTCAGCTCTAATGTAGTCTCGTATAATGTTGGCTCTTTAACCGTCATCATGGTTGCCGTCATTAACAATGACGGCAAATATGATGGGCCGTTCCACCATAGCTTATCTTTTTTAAGCTGAGTCACGTTTAAGCCGCGACAAGCTGAATCAGACGGGTTTTCGTCGGTTTTAACGTAGTGCCAACATGATTTTGGCATTACTTGCGTTATTGCTCTGACTCGATTGGATATAAATGTTTTCCATCGTGATAGGTCTCCTTGTATCCATCCTAAAACTGCTGTAGAATCTGTCCAGCCATACACTTCTGCTTTGTATTGATGTAAACATTTTTGAACCTTGCTCATTAATTTTGATAATAGTTTAGCTCCCATTAATTCCAACCTAGCGATGGTCTGAATTTTGCTTGATGGTGCGAGTCTTGCTTTGGCTGCTAATAATGATACTGATGATTTGCCATTTTTTATGACCTTACAGTAAATTACTGCCGAAAATGCTTTGCTAGAGGCGTCGGAAAATCCATGAAGCTCGAGCTTGTCGTTTTCAGAAGTCCCGATCCACCGTTGTATTTTAAATGTGTAAATATTTTGCAACTCTTGGCGTAAATCTAACCATTTTGTTTTAATATTCTGCGGAAGATTATCATCCCATTCTATTTTCGATAACCACATATTTTGAAATAATAATTTCAGTGTCGTGCTCAATGGCGTAAGCCAACCTAAGGGGTCGTATAACCTCGATATTTCGGACAATAAAGACCTCTTAGTTGGTTCTGCTTCAGAATATTCTATTTTGCATTGAAATGTAAACACGTCACCTTGGGGATCCCAGCTTAGACCTAAGGTTTACGTCGACTCTATATGCTTAAATTCGTACGTCTGCTTGTCACACTGCTCTTTATCTAAATCTGCTAGAAGTTGCTGGTCATTTGACTTCCATTTTCGTAAATTAAAACCTCCTAATTTTAGAAGCTCAATTAAATCTGCTTGTAATTGCTTGTAAAGTATGATGACCTCCACAAAAGTCATCTACGAAGAAGCTATCTTCTACTTCTTTCGCTGCCTCTGGATACTTCTTCTTCTCTTCTGCTGCTAACTGCTTTAAACAATTTATTGCTAAGAAACTTGCTGCTTTTTCTCCGTAAGTTACTGTTTTTAATTGATACGCTTGCACGGGTTGGTCTTTAGACTCCCGCCAAAATACCTTCTGATATGCTTGATCTTCGGGAAAAACCCAAATTTGCCTGTACATCTTTTCGATGTCTGCTGTATAAGCAAATTTAAACTGACGTCATTTCAATATTATCTGCTGCAGATCCTGTTGAAGATTGGGCCCTTTGTACATTATACCATTTAAGCTATATCCACTCGAAGACTTTGCTGATGCGTTGAATACTACGTGTAGCTTCGTTGTAGTGGAGCTGTCTCGGATGACTCCATGATGAGGTAAGTAGAACTCCATTTTTCTTTCAGATGCTGATCGTTCCATATGACCTAAGTCCATGTACTCCTGCATGAACTTTTTATAGTCATTTGCTAATGCTGTATTTCGATGCAATCTTCTTTCTAAACTCTGATACTGTGCTAATGCTGTAGTTTTTGATGTCCCTAATTTATGCTTCAATTCTTCTATGATAGGTAAGCGTACCTCAAATCTTCCATCCTCCAACCTTCTAGTCGTTTTAGAAAAATATTGAAGACAAAATTCATCTTCTGACGTTATCTCCTTTTCTTGGGAAATGTCTTCGCATTCCCAGAATCTTTGCAAGTCGTCATAATTGTTATGTAACATGACGTTGCACTGATATGATTTGATGGAGCCGCAGAGGATCCAGCCAAGATAAGTCTGCTGTGCTATGGGTTCCTCGCTAGTCGGACCTCTCAAAATACCATCCAATAAAATTTTGGAGTAGACATCTGCTCCTAAAAGTAAGTCTACCGGACGTATTATATTATATTTTGGATCTGCTAAATTAATGTTTTCGATGTATGACCATGAAGGCTTAGGTAAATTTATATTTGGAAGATTTTTGATAAGATTGCTCATGATGATGACGTCTATGCTAAATGTGAAATTATTATGCAATGATTTGCATTGTATAGTAAGCATTCCTTTGCTACTGCTTTCATGCTCGCCGACGCCGAAAATAGTGCCCTTGCACCTACGTCGTTTTAATTCTAAAATCTGCGCTGCTCTCTCTGTAATAACTGAAATTTGAGAACCCGAATCTATCAGGGCTCTAAGATGATGCTGATCTCCATTTCCTCCTTTCACAGCAACCATTGCCGTTGCTAGTAAGACCTCACACGTGTTGGGTTGAGACACGTGGTGGGCCTTCGCCACATGGTTCGAAGAAGTGCTGGGTTTGGGTTTTGTGCATGCATCGTGCAATAAACTATTGTGAAATCCTGCGCATAAGCGACACCTTTTACTGGAAACACATTCTTTAGTATCGTGTTTGTATAAACAATTCACACAATAACGCAACCGGCTTACGGTTTTCAATTTCTGATCGCATGGCATTTCTTGAAACCTTGAACAATTGAATAAACCATGTTCGCCTTTGCAAAGTCCGCAAATTATCTTGGTTGCATGCAAAGCCTTAAATTTTGACTTATGATTAAAATAAAAATTATTGTTGCTAGATTTAAAGTTGCTCGGAGGAAGTCTTAACATAAAGATTTTATTCATTGTTCCACATAAGATTGATATATGCCATAAAAGTGCTAGGGGAGCACGCGCGGTGCTTGCTAATTATGAACGCGTACTGACGGTAAAATGCATTGTCAAGTGAAAAATGCTACGGTGTGATTTAAGACACCGTACAATATCAGTAGATCACAATATGGCCAAAACACCCGTAATTGATTTCACCAAACCTTATATTATAACGATTTAAAACATTGTGTATCACGATAACATTTTACAAATTTCTTACGCCTGTTCTTCTCGCCGGGTTATGGTTCCGTACCGGTGGTAATTATAATCCTTTTTTTTCTTTGTTTAACGTTCAGAAAACGAAACCTTGTTTTTTATTCTGTTTTTTTTTTAATATTTTATTTTTTTCTACGTGTTTCAATACGTAAGATTATCTAACAAAGTAGTCTCTAGTAAAATAATTTATGTTATCTAACAAAGTTTATCAACGTTATATAACTGTCGTTTAGTAGCACACAAGTGCTCGCGACCATTAGTGTATGGTTGTTAATGGTTGACCGAGGGTTGATATAATTATAATCGAACGTGTGATTAAAAGCTTCGATGTTTATGGCGCTAATTGCTCATTAACGAACTAATTACCATAACAAAATTGAGCAGCCTTTAATACGAATATTTAAAACAACACTAGTACGAACGGTACCAAATAAATATTACAAACAGTAATTTAGCTACGCAAATTCGATAAGTTTATAATGAATAGTTTCGGTCATAAATTTATTCCGATTCTATAGTTTTGTAAGGTTAGTTATGTCAAGAAGAAGGCATAGAGCTAGAGCTCACCGTCGAAAAAGGAGCTCATCGTGAATAAGCATTGGACTTTCGTAGATAGCTCATCTACAGGCAGACAAAAATCTTCTCACATTTTGATCAATAGAAAAATCCGCCAGACCGGTGGTTTTAAATCAAACCTTTGGGTCTAGCTCTAGCAAATTATATTTATTTATCTATCCGGGACCCGAGTCAAGAGGATGTAAGTATACTTTCTGTATCGAACTGCCCTTTACCCGTAAACCGTCTTATCCTGAAAATATTATCTAAAATTTACGCGATAAATAAAATAAACCAAAGAAGGCACCTAGTACTCGTATTTTTCATTAGCTATTCTTGACATGGTCCAAGTTATATAAAATTAATGAATAAAATATTACTATAAAAAATATTACTAATTTGTTTTACTAAGTTGGCTTACTAAATTGGTTTACTAAGTTGGTTTACTAGTATAATACTTATATTTTCACACACAACAAACATATTTTGTAATGACTCCGTGGTCCAGTGGTTTATAGCTTGGCTTGCGGTTCCGGATTTGATCCCTACGTTGGGGAAAACATAAAATTTTGTTTTCTAGTCTGGTTGAACAATGCAGGCTGATCACCTGATTGTCTGACAACAAAGATGATCCATGCGTCGGATGGGCATGTAATAAGTCGGTTATTCTCCTCCGCCTGATCTCTCGCCAGTCATGTCAATCGACACACATCCGCCCCACTGGGTTAATAGAATAAAGGAAAAGGGAGTGCTCTTGTGTATAGCGCACACGTTTGGGTACTATAAAATAACACCGGCGTAGCTGGTTTGTTTTCAATGAAATCGGCTAAAAAATAAATAATATCCAGTCCGGTAGAAATACACTATGAGCCAATCGCATATTACCAATGTACTTAAGTTTTCCACTCGAACAAATTGAAACAGTAAAGCGCTGACGTATTTCAGTGCAGATTTCTGAAAATACCTTTCCAGATTTATTAGGACGTATTGAGAGCGATGTACAGTCGAGGGCATAATTTATTATAATGTATAACTTTTGCTTAGGTTGATTGGGTTAAAGTTGTGGATAAAATTTTGGCTTTTAATTTTGAAGCTAAAGACGGTCTCTACGAGTATATTTTTTCTCATCTAAAATACGACCACGGCAATCTACATTTTCATTTCATAGGGTGAATATTTTTATGCATTGAGCCTCATTCCTTACACACCTTCACATTCATTAAAGTAGCACTTAACAGTTGAACAGTTCGTATTCGTAATAAATTTTTAATTGTCAACTTAGAACAGTGTATGTAAAGTTAGCTCTGCTTTTATTCTTTTAAATACAGTGTGATGGCGCGGGCGTCGCGACTCACCTCATTCATTTGAAGCGTCCAGGTCACTGATTTTATGTGTCTGTGTGTTTTGTTATAATGCTCCTAACTCTATGGGCGCATTATGAAATAGGCATACAAGTGGGAACATTTTTATGAAGTAAAAAAATGTTGTTATTCTAAGAAAGTGTTTCTTTACACGTTTACTAGTAGTAGATGGCAAATTTTTATTTGCTTATGAAACCTTATAAGGTTAGGTACTAGATGTTGCGCGCGACTTCGCACTGCTGCGATAAAAAGTAGCTTAAGTATTAATCCAGAGGCTTCACCATAACGAATTCCAATAAAATCCTTTCATTAGTGATTGCGTAAAAGAGTAACAAACTACGTACATTCTTGCAAACTTTTACTTAACTTTTACTTTTGTAATAATATTTGTAAGGATAATGAGTTAGTATTATTTTTAAATTCGTTATAGGAACTACGCTGAAAACAAATTTAGGTTCCATACTGTTTTTTTTTCTCAACGGAAAATAATTATCTATGTTCTGAAAGTTAAAAAATATTATATTTATCCTTTCCTATTATTTCGAATTTAAAGCGTTATAAAAATAACGGTACGAACTACAATTCAGAGGATTTTGTTGCTTACAAAAAAAACTGATATGATAAATTACTAATATTTTATATTTGAAATTGCAATTGGAACTTATATTGCGGACATTCTATATGCAAACATTTATCTAATTCAGCTGAAATGTTTCGATTTTATTAATGTTTATTACGTACGTGTTTTTACTACCAGTATTTTTCGGATCCTGAAAAGTAATAAAATTTAGAATCCATTCAACTGCTAAATGTTAGCATCGGCATATTTTTGCAACTTGATATCCAAAGCCTCGTTATTTGTTTACCCCGAGTTTTTACAGTTTCAATGGCACTTTTATGGTTTATTCTGTGTTCGGACCATTCTGCACTCACAACTTGTAGCATAGCTACATTTTTTTTAACGTGTCGTTATAACTAATAACGATGCGTATAGCGTCATCTATTAGCAGTTGTCGATATTAATAATAGCTAATTTGTGATATACAACGCCATCTATTGGCAAATGCGTCTAACTAGAGCTTCATCTCTGATATTTCTTTATTGTGGCATTTGTATTACGCATTACCGCTAATTGTCGGTTAAAAAAAAAGAATTAATGTCAGTAGAGGTATAAAAGGGTTGTCGCGACAGGACAACGCCCTTTTTCCCTGCCGAATTTTGGTTGTTCAACTTCTTCTAGATACAAGTTTACACTAAATAAAATTATAATATTTTAACCCCGTGTAAGGGTGAGTAATTTGAAATATCTGTGTTGTGAATGTTTGGTAAATCACGCTTGTAATTAAAACACATTATTTTTTTCCTGTGAATTAGCACCATGGTAGATTTTGTTGGCAAACCTTTTGATTGGCCACGTGCTCAATTTTTCATTGTTTCATTTTTCCGATCTTGCATTGTTAGATATTATTAGGATGTTTGTATCAAATTAATTGTCCTTCATATCATTTTATCTTTTATCTTTTTTTGCTTATCCCTTATTTTGTGATGGACACACAGCCCGTGGTCGGATCGTTAGAGGCTAGAACCATGGCTGCTGTGGTCCACACTCTTCACACGCTGGTATGAATGTTTCCAGGGAACTACGGTACGGGTACAAGCACCGTTATCTACATCCTCGGTACGGCACTGCTTGACTTACCCTTCGCCATCTGATGACTATCTAGCCTGTGCCACGGACTGTCCGCTCCTAGGCGACCACGTCGTGACGAGTTCCTCACCCGAACACAGGACCCGAAAGCGCCACGTGTTGTCATACCTACCGTCGACAGATCCAGCTAAGTGCCGTGTGGTTTAAAAGCCCCACCAATCTCTAAAGACACTAGAGGCTAAACCAGATACTTACGGCCTTCTGCCCACGACCCCTATTTCTTTTTATAATATATATATTGTCACGGGAAATCTGTTTTTATTTTAATTTCCCCCGTAACAATTGGCGCCCATAAACGTGGTTTCGTCTGGTTTGGCATCTGGTGTCTTCTCCCGGGTTTGTGTGTCCAGTATTTGGTGTTTGTCTTGTGCCGTCTTTAATATCCAACTCTCTCAGTATTCTAACCCGTCTGGGCCCGGGGTAGAATTGGTTCAGGTTACGTAACGGACACGTGTAAGAGGCAGGTAACGTTACAGCACACACCCACTGTTTTTTTTTTAGGGTTCCGTAATACATAAGGAACCCTGTGTTTTTTTTTCACAGTGGACATAATATTAAATTTATTCTTTATTATTAAATATATTTATTATTATTCTTTTTTTTTTTGTCCTGTCCTTTTTTTGGCAGGATATTAGTATTCTTTTTTTTTTGTTATCTGTTGTAAATTACTTATTTATTATACATATTATTTTATTTTACACATACCCACACACTATACATGCACACACATCAGCATCATCTTCAATGATGTTTATGTGATTTTTGGCTTTAACTTTGTTTTATTTTATTATAATTTAACTTTTTACTTCCCCAACATAAATATTTACCTATAACTTTAATTTATTATTCTAAATTATTTTGCTACTGTCTTATCACTTTAACTTTAACTTAACTTTATTTTAATATTAACTTACTATGAGCGTTGGATATACTTAGTGTAGTAACTAGTACCTTATTGTAGTAGTGTAAAGTTTAAAAATTGTTAATAAACTTTATACTGTCTGTTTTTTTTCATCTTGTTGTAAGTATATGGTCTGTACCATATAGTCTGTAGAACTTGTTTTTGTAGTTAGTTATCTTATATTGTACTGATTACAAATTATATTTCTTTTGTGTATTTTTTAGAGAATACATCTGATTATTTTTGTATTTTCTCAACACAGATATACTCACCGTTAGGGTTGTGAATATTTTTTCTTGAATTTACTGGGTAATTTAACTTTTAAAATTGAATTTAACTTCTGATAAATTCATTGACTTATTTTGGAAAATCTTAATTTCTTTTTAAACTTTAGAATTTACTTAGTTACTTAACTTCTTGATAAATTTTACTTTTGACAACTTACTTAACTTACTTAAGAATCTTTAATTTTTTTAAAAATTTTTTCTCAATGTCTGGAAAAATAAAATTTGTTTCGCTTAAAATGACTGAATTGGAGTATGGAGTTTTGATTAGGAATATTATACCAGCTCTCACTGTTGATGAGTTGTGTAGGTGTATACTTTAGTTAGGCAGCACTTTATCCATCTCGGGATATTTATTTGGATTCTTTCTATTATAAAGGGTCTTTCTTTTGCTGCCAATACTATTTTGCTACTTTAGATTGGCTGCTCTCTATCCACCTAGGATATATTTTTTGGATTCTTTTCTTTAATAAGGGATCTTTCTTATGCAGCCAATACTATTAAAGTGGTATGTTACTTTGTTGGAAGGCTAGTAGTTTCGCGTTTTTTTTTGCTGTTCGTTATCTCTAATAACGTTTAGCTTCGACATGTGTTGTTCTACCTCTGTTACGGAGAACAATACTCGTGTGTTAGGGCGTCTCGAGTCACACTGATTATGACCAGATGCATTATAAAAGTTGAAGTATGTATGTGATGTGCAATTTGTATGTATGATGAAGTATGAATATATGTGAATGTGGTATGGTGTGAAAAGGTTGTCGGTTTTATGCGTGTAAACACAAGACTAGCACTATCTTCCAGTTCTAAATTTTTTTTTTCCTAATTCTTCATTTTGATAATTTGGTGAATTTTATTTTTCCAAAGGCCTAAAGTATTTTTTTTATATAGCTTAATAGCTATTTCAGGATTTTTCCTTAGAGCACTCAAAATCCTTTGGTAACAGGGGGGGATATGTAGCATAGCTACATTTTTTTTAACGTATCGTTATAACTAATAACGATGCGTATAGCGTCATCTATTAGCAGTTGTCGATATTAATAATAGCTAATTTGTGATATACAACGCCATCTATTGGCAAATGCGTCTAACTAGAGCTTCATCTCTGATATTTCTTTATTGTGGCATTTGTATTACGCATTACCGCTAATTGTCGGTTAAAAAAAAAAGAATTAATGTCAGTAGAGGTATAAAAGGGTTGTCGCGACAGGACAACGCCCAGGCATTCTGCTATCGGACACCGTCCGATGAACAGCTCCGCTCGCTACGATCGTTGCCGTCGTCCCCGCGCTCTCTATTTGCGCTCTCGCTCTATCCGTGTGTCATTGCTCACAATAGTGCACCACTGGAAGAAAGAAACAGGAAGACAGACTCTTGAGTCTCTTGACTCTTGAGTCAAGCTTCAAGAGGCAAGACTCAAGAGTGAAGAGGAAGGCGCCACCCAACCGCCTTTGCCGCCCGACCTGTGCCGTACCGTGTCTCGCGCCGCGCCGCGATCGCCGCCTACCGGACGATTCGTGCGACCGCTCGCATCGTCCGTCTCGCTCTTTAGTGCGAGCCTTCTGCTCGCACACCCGCCGCGAAGTTACCGCCGCGTTAGGACGAGCGTGCGACCGGTCGCATCGTCCGTCTCGTTCTTAGCGCGAGCCTTCTGCTCGCGCTCCGCCGCGTCTCGTTCGCGAACACTAGCGCCCTAGTGTTTAGCGCAACGTTAGTGAGTGAGTGAGTTCCAGCCGCCCTAGGAACAATTGTAAGTACCGTGACACGGTTAGGCACACTACACGAGGAGTTTTCCTCCCTACACACCTCCCCTCCCGGTCGCCGGGAGGGGCTGTATCCCCCAATATTAATTAGAGAGCAGAATTTCATTTCACAACCAGGATAAAACTTCCTAATTATGGTCGACGCCTTAATTAGGAAGTTCCTAGAGTTCTTGAAACTAGAAGTCCCAGATGTCGCGTCCAAGTGGGAACGCTTCGTGCGCTTGCACGAAGCTGACTCACCGGCGTCGCCCGATTGCGACGCCCCGCTAATTCCGGCCGAAACAGAGCCCTTATCATCTCCTTCAGAGATGTCTTGCTCAGAGCAAGAAACCGACCGTAGTGAACAAGGCGAGTTCACTACCGTCAGATACAAGAAGACGAAGAAGAGGAAGCGCCCAGAAGGCACCTCCTCTCCAGTCTTATCTTCCCCGACCAAATCGGTCCGCAAAAATAGGAAAACCGTGCAGGCTCATGGCTCCGCGACCCCCGTTACCTCAACGGCCCCTCTGGCCTCCCAGGCCCCTCTGGCCACCCAGGCTCCGCTGGCCTCCCAGGCCCTTCCGGCATCTCAGGCCTCCCTGGCCCCTCAGGCCTCCCAGGCCCCTCAGGCCTCCCAGGCCCCTCAGGCCGTCCGTACGCCAAAAATGCCTCCTCCTGTAATCATACAGGAGAAGGCCAAATGGAATATAATTTCTGCGGCAATAAACGAGCAAAAGCTTCGATACTCTTCTGCGCACACGACCCCCATAGGGATCAAAGTGCAGGTTAAATCGTCGGAGGACCACCGCCTCCTCACCGCGTTCTTACGCGCAAAGAACATAGGCTACCATACGTATGCCCTTGAAGACGAGCGCCTTCTGCGCGTCGTCATTACAGGAGTCGATAAGTGCCTCTCCACAAAAGAGGTACTCATGGACATCCAGTCCCAAGGTTTTCCCGCCTTAGAGGTACATCGCATGTACCACCCTATCAAAAAACACGAGTACAATATGGTACTAGTAACCCTCCCTCTTACACCAGAGGGCAAGGATATCTTCAATATCCGAGCCGTCTGTCATATTACGGGCATCCGCGTCGAGCCCCCCCGTAAAAGGGGCATCCCTGGCCAGTGCCACCGATGCCAACTTTACGGGCACTCGGCACGGAATTGCCAAGCTAGGCCGCGTTGCGTTAAGTGCCTCGGTGACCACGGCACCTCTGACTGTCTCCGTAAGAGCCCAGCTGAGGAGTCCGAACCCCCCCAGCTGTGTTCTCTGTAAGTCTAAAGGACACCCCGCCAATTATAGAGGGTGCAAAAAAGCACCCAAAGTAAAAGAGCGTAGTGCACCGCAGACTAAAAGTGCCCCCCCCAAACAGAGATTCGTCGCTGCCCCCCTACCCTCCCAATCTGCATGGTTCAAGCCCGCGCAGAAACGTAGTTCGGAGCTAGCGGTCTTCCCCGCTCTCCCCAGTAAGGCCATGCCCCCCGCGCCCGTAGCGCCTAAGGCCACGCCCCCTCCGACTCCCAGCTTCACTGCAGACCTCTCTTTCGTCCAGCAGTTTTTAAGCAACATCGGGCCTATTGACCCGATGGAGCTTTCTATTTTAGCGACAAAGCTAAAAGGTTCGGCCACAGACCGCATCCAAGCTTTGTCAGACCATCAGGTCTTGATCCGTCAGATCAAGGCCCTCTCCACAAACGGTAATTAATGGAGCCCTCGGGAAGGACAAAGCCGCACTCGTTACGCGTAGTGTCGTTCAATACGAACGGCATTAGGAACAACATTAGCGAAATTCGCGATTTTGTAAGCAGCCAAAATGTCGATATTCTTCTAGTGCAGGAGACTTTCTTAAAACCTAGCATGAGGAGCCCTAAAATAGCTAACTACAAAATAGTCAGAAACGATAGAACTCGATCCCGACTCGGAGGTACTCTTATCTACTATAAAAAATCACTACATTGTATTCCACTAGAGCCACCGTCATTGTTAACTTTAGAAACATCTGTTTGCCATATTAGTATGTCCGGTCACGGACCCATTGTTATAGTAAGCGCGTACTTAGCGTGCAACAAAGAACTCCATTCAAGCGACCTACAGGCGCTATTCAATTTAGGTAACGCTGTCATCATTGCCGGCGACTTTAATTGCAAACACACCGAGTGGGGCAATGTTCATAACAATAGAAACGGCACCATCCTTTGTAATTTAACCGACACTTTAAATTTTGCACTATTAGCCCCCACCGACCCCACTCGCTATGACACCAATGAAAACATCAACGGTGTCATACGCGATCCTAGTACGATAGACATAGCCTTAGTTAAAAATGTTTCTCTCAATATCAATATTGAGACTCTCCACGAGCTTAACTCAGACCACAGACCGGTTATGATTACACTTGGTAGTCTTAACCCCAATAATTATAGTACTAGGAAGATAATAGATTATAAATCACTAGCGGAGAACATTAAAGTCCTTCATTCTAGCCACTTAGACAAAATCCCCGATATTATAGATAGTAAAGAGACAGCCATAGAGGCCGCCTCCCACTTGACCGATCACCTGGTAGCGACCATAGAGAACTCATCTAGGGAGGTGCCAACGACCCCCAAGGGCCGTTGGCCCCTCCCTGAGGACATAAGGGAGTCCATCAGACTCCGAAATGCGGCTAAGCGCACATATGATCGCTACCCGTCGGAAGAGTGGAGGAAAGCCCTCCGTCACTACGAGAGGGAAGTTAAGTTTAAAATCAAACAGCACAAAGCCGAGAGTTGGGATCGACTTCTCAGTGATTTAGAACCGTCTCACGTGGCGTACTGGCCACTCGCGAAGGCCCTCAAAAACAACACGGAGAGCGACATGCCTCCGTTAGATAGACCTAACCGTCCTCCTGCATTCGAAGACATTGACAAGGCCGAGTGCCTAGCTGATAATTTCGAACAACAGTGCCGGCCGAGTACTCTCCCGATTGATCCCGTGCACCTTAGCTTAGTTAATAGCGAGGTCAACAGCCGACTCTCGAGGCCACCTGACGTAGACAGGGTGAGGATGGTGGACTCGGAGGAGGTCAGTGACATTATTAAGTGTATGAATGCCAAAAAGGCCCCAGGCCTCGACGGTATTTCAAACAAAACACTTAAAATGTTACCGTCCGAGCTAATTCAACTCCTAGTGAACATCTTTAACGCCCTCTTAGTAGGATGTTCATTTCCAGACATTTGGAAAGTAGCTATTGTCATAGGTATCCACAAACCGGGGAAACCCCGGAAGGTGCCTGGTAGCTACCGTCCAATAAGTCTCATTAGCTCCCTAGGTAAAGTCTACGAAAGAGTTATTAAAAGGCGCCTTAATGACGTCATAACCGACAAAAAACTCCTTCCAGACGAGCAGTTCGCCTTCCGCGAAATGCACAGCTGTCCCGCTCAAGTACACCGCTTAACGGAGTACATATTATCTAGCAAAAACGACAGGAAGACGACATGCGCCGTATTCTTTGACATTGCAAAAGCTTTTGATAAAATTTGGCATAACGGACTGTTATACAAACTCTATCAAATGGAAATACCCGATTATCTCGTCTTACTAATTAGTAACTTTTTAAAAAATCGTAAATTTCATTTCCGCGTAGAAGCGCACTGTCGTCGCCAAGATATATGGAGGCGGGAGTACCGCAGGGCTCGGTCCTCTCGCCCTCCCTATATAACCTGTACACTAGTGACATCCCCAAACACGCTAAGGTGCAATTAGCTATGTTCGCGGACGACACAGCCCTTTATTATTCAAACACACGAGCCCGTACCGCGTCTAAAGTCCTCCAGGAGTCAGTTACCGCTCTCGGTAATTGGTTCTCCAAGTGGAGAATAGAAGTCAATCCCGATAAAAGTCACGCCATTCAATTCAATGGTAATAAATCAGCGGGGCGTAAGTGCCCCCGTAAAGTAATGAGCCCTATTAGCCTGCACGGCAACATTATCCCTGAGGGTCTCTCAGGTCAAATATTTAGGCGTAGTACTAGGCAAGTCGATGACGTTTTCGAGTCACATCAGTAACACACTACGTAAAGCGAAATTTGTACTCTACAAATTATATCCGCTACTTAATTCGCGAAGCAAAATGTCCTTAAGACATAAGCTTACATTGTATAAGGTTTGCATCAGAACGATACTCACTTATGCGTGCGTCTCTTTCGCACAGATAAGCGAGTCTCAAATGGACCGCTTGCAAAGAGTCCAGAACCGGTTTCTACGCATGGCAACAGGCGCCCCCTGGTACATGCGTAACATCGACTTGCATAGGGACTGCGAACTAGTCACTATTAAAGCCTATATCAAGGAACTCGTAGAGAGATTCTTTGATAAAGGCAAAAACCACCCAAACCCCCTTATAAAAAAGGCACTGGACTACAACCACGACGCACTGACTTTCCGACACCCGCACAAACGGCCTAAGCATATCTTAGCCGATCCCGTTGACCCGATCACAAAATACGTAACGTACTGTGTACAGTTACGTAAACACAAATCACACGCACCCGCGACGCTAGCATCGCACCGGGGTCGACGCCGGCGCCTACCCCGAGGTCCCACATCCGACACGACAACACGTACAGACGTACAGACCGACCCTAACACGGGACCGGACCCGAACCCGAGTTCGAGTTCGCATCCCAGTAGTCTAGGTACACTCCTAAATAGTGTCCGCGACCGCGATATTGATATAGAGAGCTCTACCAATACCTCGCGGTATTGGTAGAGGTACCTCATCGACATTAGGACTTACGCGCGCGAGTCATCCCGACCGTACGCGGAAGGGGAGAGGGACGGCCCTCTCAGTACCGATATCGACCAAATCGAGAGCTCCTCTATCGCGATAACTCGCACGCCGCTAGTCTCTGCTACCGCGCGCGAGCAACCTCACTCATCTGCGAGTGAGGAAGGGGTCGGACCCCTCAGCAGGAGAGACCCGCGTCTCCCCTGTCAAAATAATAGCTTCTAATCCGTAGCTGTCCCCAATATCCGGTTTGAACATCACCCGGGTGATGTTAGGGAGGGTCAAACCCTCCCATCGTCTACCACCAAACAAACTAGCCACCAGGCTAGTTATAGTCCGACTTAGCTACAGCGGTCTTAACCCGACCCTTAGCATAGACCCGTTCGAAAAAAAAAAAAAAAAAAAAAAGGACATCGCCCTTTTTCCCTGCCGAATTTTGGTTGTTCAACTTCTTCTAGATACAAGTTTACACTAAATAAAATTATAATATTTTAACCCCGTGTAAAGGTGAGTAATTTGAAATATCTGTTTTGTGAATGTTTGGTAAATCACGCTTGTAATTAAAACACATTATTTTTTTCCTGTGAATTAGCATCATGGTAGATTTTGTTGGCAAACCTTTTGATTGGCCACGTGCTCAATTTTTCATTGTTTCATTTTTCCGATCTTGCATTGTTAGATATTATTAGGATGTTTGTATCAAATTAATTGTCCTTCATATCATTTTATCTTTTATCTTTTTTTGCTTATCCCTTATTTTGTGATGGACACACAGCCCGTGGTCGGATCGTTAGAGGCTAGAACCATGGCTGCTGTGGTCCACACTCTTCACACGCTGGTATGAATGTTTCCAGGGAACTACGGTACGGGTACAAGCACCGTTATCTACATCCTCGGTACGGCACTGCTTGACTTACCCTTCGCCATCTGATGACTATCTAGCCTGTGCCACGGACTGTCCGCTCCTAGGCGACCACGTCGTGACGAGTTCCTGACCCGAACACAGGACCCGAAAGCGCCACGTGTTGTCATACCTACCGTCGACAGATCCAGCTAAGTGCCGTGTGGTTTAAAAGCCCCACCAATCTCTAAAGACACTAGAGGCTAAACCAGATACTTACGGCCTTCTGCCCACGACCTCTATTTCTTTTTATAATATATATATTGTCACGGGAAATCTGTTTTTATTTTAATTTCCCCCGTAACAAACTGTAGATAATATGATGGGTTTGAATCTGGATCGTGATTCAATCCTACTTATACCGACAGCGTTTCCTTGATTGATATTAATAATTTACGGAATCTTTACTTTAACGTCTAACGTCTGGTAAATAATAATGTCTAGTATTAAAATAAAGAGAATAAAGAAACAACGCATCTAGCCACTTTAACAGTTCAATTTTAATTTTTATATAAACTAATCTTAAAAAATAATATATATTTTAATATTTAAAGTTAATCTCGTGGAAACCGTACATTTTCCGCGATATCCTTCCTTCCCTGTGGTCTACTTTACCAAATGTCATCAAAATTGGTCCAGTAGTTTTTAGAGCATATACATTATGTGAAAAAATTTAAATACCTACTATTTTTAACGGAACAATTAATGGATCGGATTAACCAGCATTAGGTACTAAAAACCAGCGTGAAAAATAACACTTTTATTATTTGATTTACATTTACAATAACAATGACCACACATTACTACAAAATCTCTCCAATATCGCTAGAGCATTCAGTTTGTGTAGGTATTACACAATAGCCTTTCATATTTGACCGGCTCAATTTGACAATATGAGCGACACGAACCTAAAAGCTTAATCTCAGACAGTAACTGGTTTAGTGAGTTGACCAGCAAAATGGAGATTTTAGGATTACAAGTGGATATTGTGTTTATACTCCGTATATTATAGGAGTTATATAATAATCCCAGGTCATAATTAATAATTAGAGACGACTACATGTGGAATATTTATTTTTATTTATATACTCAGAAATATTGAGGTAATACTTGATAATATATACTTAATATATACTTGATAATCGTAAAAAAAACAGTAAAGCGAAATCACTTTAAAAAGTTACGTAAGCGATGACAAAAGTTCTGAGAGGCCGCTCCCGACTTTCAAATTGATATAACTTGGTTAGTTATATCAATTTGAAATTTGTGCCCGTCCAATTCAACTGTCTCCCTCTATCGCGCGGATGCATCTAAACTCGAAGCTTCTCAGTCACATAAGCACAGGAAGCCCAGGATGAAACGATATTTCACGTACAGCGCTCGGCCTCTGGGACCGCTTGTCACCAGTTAAAGGTTAAGAGTACTATTCATTTTTAAACAATAAAAATAATTCAGGCGTCTAACCTAAGATTACCACCTGATATTTCTCATAATTATGATGATTAGAAATGCCAAATAATAATTACATACCTACATCTGATGTTGCGGATGTCTGCAAAAAGCGCGGTATAGTTACGTTTTTTCTTGTGCCAGAAAATTTGACAACAGTGCAAAGGACTGTGTCGAGTTATGTTACCTTGTAGAATCTCTCGCGATTATCGCAGTAAATTGTTCTAGGGAGGCACATACCATACAAAATAATTTTAAACATAGATCGTTATATACAATTTTTATATTCACAAAAACTCACAAATTCATTGTAATGGGATACTTGTAGAATTTTATAGTAACAGGAACATTTGTATCGAGCCAAATTCTTATTCAATAAACAAGTAGTTTCGGTATTATTTGTATAAAAATAGTACGAGGCACCGTACAAGATAACCAAAAAAATAAATTCCTGAGTAGCAAGCTCTCAAATTAGGGCGGCGTTAGTTTTGTGGTGTGGATTGAGTTAAGAGCTACAACGGTGAGATTGTTAAGCTTAGTGGCCCGAGTTATGTCAATAGCAACTTGTTCTGTTTAGAATAACTTACTGTAGACTTAGCCGATCTATAGGTACCTACATATTTCCTAAGCAAATATGTGTGCCTGAAACTTTTGATTTGTTCCAAATTCCAATATGCTCGTTGAGTGATTTTATGCGTAAATGTATAGTACTCTAAGTTACTCTAGTAAGTTCTTGGAGGAAACAGTTTAAGCATCAGCATACTCAAAGGTACAGTAATTTGTTTACAGAAGAAGTCTCGCGACAAGGCTCTGCACAGAAGTTGCGGAACCTATAACGTCACTTGTTCCTAAAGTTGTATGAAATATAATGGTCACAGGAACATAATTGCTAATATCGCCGATGTTTGTACCTTACTCATAGGTATCATTATTTTCTTTGGTTACTTTTTCACATAAAGTGTGTTTTGACATTGGAAATGTCTTTTCGTTCGCTCTAGTATAGGGGTCGATTTCATAAAAAAGGGCGATCCCCTTATATCTCGAAGAGTTGTGAAGATATGATAATCAAAAAAGGCTCAAAAGACGCGTATTCATAATAGCTATTAAGTGCAAAAACAATTATTTAAGAAAGTAAAAAATGAAAATAGTTATGGCTGAAATAGTAAAAAAATTCAATTTGGAATAGTAAAAAAATGGCGATAGCAAGCGATTTTGGCGCTCGATATTTTAAAAACGAAGAATAATATAAAAATTTGGAAAAAAAAAACTCTTCTGGACAGTTCAGTCAGCTATAATTTGAGTCTAAAATAAACACAATCGGGTAAAGGGTTTGCTTGCCCTGTTGCTTAACCTTTTTGAAAAAAGTAATTAAATATCTTATACATTAAAAGAGACTATCTTGTATGTATATAATCAGAATCTCGATAACGGCTTCAAGTATTTAAATGAAATTTAATACGCAGGGAGTTTTGGGAGAGAAAAATCGAAATAGCTAGGTCTTATCCCTTAGAAACTGCGCATTTCCTCCCTTACGTATGTGTGATTGGCAGCTTGGTATGCGAAACCTCTGTATAATTTTTGCGTTGTCGTTGGAAATTTGGATGGGTTCGAATCCCGGTCAGATAAATATTTTTTGTGATACTTATTTTTTATTTCTTTTATATTTTATTATACTTTTTTTAAATTATTTATCGTTAACTTAAACTCCGAGCAAAGCTCGATCTCGCAGGTACTGTATACTTATGCGCCACGGCGACAATTATTCAAACTTCGATACGCGTGTGGAAATTTTGCAATTTGTTTGTTCACAGGTGTTATGTCGAGAATATGTACTTTTATTTTCTATTACATTTTTAATATTCTACTTGCTGACCCGGTAAACGTTGTTTTGAAATAAAAGATAGATTACAACCGATTCTCAGACCTACCGTCATGTTTTAACTGACTTCCAAAAAAGGAGGCGGTTATACATTCGGCTATATATCTTTTTCTTTTTGTGCGTCCAACGATTACTCCGCCGTCTGGAGACCGATTATCAAAATTATTTTTTGAATATAAAGGGTACAATCCCAAGTCGGTCCTTTTGACATCAAAGTGGTGACCTGATGGTAAAATGGCTAAATCCCTATTAATACCCATTATCACACACTTATGTGTTACCAGCTTTAGAAGTGGAACATTTCCTAAAGTATTGAAGAGATCTTTAGTACACCCAATATTTAAGAACGGTAGTAGGCATGACATTAATAACTATAGATCCATATCGGAGTTACCAGTGATAGCAAAAATTCTGGAAAAACTTATTAATGTACGTGTAATAAAATTTTTAAATAAAAATAATCTTTTATCAACATACCAATACGGTTTTCGACAGAGTCTTAGTAATGAAGATGCCATACATGATCTTGTCAGGCGTATTACAAAAAGTATTGATACTAAAAAGAAAACACTTCGTATTTTTTTAGACTTAAAGAAAGCGTTTGACACAGCTTATATTCCACTTTTCCTTCGTAGAATGGAAAAAATAGGAATCAGGGGCCCTTTTTTAGATCTTATGACGAGTTACATGACCGGTAGAACGTAACAAGTAAAATTAGATTCAAATACCACCAGCGACCAAATGATAACTTCTGAATATTCCGTCCCTCAAGGCAGCGCGCTTGGTTCAACCCTATTCCTGATATTTATTAATGACTTAACAATTCTACAATTGCTTAATGGCACTATTATTTTATACGCTGACGATACAGCACTACTTTTTGAAGACACGAGTTGGCCCACAGTATTTAAATGTGCGGAAACTGGACTACATAAGGTTATAGACTGGCTAAGAATAATTCACTAACATTGAACACAAATAAAACTAACTATATAACATTTTCTATTAATTCCTCAACCCAAGCCCCCAGTAATTTTAATATAACTGCCCACTTTTGTAACAATGAAATAACTAACAACTGCACATGTCAAACAATAGAAAGGGTAAATTCTACAAAATATTTAGGTGTAATCCTCGACAGTAAATTATCATGGATCCCACAACTGACAGCTGTTGCATCTCGCATAAGAAAACTAACCTGGCTATTTCGATACTTAAGAAACATTATGGATATTAAACTCATCACTAATATCTATACCGCCTTAGTTCAATCTGTAATTCTTTATTATATCACGGTCTGGGGAGGTTCATACAAAACCCACATTTTAAATTTAGAACGAGCACAAAGAGGGTTACTCAAAATCATGCTAAAAAAGAAAATTCTCTATAGTACAGAACAATTATACAAAGAAGCTAATGTATTAACAGTAAGAAAACTATATATACTACAAACAATACTAAAAGTACATCAAAATACTAAAGTAGAACCAGATATATTAAATAAAAGAAACCCTCGTTGTGTTATATTTCAGCCTTCGGTCCGTACATCTTTTGCTTTAGCAAAAATGATAGAACGTATAGTAAATTTTTGTAAACAACAACAATTTACTATACGTTCTATCATATTATACAATAAAATCAATCGGTTACAACACATTTACTCACTTTCATACAGAAAATGTAAAAAAACTGTACTAAATTGGTTAAAAAGCCTCAATTATTGAGACATTGAACTACTATTGCAGTGATTAAAACATTTATGTATAAAACCTATTTTATTATTAAATAACAATATTAATAAGTATAATATTATATCAGTCTATAAAAAACACATAGTAGTATAGTAATGAAATATGACCACACATTATACACACACACAAACACACGCGCGCACACACACACACACACACGCGCGCGCACACACACACACACACACACACAGGCATGGTTACACTCCTAAGTTAAAATGTATTTTCTATAGTTAAAAAACTTACAATTTATAAAAATAATAATTAAAATATAATATATGTACCTACCTATTAATAAAAATAGTAATAATTGTCGGATGGAAGGAGCGGGATTCTCCTAACACAAGTATTTAACTTAAAAGGAGGTCCCCACACTATATATTACTATATACATATATTGTAAAGAAAATAAAGAATTTTTGATTTAAACCAAAAAGTAAGATTTTGCACCAAAGTAGGTATACCCTGGATCCAAAAGTACTGAATAGAACTCCTGAGTCCTTATAGAATTTGTTAGCTGTTTTGAGAATTTCGGCGTTGATTAAAGAACTGCAAGCATATATTATGTCACTATGTCAATTACAGTAATCATCATCATCACCACCATCATCACACGAAACACCAACATATTATTAGAATGACAAAGGTTCTCATACATCAGAGTTTTGTGCACCGATATCAATGTCTTTGAAATTTTTCTATTGGCATAATTATATTCGTGATCATCATCATCACTTTAATATTATAATGCTTAATGCTTATTGCTACATTTTTTCCGCTGACTACTACAATAGATAATAATTATTATTTAAAATTAAAGTATCTAATGATTATTATCACTGATGATTGTTTATAAGTCCACAGATCGGTAATGCTTATTTGGGGAAAAAGCTCTCAGAAAAGTGGCATAAAATAACGCTTGAGTTTGCTTTGCCAAGAGAGTGAGAATAGCGGAGGCTTTTAATATTTATAACTTTCTTTAAATGTATTAATAATAATATAATAAATATAACTAAGAGAAAAAATATTATTTTTAAACAAAAAATGAAAACCGATAAATTAAAAATGTTCAAAAAAGTATAAAATAAAATTTTATTTTCTAAATAATTCCCCTTTTACATTTGGCTAAAATTTCAACTTTGGAAGTCGGTTTTAATTTTTTAAAATATAATTATTTTAGTTAGATTATATTATATTACAGTAACATGTCCTGACTGACTGACTCCTTAACGCCGAGGCAAAACTACTGAAGCTAGAAACGTAATAATTATTTGAAACGTGGCTTCCTTTTGTGACTATAGGTCCACTACGAATGGATTTTGCGAAACTCACTTATTTTTAGGGGTAAAGGGGTAAAAAGGGGTATCGACGTTTATATGTATCTTTTGTGTTTGTTGTCAAATCTGTTTGAAATTTCGTGATCGTTTCGTGATGCTCTTTGACATGATCTACTAAAACTCTTATTCAATATTTTCTAAAATTCATTCCATTTAATATTATATATTATGTTAATTGAAAAATTAATATTTTACAGAATAAATAATAATGCATTATAATAATTATTCAATTATACACTCTTATAATAAAATAGTCTTAAACCATTAACCATTTAATTTAATTTATTTTTAGCATAATTAATGTCTCTTTCTAAAAATTATAGGAAATTAGTCACCTCAACATCTACGCGTACGAAGTCACGGTCAAAAGTCTAAGAATAAAATAATTATCATTTAACGTTGTAGTTTTATTTTGTAACCTTTTCCTACTATCCCGACTTTCTCGTCGCTCAGCGACAATTATTTTTCGAATTCCGTAGATTCATTTCCAATGTGCTCGATAGTCTTGTGAGACGTAGACACGAAATTTTTTTATTTTTTGTTGTGATCAGATAATTATCATCCCGGTATTGTACAGCGGTACAAATAAAACGGTTTAATACGTTATCGACAAGTCGTATCGATAGGGAGATACAACTTTACTTATATCTCTGTTTTCAGTATAGAATCAGTAAAAAATATCATGACAAACAACCGACGGGATTGCAAATTTTAGTAGCAGATTGCATCTTTTCGTTTATTTGTCATTGACTAACGAAAAGGCCATCCAATCGCTAATGCTTACGATTTGGACAGTGTGGTATAGAAGTGATATTCAGTCTGATACAAGCCTCTGAACCTGGCTTAGCGCCAATCCACATAAAGCGTTATTTTGTTACAAACACAGAAAAGCAGGCGTTAATACATTACCCCCACACTTTACGAGGATGTTTTCATTGGTTCCGCTGTGTTTGAAATTCATATAACGATGTATTGTACACCGCAAGTGCTTAAATAACATAACCACATACATTTTTATAATATTTTGTTGTCCTACTAGTATTATAAAGTTAGATGTATGGATGGATGGATAGCTGTTTGTTACTCATTCACACAAAAAAAACTTGACGGATGTCGATGAAATTTGGTCTGGTAGTAGTTTAGGCTCTATTTTAAAACATAGGCAATTTTGATTCCGAAAAGGTACAGTATTCCCGGGGGATACTATATTTACGCGGGCGGAGCCACGTCAAAAGCTAGTCGTGAATAAAGTTGGCGTATACTGTCTGTGTTTTGCCTGGTTTGCCGACACTTCACCTGCGAGTAATCAATCAGATCCCCTGCCCGAGGATACCTACCTATATTACAATAAAACTGGCTAGGTGCGAGAGTCGAAACGGACACGAAGGGTTCCGTACTAAAACGCATAAAACATGTTTGTTGTATTAGAGGCGAGAGCCCCACTGAAATATTTATTTTATTCTGGTTTTAGTATTTGTTGTTGTAGTGAAAATAGAAAAAGCTGTGAAAATTTCAACTGTTTAGCAATCACGCATGATATATAGCCTAGTGACAGACATACTGCAAACGGACTCCTACCTGCCTACCTACCTACCTGTACAAATACTCCCGCACCGTCTTAGTAGGTAATAGGGTCCTGTTTTTACCCTTCGGGTACGGAACCCTTAAAATAGCTAGGTGGTATTGAACATGGTATTGTGACCAAGCGTCTGAATTAATATTGTTTGTGTATAGAACAATAATTGTAGAGCTGTTCTATTATACGAAATTTGCGGTGGGCACATAAAGGGATTAATCTGCATAATTATTTGGGAACAGTGCTATGTGGACAACTAGTAATACCTACAATCTTGATTCTATACTATATTCTGTTAGAATGTATACTTTTATATTTTGTTATTAAAAAGTTAAACTATAAAAAGAAGTAGGAGAACATGTTCGGACTTCTCTCTTGCTTGCTATGGCTTCCGTGTAAAGAACGTTTTCTATTAGTGTAAAAATGAATAGTTATAACTAAATAAAAGTAAATAGAAATATATGATTTTCATTTAAAATTATCATGGTAGCAGAGCGTGGTTAAAAGAAAAAAATAGAAAACAATTCGATTAAGAAAGAAAATTCAAGATTAAGATTACATGCAGAAAACTATGGCGTCCAAAGGTGATATTAATATTCCTATTTTTGACGGGACTGATTACACTAACTGGAAAATAAGAAATCTAAAGTTTTTACAATTCAAAAACTGTAAAAGTTAAAGTTGGTGATGGCAGAATGTTAGAAGCGACTAAGATTGGTAATATTAAAACATATTTCCCTGTGTATGGACAAAAATCTGAAATAAATATAAGCAATGTATTTTTTTGTAAAAGGAATGAAAGCAAATTTATTGAGCTATGCAAAAATTACGGATCAACATAACATTGTGTCAAAAGGAAGATTGTCAAAAATATATAATTCACATGGAACACTATTAGCTATTGCAATTAAAGATGAAAAGTTATATAAAATGAAAAGTTATGTTAGTCAAGAAATGATGATAGCAAATGAGAAGAGCAAGGGATATTCTTGAAATTGTACATACAGATTTGAATGGCCCTCATCAGACCATCGGAAACCATGGTGAGAAATATTTCTTAAGTTTTATAGATGACTACAGTAAATTAGTTAAAGTCTATACAATTATTCAAAGAAAATATCAAGTATATGATTGCTTAGTACAGTATGTGAATGAAGTACATAACCTTACAAATAAAATTATTATAAAATAATTAATATGTGACAATGATACCGAGTACATAAACAGTAGAATTTTTCAATTTGCAAAACAAAAAGGAATTGTAATTAAACCTTGCCCAGCATATGAACATGAACTTAATGGAACTGCGGAGAGGTATAACAGATCTTTGATGGATATAGGAAGATGTTTATTGTCAGACGCTAAAGTCAATAGAAAATAAAATAATTAAAACAGCTGCTTATCTCAAAAATAGAATATTAACAAATACAATAGAAAGGAAAACTCCATATGAAATATTTTTTAAAAGGAAACCTGATTTTAAGTCTTTAAAAATGTATGGCAGTAGAGTTTATGTAAGAATTCCTGAAGTAAAAAGAGTATCAAAATGGGACAAAAAGGCTGAACCAGGAATATTATTGGGTTATAGTGAAAATGGATATAGAGTATTGATAAATAATAAAGTAATAATAGCAAGGCATTTTGATATTATAGAAGAAGATGTTACATTGTGCGGAATGGATGATGAGATATGGGAGAATACGTATAGATATACAAAAACAGGAAAATACAGATGAACAAAAAATAAAACATACAGTACAAGAAATAGACGAGTTAAAGAGAAATGAAAGTATAGAAGATGATATTATGCTTAGTGATGAAAATATAGAAAATAATGTGACAAAAGATGATAATATACTAAATGTTGAAAGAAATAGAAATGAAACTCGATCAAGGAGACAAATTAAAGCACCAAAAAGATATGATGATGAATTATGATATTACTGCATTAATGTTAATTATTGTGACGCTATGATTCCAGAGAATTTTCAGGAGGCGATGACTTGTTCGGATTCAAATGAGTGGAAATTGGCTATGGATCGTGAAATGAACAGTTTAAATAAAAATAATACATGGACACTAGTGGATAAACCTGGAGCCAAAAAGGTAATAGATGTAAAGTGGATCTTCAAAAAGAAAAATGAAAATCAGTATAAAGCAAGGTTAGTAGTTAGAGGTTTTCAGCAGATTGATTATTGTGATGATACATATTCACCAGTAGCTAAAATGCCAACTTTGAAAATTTTACTATCATATTGTTGTCAAAATTCATTAGAAATCCAACAAATGGATGTAGAAACAGCTTTTCTAAATGGTTCAGTTATATCTGAAGTGTATGTAAAACAGCCTGTAGGTTATGAGGTTGACTCGGAAAAGGTTTATAAGTTAAATAAGTCGTTATACGGACTAAAAGAAAGTCCAGGTGCATGGTATGAATGTTTCAATGAATATATGGATAGTTTGAATTTCCAAAGGTGCAATTAATATGATTATTGTCTTTATTTCAAAAGAGAAAATTCTTTAGTTATCTACATCTTATTATTTGTGGATGACTTATTAATATGTTGTAGAGATATAGATGTTGTTCATGAGATTAAAACTATCTGAGAAGTTCAAAATGAAAGATTTAGGAAAAGTTAAAAATTACATTGGAATTGATATTGAGTATAACTATGAACATGATAAAATTTTAAATTTGAGTCAAAAACAATACATTTAATCTTTAGCAAAGCGATATGCTATTGAAAACTCTAAATTGTATAAAACTCCTATGGAATTAAACTTAAAGTTAGAAAAATCTGAATTAAACGAAAATCTTAAATATAGAAATATTATAGGTGCACTGTTGTATATTAGCTCTGGTACTAGGCCAGATATTTCATTTTGTGTAAACTACTTGAGTCGTTTTCAAAATTGTTGTAATAAAACACATTTTAATTATGCCCTTAGAGTATTAAAATATTTATATTTAACAAGAGATTTAAAATTAAAGTATTATAAGAATGATGTTGATATCTTAGATTGCTATGTAGATTCAGATTGGGCAGGAGATATATTGGACAGAAAGTCAACCACAGGTTATTTAATTAGATTGTTTGGTAATGTTGTTTTATGGAAATCAAAGAAACAAAATAATGTAACAAAATCCTCTACTTTTGCAGAATATGTTGCGCTTTCAGAAGCTGTAACAGAAATAAAAATTTTAATATGTTTGGTTAATGATGCTTTTGAAAATGTTTGTAATCCGATTAAAATATATGAGGATAATTCAGTAGCTTTAGCTATTGCTAAGTATGGAAATTTTACTAAAAACTCAAAACATATAGAAGTACAATACCATTGTATTCATGAACATGTAAAAGAAGGAATAATTGAAGTTTTAAAATAGAGTCTGAAAATAATATTGCTGACTTGTTAACTAAAGCTTTAGGCTATGTTAAATTTGTTAAATTTAGAGATAATGTAAACTTATGTTTGTAAAACAAAATGTTATGTTAATTATGTAGTTTGTTGTTACTAAGGAAACAAAAAAAAATATTGTTAAGAAAGTTAAGATATTGCTTAAAATTAAGAATTTTATGTTACTAAATAAAAGGTTATATAAGTTATTATTACTTGTTGTCAAAATATAAAAGTAAGGAGGCGTGTTAGAATGTATACTTTTATATTTTGTTATTAAAAAGTTAAACTATAAAAAGAAGTAGGAGAACATGTCCGGACTTCTCTCTTGCTTGCTATGGCTTCCGTGTGAAGGATGTTTTCCATTAGTGTAAAAATGAATAGTTATAACTAAATAAAAGTAAATAGAAATATATGATTTTCATTTAAAATTATCATATTCGGGTTAAGAATGCAGTGACTTATCACTGCAAATGTGAAATTGGTGAATTTGAAGGCTTGAGCGACATTGGACAATTTTGTATTTTGAACTGATGACTAACTTCTTTTTTTTAACAAAATTCTTAACGCAAATCTTTACTAATAAAAAAAAAACAAATTCGGACGTATAAAATATGCGAGGTCATACATACAAAAAAATATACTTACGCGTTGACTTGAGAACCTCCTCCATTTTATTCGTCGGTTAATTATAAAGAGGTAAAGTTTGCATATTTCGTAAATATAGTATATAATTATTAAACCCAAAAATGAAGATACTTTTCCGCAGTAGTCGGATTTGCAAAATAAATCGCAGAGAAAACGGTCGAACGTAAACGTTTTTGACGAACGCTGCCTTATCAATGAGAGATAATATGTCATTGAGTTCTAGAAAATAGTTTTAGAGCTTGATAATGCTTTGCAGGCAAGGCATTATCAAGCTCTAAAAAGCTCTTTGCTAAGCTGATTGACTGATGTATCAACGCACAGGCCAAATCCTTAAGTTTAGAAATTTAAAATTTTGCACACGTATTTCTTATGGTAGATCGTAGGCATCCACTATAGATGGTTATTTCAAAATTCTACCCCCAATATTTCGTATGCATTGAGTACTGAATAAATAATGAGTTACGAATTTCAGCGTTGTCTAAAATTGGGTTGACAAAAATTAAAAATACACACACCATATTTAGGCATATTTAGCGGAACATAAAATAAAGGTTTGATATAAGGTTGCTGGCTGGTTTATACGTCATTTAATTTAAAAAGAAATATTTTCAAATTAAGAAAACAACTGAACATCACATTTTATGCAATTGTTTTAATTTTATTCAAATACACCTTATCTGGAGCGAACTTCGAGTATTTCTTCCTTCTGAGTTTGATTTAAAATTTCATTGAAATACTTTTTTTTGTTAGTTTTTTTTTAAATCGCGTATCTTTTTGGAGTTGAGGACTGAATTATGCCTGACTTAGCCCCAACGGAGATTGCCAGGGCACTCGAAATGCGAAGAAATGGTCAAACCTACAGAGTGATATCTGGATCTCACGGAAGATCTCTGGAGATCTTCGTCGACCAGTTTCAACGATCCATCGCAGTATCCAACGGTTCAGGGAGACCGGTACTTATGTGAGAAGAGCAGGACAAGGCAGAAAAAGACGCACTTCGAGTAGGGATGATCGTTTCATTCGGCTTCGTGTACGTAGGAACCCCCGTTTGACGGCCGTCCAAGCCCGACATGAGTCAGAAGCAGTGCGGGGTGTAACCGTAAGTGAGCGTACGCACTCCATTATATAGCGATGTGATGTTAAACCACGGTTACCACGGCCATGTGGTAGACGCAGACAGAGTCAATAAACACAAGTTCAGTTCGAGCATCCATCGATATGCCGGCCCAAAACAATACAAGACCCGCCTCCAAATGGAACCCTCTCCTCGATGCAATTTTGAGCATATCGCTCTCCTCATATAGCGTAGAGCTAGACCAGTCTGCGACCATCAGCACCGTACAAACAAGTTCTACACTCATCAGTGAATAATACGGAAGCCCATTGCTCTTCAGTCCAATTTAAGAGTTCACGAGCAAATCTTAGTCGAGCTTGCCTATGAGCTGCAGACAATTTTGGTCCATTTGCGGGTCTGAAAGGTGTAATATCACGCTCTTTTAGCCTTTTTTTAACTGCTACGTCACGTACCTGGTGGAGCTCATTTTTAATGCTTATAGACGTTAAAAACCGATTTCGTAAGGAAGTTGTCACAATAAACCTGTCGTCACGAGACGTTGACACACGAGTTCTGCCGGTTCCATGTCTTCTTTTGAATGGACCTGTCTTCATAAACCTTCTGTAAACTCGAGAAACCGTAGACTGGTTTACATTTAAATCTGCAGCAATTGTTCGTTGGTTGGTTGGCTTTCTCGGACGATACGTCCATATTTGTGACAGAAAAACGTGTTTAAAATGAGAACAGACTAGCAATTACACATTAGTAACGATAATTCAACATGTAAAAAAACAAAAAAAAATAACTATCAATCACAACATTAACGTAACAACGAGTTAATCTTTAGTAAATTGACAAGATTTCTTCTATAGATTATTTACTTTCTTTTGTGACAGTACCATATTTAAATTTGATTTTGTTTTTGTGTTTATAATAATACTTTTTTAAATTTTTTTTAATACTATGGACGCTTCACACCACGTCAATCTGGCCCCGTGCTAAGTATCCGAAGAACTTGTGTTACAGGTACCAGAAAACGGGAAGTATATTTAATACTTTTATACTATACATATATTTAAGATTTTCATTATATTATACACATATTTAATACACATCCATGACCCAGGAACATAGAAAAACTTTTTGTTCCTTCGGCGGGATTCGAACCCGCGACCCTCGGCTTGAGCACCAACGCCCTGAACCACTGAGCCATAGAGGTCGTCAAATAAGCCTATAATAATAATAATAATAAGCCAGCCTTTATTTTCCAATAGCAATAAATGTAAAAAGTTTGCATATTTCGTAATAAAATTTGATTGAATGTGTTCTTGCACTATGACACAGTTTATGTCCGCCAGTGTATTTTATTAATTAGGTTCTTGCTATTATTAACTAAATAATTAAAAATATAAATAATTATAAATATTAATATTAGCACTTCAAATGGCCGTACTGTAAAGTTTATAAAAGTACAGTTGACTCAGTATACGTAGAGACCGTCGAAATAATATGATAACATCCGCGCGCAGCGACGCTCCAGTGTAGACTGAGCCAGATGCATTAGAGAAGGAGACTCTTCTCTCTCGACGCCGGGCCCCTGAAAAGGGCCTTACGGCGGGAACCAAACCCAGGGGCATAGCCACTATATTTGGGGTGAGATGACGCGCCCAGTACGAATACTGAGCGCATGAGTCATGAGTTTTAGGGAAAGACCCCCCGCGGCAGAACGCGGGGGAAACCCATGGGAGGGCAGCCGACAACAACAAGGGAGTGACGACATGCCAATCCAGGCCCGACCGAGACCGGCGGTCGGCTCCAAACGGCGCGTGGGGGTCCCGACCCGGGGGCCGAGAAACGTGTTTGGGTCCACTCCCTCACGCGCCGTGTTTACCGGACCGTGGAACGAACGACCTGGGGAAAGAGGGGAAAATTGTAAAAACTTCCGGGCCCCGACTTTTTATGTCGGGGGGGGGGGGAAGGTACGCCCCGAGGACGACAGGGTGGCAATAGGGCTGCCACTCGTCAGGCCCCGGACGCGGTTTGGACAAGATTCGCCGGCATCTGGTTTGCCGGCGAAGGGGGAAAGGTAGGGGGGGGATTACAATCCCGCAGTGGTGGTGGCGCAGCTGCGCCAAGGCGCGTCAGTGCGCTAGGTGTGGCGCATCAGTGCGCCTGGGCTCCTCCTCTTCGGGGGCGGTGGGGCGGGCTGCGTCGCTCCGCTGAGTCCTCCGGAGGGATGGCATCTCTCGGCAGGCAGTGGCGGTCGGGCGGGCGGGCATGCCACGGCGCCAGGTCGGTCAATTCGACCAAGCGCGAGGCATCCGCCCGCGCGAACAGCTGCGGGGAGCTAGGCCACAAAGGCCTCCACGCTCTCCACCCTGAGGTCCCTGGCGATTGTGGTGTTGCGGACGTACCACGGTGCGCCCGCAATTCGGCGCAGCACCCGGTTTTGGGCTCTCTGCAACAACCCTTTCTGGGGTGCAGAGAGCAAGTGGTGCCACGCGGGTGCCGCGTACGTCAGGCGGGACCGTACGTACGTCCGGAAGAGGGCGATGCGCATCCTCAGGGGGATCTGCGGGGACGCGTAGGCCGGGCGCAGCAGCGCGACTGCCGCGTTCGCCTTCGCCACCGCCGATGAGCACTGGGGGGCCATGGAGAGTCGGCGGTCCAGGGTGACCCCGAGATACTTTACTGTCCTCCCCCACGGGATCACAGCATCACCAATCTTCAGAGGCGCCGGAAATGAGCACCTCGTGCTGACGGCGAGCGCCTGGGACTTACCTGCGTTAACAGAGAGTCGCCATTTGCTCAGCCAGTCAGGGAGGAGATCCAGCATCCTCTGAATCTTGATGGCAGCATGCTCGGTGGTCAGCGAGGAGGAGAAGTACGTCATGTCGTCGGCTTACAACGCCACGGAGGTGCCCCGGTCCGCGGGCACATCGCTGGCGTAAAAGTTGTAGAGTCCTGGTGAGAGGACACTACCTTGGGGGACGCCTGCGGCGATGGGGCGCTCATCGGAGAGGACTCCGTCAACGCGAACCCTGAAGGTCCTGCCGGAGAGGAAGGAGGCCACTAGCCTTACCAGGGGGGGAGGTACGTTTGCCCGGATGAGCTTGCAGAGCAGACCCTCATGCCAGACACTGTCGAACGCCTTCTCCATATCTAGAAATACGGCTACCGACGATTCCTTTTTGTTAGCCGCAACGGACAGGTGGTGAACACGTACCAGCTGGAGGGTGGTACTCAGGTTGGACCTGAACCCGAACTGTTCCTCACGAGGAGGGAGGTAAGGGGAAAGGTGTTTTAGAAGGAGGAGTTCAAAGACTTTGGAAAGGGTGGAAAGGAGGGTAATGGGCCGGTAGCCCTCAGCCCTTCTTAGGTTCTTGTGGGGCTTGGGTATGGTTACAACCAGACCCAATTTCCAGGGGGAGGGGAAGTGGCCGGTCCTGACGATACCATTGTAGAGGCGAGTCAGGGCGGAATTTGGAATACCATCTGCACCGGGGGCCTTTTTTGGTTTTAGGCAACGGAGGGTCTTTTGGACCTCCCTCGGTGAGAAGGAGAAATTTGGGGGGGGGGGGGGGGGGAAT
The DNA here is from genome assembly GCA_037179445.1 of Phengaris alcon alcon. Lineage (NCBI taxonomy): Eukaryota > Metazoa > Arthropoda > Insecta > Lepidoptera > Lycaenidae > Phengaris > Phengaris alcon. The sequence goes on from JAYRCH010000305.1 coordinate 866,849, forward strand.
AAGGAAAACCTTTACCTCCTCAGAGACCGCTCGGGCGTGTTCCGTTGCGGTCGTCGGCAGCGGTGAAAACTGGCGCTCTAGGTGTTCGGCATGAATGTCTGCTCTGTCTTCTGCACGGTACCTGAGGTTGCCATCTGGGTGGAACAGGGGGCACACGGGGGCTGTGACTCCGGTAAGGCTGCGGCAAAAGCGGTGAAGGGAGGCCCTGTCCTCACCCGCCTCCAGGATGCGTTGAGTTCAATCCGCAGCGTTTAGGTCCTGAAGGGCAGTTTTTACCTGAGATGTAAGGCGGTTTAGCTGCGTCATCAGGGTGGGGCAGCGGCTGAGCTGCCATCTTCGGCGCAGGCGCTTCTTTTCGCCTATGAGGTCGGCGATGTGCCGAGGGAGAGTGGGCTGCTTGAAATGGCGGTGGGTAGGCGGCTGGGTTGCCGCGTCCATCGCGGCTACGATCGCCTCGGTGATCTGCAGAGTCATCGATTCGACGTTCTCTGCAGAGTCCACCGGGAAATTGGGGGTGCTCTCATGCAGCCGCGATGCGAAAGCGTCCCAGTCGCGGACTGGGCGGGGAGGAAGAGGGGGGAAGCTTGCGGGAGCGGCGCGTATGGTGGCTAAGACTGGGAGGTGGTCGGAGCCGTGGGCCACATCGAGGACCTCTTGATGGAGATCACCCGGGAGTTGGTGGGCGATTGCCACGTCAAGGACGTCCAAAGTGTATCGGGGGGTCTCGGGGTAGTGGGTGGGGTAATATGTTCCCACCACCGAGTACGCGACTCGTTCTGAGTCGGCGAACAAACGGTTACCATCCGAGTTGGGTGCGCGGGATCCCCATCCGGGGTGCTTGCAGTTTAGATCTCCGGCAATCACAGTCGGCTCTTCTGATAGGAGCCTATGGATGTCGGAGATATCTAAACGCGACCCCGGAGGTTTGTAGCACGCATAGATGTGCGTGTGAGGGTTTCGCTCAGCAAGTCGACGTTCACCTCGTACTCCCGAAGGAGGTGGCGGATCGGGGCCACCTTGCCGCGGACCCCCCGGACGTTCCAGTGGACAACCTTTAAGTGGACTGGGGCGTGGGAAGCCATTTGGAAATTAGGGAGGCAAAGAGGGTGGTCCCCTCAGGGAGGGCCTTCAGGAGGGTCTGAAGAATTTCTTCTCCGGCCAGGATTCTATTGAAGACATCCATGGCCATGGCAGGGCTTGTAAAAGCTGGGCCGTGGTCCTGGGGGACTCTCGGTGGCGAGAAGAAGGGGGGACACGAGGGGGCAAAATGGCGGTAGTGATCGCCGGGTTTGTGGGCTCGGTGGAGAGCTCGGTAACCTCAGGTTTGGTGACCGGGACGGGACGTGGGCGGGACGGTGCGTTTAGTGCGCGCAGGACGCGGGGGGCGCTGGGTGCGCTGCGGTAGGGGGGGGGGATAGGTTGGCCTCATCAGCCGGCGGGGCTGCTACAACAGGGGGGAGGGGGAGGGCGAGGGGCCCGTACTCCAAGACCGTGGCGGCATTCGAGGTCGTACCGGATTTGGCCCTCTTTTTGGTCCGGGTCCTGGTCCGTTTCCGCTGCTTCCGGGCCGAGAGAAGAAGTGAGTTAGAGAAGTGGCGGAGGGTGGCGGCGGAGGAACCTCTCTTTCGGAGATGGTAGGGGCGTCACTCACCCGATTTGTGCGCACCCGTTTCGTGGTCCGGGTTGTGCGGGCAGTAGAGCCCGCATGGCGGTTCCTGGCCTCCCGAAGGAAGACCGGGCAATTTCGGCTGTTGGCGGGGTGGGGCCCCTTGCAGTTTACGCAGGTGTGCTGGTCCGTTAGAGGTCAGGGGCAGTCGGAGGCGGCGTGCTCCTCGCCGCATCTGACGCACGCCGGCTTTCGGTGGCAGTTCCGGCGAGAGTGCCGAAACTGCTGTCAGCGGTGGCACTGGGCAGGGCCATTCTTCCCACGCCAAGCTTCCACCTTGATGTCCGGCATATTCAAAATTTCTGTTACCTGGTAGATGCCTGGTACCAGGTTCGGGGTGTGTCTCAGCAGGACAAAGTAGGAGCAACCGGGATGGTCGCTTCTGGCAAGAATTCGGGACACGTGCTCTACTACGAAGCCTTTGGTGGAGAGATCCGCTGCTATCTCCTCGGTGGGCGTGTTGATCGGGAGGCCGTGTATGCCTACCTTTAGTCCTCGGTCCTGCGGTAGCGCGTATGAGTACCAGCTGACCTGAGTGGACTTGCTCTGGTCAGACAGGTACCGCTGCACACACCTGTACTCGTTCTCACTGTGTGGGGAGAACTTTACCCCCAGTCCTAACGGCTTCGCGTGCGGCGGGTGCCCCAGGAGGTCCCTGAGGCGGCGGAAGTGGCCGATCCAGTCCTCCAGTTTCTCCACTATGAGTGGGGGGCACCTGGGGGCTGCTTTCGTCGGAGGTGAGGTCACGTTTGCTGTGGGAGAGGCTGTAGTTACCGTGGTAGCCTCCATCAGCGAGGGATCCCTCGACGTAGAGGCCACGGGAGATCCGGTCGGCTCGGGGGCGGTGGTCGCTGCGGCGTAGGTAGCCGGGCGATCGGCACGCTTGGCAGGCGGCGAGACGTCGGAAGACGCCTCCTGACGCTGCCGTTTTGTGACCTGCACGGGAGGGGCAAGGGGCGGGGGCATGATGCTCGACGAGGGGGCCGGTATCGGGGCCTTCGGAGCAGGAACACTTACCCCTCTGCGATCTTCTTCTGGCGGGGAGGCCGGCGAGGCGGAGAGGGCGAGCTGTGGGCTCACTGCAGATGGTGCAGGCGGTGGGCGCGGGGCGCTCACCTCCGCAGTGCGGCGCAAAGGGCGCGGCGGAGAGGCCGAATCCTTATCAGCTGGGCGGGTCGGGGGCCCAGACTCACGGCGGGTCGCCGTCGGAGGGCATTGGGGCGGGGGGGGGGGGGTCAGTACACCCCCACGAGAATGCCGAGGGCGGCCTGGGGCGAGCGGTATCCGTGCCGCTCAAGCTGGGCTCGGTGGCGGAATGGTATGCGCGCTCAGACGTGCGCAAGCTGGACCTCGAAGAGGGTCCGCTGCGCGACGCAACAGAGCTGGCGCGGGAATGGCTGGGGCGGTCGCGGCTATGCGGCCGCGAACCACGGTCGGCCATGGTTGGCGTATAATGATGTACCGGTGTACTAGGAGTACATGGATATGTCACAATGTCACGTAATGTTCACAAACACACGGGACATAAATGTACATGTATACAAGAACAGTTAATAGAAAGAAAGTACTCACAATAACACAAAAGGTCTTCACACAACACAGGTAACACTAAACACAAAACACATATTCAGTGTCAAAGCAGTCACAAAAGTGTACGTACTTGCACGGTTAAAAAGAGAGGCTGGTTCCCCGTGACCCGACGTTGGAAACAAGTTTCCAACGGGAGGCCAGAGGCAGTGCAACCCCTCAGCAAGGCGGCAACGATTAGAGAAGGAGACTCTTCTCTCTCGCGCCGGGCCCCTGAAAGGGCCTTGGGCGGGAAACCAAAACCAGGGGCATAGCCCCTCTACTTGGGGTGGGATGACGCGCCCAGTACAAGTACTGGGCGCATGAGTCTTTAGTTTTAAGGGAAGACCCCCCGCGGCAGAACGCGGGGGAAACCCATGGGCGGCAACAACAAAGCCAAAGGTAGTATCGATTGCCAGTCCAGGTACAACCGGGACATGCGGTCGGCTCCAAACGGCGCGTGGGGGTCCCGACCCGGGGGGCCGAGAAACGTGTTTGGGTCCACTCCCTCACGCGCCGCGTTTACCGGACCGCGGAAACGAGCGACCTGGGGAAAAAAGGGGGGAAGGTAATCTATGGGCTCGTCGCATACTAACCATAAACTGCCCGACTTCGGGCAGTTTCGAGTCTTTACTTTTTGCGCGCTCTTACCATATCTACCTCATTTTAATATAATACATTTAGTCTTAAGTCTTCGATAATTAAGTCTCCCATTAAGTCTTCACCACAATTTTCATACAAATTGTATTGGAAAATGACGTTCAGTAGTTGTTGTGAAAAACTCGGTAGATATGAGACCTTTGATAAAAATGCAAATAATTTGACTAAAATGAAGCTAATTACGTATAAAAATAAAATGGTGATTTTTGAAAATAGAGCTAATTCATTTCGATAGGCGTATTATTTTTCATGAATAGTTATGATTTAATAAATAAGTGTAAACGTTTTTGATTACTATTCTATTCATTAAGGATACCTAAACATATCTAATATAAAAATAGTAACCTAAACATATCAAAGATACAAAGTATTTCAGAGCACTTAAATAATTGTCGTAGTTATGTCACACGTACGTCAGTTTTATTGTTACAAAATTACTAATCAGTGGTAAAAGGTGCATATGTATTTGTATATCAATTTATCGCTATATTATAAAATAAAAGGTCGAAAGTGTGCGTATTACGTTTCGAAAATTGTAATTTTCTCAAGGTCTGTCCGCTGCTTGCCCGGAGCCTAAACACAACCTTATCTCTTTAACCATTCGTACAAATTATGTGCAGTAAACGGGAAAAATCATAATATTATGTTTTAAATACTTGAGACAATAAACTAACTTAGTATAATACTTGAGACAATAAACTAACTTAGTTTGATAAGAAGTCATAATTGTCGATTATATGACTAATAAATATCACCAAACTATTTTAATTATTTTTAAACAGGTACAAAAATCTATTTCTTGTGACTTAAATATACAAGACATAATATTGACGTTCCGTACGTATACTGAGTCAACTAACATTTTATGAGAAATACACTTTTTGTATATTCGTAATATTCAAATAATTTTCTACCTATATGTGTAAAAAAATAATTTGACACCAATAAATAACGGAAATAAATTGGCGTATACTGGATCAAGTACACCATTTATTTCTTTTGCACGTAGTACACTGAGTCAACTTGCACCATAGCAGTATACGCGGGACGAAAACGTGCCCACATTGGTATAACTTGCATCTGGCCAGGATCGTCCTGTCTCTCGTGCGTGCTATTGTGTTCTCGTTCACTCCGCGTTTTCGTGCCATCTCGCTCTATCTGTGTCGTAGTTATTCGCTCACTCCGCGGTAGTGCCGTCTCGCTCAAAACGTGTCAAGTGTCGCGCTCACTCCACGCTCGTGTCGACCCGCTCTAGTGCAGAGCCGTTTTACCCCCATAGCGATCGTCAATCTACTCGTTATTCGTAAGAATAACGAGCGGATTGCCGCCTTGTCACCTGTCCGTTGCGGCAAATAAAAAGGAATCGTCGGTCGCGGTCTTCCTAGACATGGAGAAGGCGTTCGACAGTGTTTGGCATGAGGGTCTGCTTTGTAAACTCATCCGGGCCAACGTACCTCCACCACTGGTAAGGCTACTAGCCTCCTTTCTCTCTGGCAGGACCTTCAGGGTGCGCGTCGACGGAGTCCTCTCTGGCGAGTGTCCCATCACCGCTGGCGTCCCGCAAGGTAGCGTTCTCTCCCCAGGGCTATATAATTTTTTATGCCAGCGACGTGCCCGCGGACCAGGGCACCACCGTGGCGCTTTACGCCGACGACATGGCGTACCTCACCTCCTCTTTGACCACCGAGCATGCCACCATCAAGCTCCAGAGGACGCTGGATCTCCTCCCTGACTGGCTGAGCAAATGGAGACTCTCTGTTAACGCAGGTAAGTCCCAGGCGCTCGCCGTCAGTACGAGGTGCTCATTTCCGGCGCCTCTGAAGATTGGTGATGCTGTGATCCCGTGGGGGAGGACAGCAAGGTACCTCGGGGTCGTCTTGGACCGCCGACTCTCCATGGCCGCCCAATGTGCATCAGCGGTGGCGAAGGCGAATGCGGCGATAGCGTTGCTGCGCCCGGCCTACGCGTCCCCGCAGATCCCCCTGAGGATGCGCATCGCCCTCTACCGGACGTACGTACGGTCCCGCCTTACGTACGCGGCACCCGCGTGGCACCACTTGCTCTCTGCACCCCAGAAAGGTTGCCGCAGAGAGCCCAAAACCGGGTGCTGCGCCGAATCGCGGGTGCACTGTGGTACGTCCGCAACACCACCATCGCAAGGGACCTCAGGGTGGAGAGCGTGGAGGCCTTTGTGGCCCAGCTCTCCGCGAAGCTGTTCGCGCGAGCGGATGCCTCGCGCCTGGTCGAGCTGACCGACCTGGCGCCGTGGCATGCACGCCCGCCCGACCGCCACCGCCTGCCGAGAGATGCCGTCCCCCCCGGAGGACCCAGCGGAGCCACGCAGCCCGCCCCACCGCCCCCGAAGAGGAGAAGCCCTGACGCACTAATGCGCCACGCCCAAGCGCATTGATGCGCCCTGGCGCAACAGCGCTCCACCCATCACGGGATCGTATCCCCCCACACCTCTCCCTTACGCCAGCAAACCAGTCGGAGTGGCAGCCCTCTTGCCACCCCGTCGCCTCCTTGGTGCACCTTCCCCCCCGGCATTAAAAGTCGGGAACCGGGCCGGTCGACGAGTAGCACGTACTACGCGTCCCGTGCGCCTTGCACAAAATGCCATCGTGTGTCTATAAAGGCTGTAAAAACCATGACGAAAAAGTGAATAAAATTTCATTCCACAATTAACTTTAATAACATTTATTACCATCGGCCAAGTATTTTCTTAAAAATATATTTTATAACAATAAATACAAAAAAAGAAAAAGAAATTAAAAAAATTGCAAGAAAATACTTGACAGTTTATGACGTAATAAATAAGGAAAGCAATGTCAAGTACACTTTTTTGTGAATATATAAAGGATGCATACATTTCTGCCATAGAGTACAGAAGCGAATGTCGTTAGTTGTACAGAATTACAGACCGTTCACTTATTTTATTTTATATCTAGCTTTAAAGATATTTTGATAAGAAAGACGAAAAGAATTCAATTACATCATTCAATAAGTTAAATAAATATTCTTAAAATTGAAATATAACTTCTTAAAATTGTTAAGCTACAAAAAAGTGAGTTGTGAGATGTTAAATAACTTAGAACGAACTGAGAGCTTAACAGTAACAGTAAAGTAACTGCTACTTTTATTTGATTACTATTTAATAAGTTTCCAAGTAATGAAGTACGAGCACAAGACTGGATCGGATTAGTCCACAAATAAAGAGGTGAAGCCGGTTGGATGCCCTCAAAAAATAGTAGAATTTGTAGCATACATTTTAAATCTGTAGACAAATATAATTTTAATAAAGGTAACCTTTATTAAAAGTATTAAGTAAGCTCTTCTGAAAACGAGTTACTTATTATTTATTTGTTTTTTTAATATTTTGGTTGTTAAAATTCTTAAGCACCTAGATTTTAAAGCCTGTATTTAAGAATTTGTTGATTTTCGTAATCTATGTGTCTTTTCACAACATTATGTTATATTTTTAAATTTGTAAAAAAAATATGATTTTAATAAAAGCATAGTTTTTTTCTATTATTCGAATAGTCGAGGACATGAAAAATCGAATATTCGAATATCGAAATTTTCGAATATTTGCAACCTCTACCCTTTATATAATTATACCCTTTACATCAAAAAAAGTTTATTTAAATAAAACAAACCAGGAAACGAGCCGACGGATCGCCTGATGGTGAGCGATTACCACCACCCATGAACACGCTGCTTGCGTTCCCCGTCCCCCTTGGGGATTTTAAGGGCAAGACTTCACGTTATTTTACACCGGTTTTCTGTAAGGCCGTTGTATTTACCTGGTCGAGCCGGCCCATTCATGCCGAAGCGTGGCTCTCCCATGTAAAATTTTCCAAAATCGGTCAACATACGGCGAAGATATCGTTGAATATACGAAAAAAATTTATATATATATATATATATATATATATATATATATATATATATATATATATATATATATATATATATATATATATATATATATATATATATATATATATATATATATATATATACACACAGCCGAACGTATAATCATTAACCACCTTCTTTTTTTGGAAAATAAGCTAACTTTTAACAAACTACTTTTTTGACGTTATATTTACACAAAGCTTGGTGTAAAAGGAGTATTTTGTAAAAAATAATTTTCTACATGTGTGCCGTCCTTTATTACTTTGCGGAATTTGTGCCACAACATTATTACTATTGAAACGAGCAATAATACAAATGTGTTTTTAAATATTTAAAATTTAAATATATATTATTATTTAATAAAATAATAATATATTTTTAAATTTTAAAAATTAAATATTTTATAAAAAAAAAAAATATGTGTTTAAATATGTGTCAAATTATTAATAATAATTTGACATGTCGTCAAAGGCTATGAACGATTTAGAATTTATACGCATTTTGTTCCTTATGTATCGGTTAATATTCTATGGCAGAGATTCCAAACTTTAAATGTGGAAGCGAGTGTAATTGGTGTTGACAAACATTAGTCATCTTTTTTCGTAAGGATACCTCATGTATCTACGTAATAATTAATCAAAGGGTGAAGAGTTACTTTTTTCCGTTACTAAATTATAATTCACATTTCTCCACGAATTAATTTTTGACATTCTAACAATAATGACAAATTGACATACGTCAAAAAAGTTACACTAACACTGACGATACGTACCACATACGTCACGCAATTAGAATAACTAATATAAAAGCGTAGCACACGTGATTTCTCTACTGTGTCGGCATCCTCTTTGGTACTCAGGAAAGTAAAACAAGTCTCCAAGAATGTTTCCACACTCATTATTAATTCATCACAAACGTTTTACGCCCAACGAAGTAGGTACGGGATAGTTATCTACTATACTAGGGTAGTCGTCACAAAGTTCAGGGACATATTGTCCGTGTTGGCAATTTGTGACAACGTCAAAGATTGAAGGATACTAAAGTATTATTTTAGTTAAAATTATAAAGTTAAATGCCAAGCCAAATGTAAAATAAAGTACTCACATATATATAAATTACATGCCAGAGATGTAACCAAATAAAAATATGTATATAACATAGTCAACGATAGTGACCTTAATGTAGTATTGTTATATCCTGAAAATGGATAATATGAAATGCATATTATTACTTTAGAAGCAGTTCACACACAGATATTAAATTACTTCGGGCACTTGTGGAGTTGCGCATAGTTCGAGATATCAGCTTGTACTACAGAGTATAAGACTACTGATTCTGTAGTGAGGAACAGTCCAGAACTACGGCTAGCCGTTTCGTTGTGGACACGTCTCCAAAAACAAATAAGAATTATAATATAAAATACACACACGAAAAGTTAAATAAAATATATAACTATCTACAATGATGGCATAGGCTTCATTTAGCAAATTCTATTCACTTGTATTTTAGGTTTTTTTCATTCAACTTTTGCGCGTTACTGTGGTGATCTCTTTATAATAATTTCAGACCTTCCGATAGGCCTATTGAAATCCCACGATCTCTATTCTAGATCCACGAATCCGTTTCCTAGATACGATCCCATTCGTTGCATATTCATTCTTAAGCTTTGTTTGTTGAATGTTTCTTATAAACACCACGCATCTAGCCGGGACGCCACGCATGTTAAAAACCCTTACTTCCAATATTTTCGTAAGACACAGCCCTTAGTCCACTACGCCATGTAATGGCCCTATTGTCCTCGTGTTTTCGTGTTATTACTACCAATTTCGCTAATGCTATCGTCAACATATACCGAATTTTCGCTTACATTAAATATCGGGCATTATGGGGTCGGTAACGAAATTGTCTCATGCCACGATAGCAACGGTTCACACACCAGTTACTCTGATTAGTATTGCTCCATGTATTTATTATTATTAGATTACACAGAGAATATTGTTATTATTATAATAGTCGCTTTATATAATAAAAACACACATTAACTGGTTAATAAGTCATCGGAATTCTGTCCAATTTCATATTTAATCAAATTAAATACATAAAAGCCAGCAAATTCCATTTGGACATTTGTAATAACAATTTGAATTTAAGGCAATTCAAGACGAAAAGTTATTTGTAAGCCGTTCGTTAATCGGTAAGGGTTGAGCCCAAGTTTCCAGGTTTACAAAAATAATTAAGCGAATCCCTTTTGGAGCGTGGAAGCACGTTTGAATACCAATCCAACTATTTACCTTTGGTTCTCTTATTAAAAAACTTTCGACACATTGCACTCGGGATTTCCGGGCTCTTATTTTATTATCGTATTTACATGGGTAGATACTAGCTTTTTTTTTAATTAGAATTAACGTTTATATTATTTAAAAAAGCTTTCGTTGGAGGCATTGACAGCAGCAATTATTAATCATCGATGATCTTTCTATTTGTTTAGCTTATTGGAGGAAGTTTAGTACGTACTAACGACTTTAAAACATGGAAACTCGAACAATACGTTTTGCTCTAACGCTTTTTTAAGGATTTTAAGTGGGCTTAATTTTTTTTTTGTATTAATTTATTTTGGTTGGTAAGATTAAGTTAACCCATATGGGTTTGTAGGTATTTAATCCTCCTTTTAATATCCTTCCACCTGTTATGAATATTTATACCTATATAATATACCCACTGCCTAGGAGCTAAGCGAAGGAAAGTAGTAACCTAAAATTGAAAACGTCGAGCTTTGCATTCCAAGAAAGGGCTTTTTTGAATTTCAATAGATCCTTGTGCCATTCAAAATAAAACTAAATCGAAAAGGTCTACACGTCAAAGGTTGTTTACGCGTGACCCTGTCAACACTATTTTGTGCGCGACGATACCCTTTCGTCAAACCGCCCTCGACGCGAGTGTGCTGTTAAAAATTTGCGGGGGCTGTAAACATTTTTTTGTATTTTATTGCGTAGGTACTAGGTATGGTAAGAATAAGTTAGGGTAGAATGTTTTAGATTGCGTAGAAATTCGACACGCAACTGTTAACACCACACCTAATAATTTTGTTATTTAAGCCAAATAGGACGTCCAAGATTGTTTGCTGTAAAGTTATCTATTGAGACTGCATCAACTCTACTTTTTAGCTCGTCCTTGGCACCTAATATAAAAAGTTTAACTTTGTGTTTTTCAAGTACTTAGTACAATATACAATCCACATTCACAATGCAAGTATTGATTAGATGTACTATTTCTTGCCTACCGCGTGCTGTTGATAAGTTTCACGCCGAGCCATTCCGCTGAAATATGGCCGAATTTAAAATAACATTTTAGCGTCGCGCTTTGTAAGAAATTGTATGCGCACAAGTTCTTCCTTCAAGATGGATGCTGTATAGAACTGGTGTTACATGAAAAATGTACGTTTAATATTTTGGATTTCGAACACGTGTTTTGAATTGTATCAATTGGAAAATTTTCCTTGTATATCTTATTTTAAACAAATAAATGAAAATTTGTTACAGCTGGCGTCAAAATCTATCAACATCTTACTACTGAGGTGGGATAGGTTTTAAAAACCTGGTGTTAATAATAAAATTAAACATGAGTTGTTAGGAAAGCTCGCTCTAACTCACAGAGGTTAAAACTAACGTCAGATCCAAACACTTCGTCTTGCCAACGAAGTTGACGATTAATAAGAATATATAGACTCAGAAATTCGTCATTCTCAAATTCTATGTTAAATTCCTGAATATCACTAAATGTCTAATCTGCATAGTTTTAATTTTACCTCAGATTGTGGGTACTTTTACACAACATATTATTCAGATCATTGTTAGATACTGTTATAAATAGCATTTGCTGACTATCAAAATACGTTGATAAAATGCAAATACTTTCAATTATTATCATGGTTAACGATATCTTAATATGCATATCTGATGTGACATTCACCTAAAGGAAGATTGGGACAACCCTCCAATAGCAAATAAGAAAAGCGAACCAAGAGCATGTTAGGATATTATGTCTGAGAAGAGTTCCATAATTATCAACGCGCAATAGTGTTTTTTTATTCCTAAAGAGTATTTAGCCGAACCTTTATTATCTAACATTATCCGCATTTGTAAACTATAAGAGGTAGAAAGAATTTTTGTTCCAATTGAAAATAATCGTCCTTTTGGATAGGGAAGCGTTTTTAAAACGTGTCAAGATTTTGGCTATAATTTCCCGTTCGAATGGTCAAATTATTTGGTCTCATTACCTCAGACGATATCTGGTCCCTGTGATCTTAGCTTCTGTTTTGAATTTCAGAAATGTAACATAAATCAAACGCGCAATCAATGCTCGTCAGAGTTGATTTCATTTGTAATACTTCGTGTTGTAAATTCAAATAAGTATTTTAATATAAAGAATTTATATTTTATTTCGTTAATTAAAACAAATACCTCCTTCCAACGAAAATTTTACTTACATTCCGAATATAGGTACTAATATAAGCTAGTGCACTCATACGAATTTTCGTCGAAATCTGCATTTTAGCGCTGACCGGCAAGTTAGGTCATACGTCAGATTTGAAGGGGGCCGCCTGACGACATATGACATTTATCGCTAGGGGCGCCCGAGAGGAGAGGTAGCTACTGTAGTTTGTTTTGGTATAATTCGGCAATTTAACTAGCTTTTTTTATAAAATAGGGGGAAAACGAGAAGACGGTATCCATATAATGATTTTAACTTTTTTAAAAGTAGTGTTAAAGCCATATGGTACCAAAATCAAAATTTTGTGCCAAAATCGCTTAGCAGAACTGGAGTCTTTAAATGTATTTGGTACTTACATATGAAATTGGCGTTTTGTTGCACTGGCCACTTTGATCTCAAATATATCTTCTTTGGTTAGGAATTCCAATTTCAAATTTATACCGCCATTTACTCATGCATTTGTGTTTCGAAAACCGTAATTCATTTGTTTTTTCCACTTTTGGTTTTTTCTTTGCGTCACTCTGTTTAAAAAATGGAAAACTTGAAATATCGTATTATTTTCGTGTACGAGTTCGACCGTGGCACCAGAAACAGCTGCAGAAACGGCTCGAAGGATTAATGATCCGTATGGCGGCGGTGTAACAAAAGAAAACACTGCATTTTTGGTTCCAACGTTTTCGTTCTGGAAATTTTGACCTGCAGAACAAGCCCCGTGGACGGCCGGAGACCAAAGTTGATAATGAAGAATTGAAGGCTATTATGGAAGCGAATCCATCGCAAACCACGTCCAAGTTAGCTACAGGCTGCGGTGTTAGTGATAAAACTGTTTTAATCCTCTTGAGGCAAATTGGGAAGGTGAAAAAGCTTGAAAGATTCTGAAGAAGAAGAAGAAGAAGAAAGAGCTTGAAAATTCATGAATTGAGTGCAGCAAACCGACAAACGCGCGTCAACTGCTGCGTTACATTACTCAACCGGAACAATAATGAAGGGATTTTAAATCTAATTAGTACATTCTAGCCTCAAAATATTTCAAAATAATAATTTTTTAACAAAAAATTAAACCGCCGAAACAACTGAAATGCAAAAAATAATAAACCTTTTTTTATTTCACCATAGTAACTAAGTTCTTAAGGCTCCCGAGGCTCCGTTCTTAAACGAGAGGCCGATCGTTTCAGTTAGAACTGACGTCAGTTCGGCCTGAATGAATTCGAGCACATACACGGAAAAATCTCTGTTTCGGAATCTCTGTTTTGAAAAAACGGTCTGGTTTGCCGTGAGCTACGGTCGTGTTTATTAATTGTATTTTTATTACACTCGAATTTTATTGCTTATTACACATCGAAAACTCACTACACTTGTACATGATAGACGCACGGCCGCAGCTCTGGCGAGAACTGAAGCGATTTATCACACATGGTCCGTTCAGTCCATTCGTTCAGTCCGGAATTAATGTTGCCAACCTAGTTATTTTACAAATATTATATAATATATTTTACTTCTAAATAAAGTATTTTGTTTCCCTCCTTAGTAGGAATTTAGTTTTTAGTAGTGTTTTAGTAGGAAATAAAAACTTTTCATCCGTTATTGGATGATTTATACAGTATTCTCCGAGCCAAGTAACCACTCTTGAAATACTGTAGTGCCTGGGACAGTCTGTTTTTAAATGTCGTATGGTTACCCAAGCACATACGGCATTCTCACAACAGTCAGTCAAGTCCAGAGGTCAGCCTCCGTGGTCTAGTGGTTAGAGCTTGGCTCTCGACTTGGAGGTCGTGGGTCCGATTCCCGCATTGGAACAGATGATCCATGCATCGGATGGGCATGTAAAAAAGTTGGACCTGCGTCTGATCTCTCGCCAGTCGTGTCGGTCTGTCCGTCCTACTGCGTTTCTAGAGTAAAGAAAGAGAGAGTGCTCTTGTGTACTGCGCACATACTTGGGCAATATATAAAATAACTCCTGCGTAGCTTGCCTGGTTTCAATTAAACCAGCCACCGTCACCGAAATCGGTATGGGGAGTTATATTATAGTCCAGAGGAATGACTGTTCAATACGTCTAGTGCCCCACACCGGGGGGAGCTATTAATAATATTATAAAAGCATCCATGACCGCGTGAATAGACCCCTTGAGTCACACGCGTGATCGTGTAGGTTCAATACCGGGTTATGGTATGTACCAATCAGGCTTTCTCAATAACCGTTTACTGCTGCTAGACTTAGTTTACCCCCATCGTCTGTATCAACTCTGACAAAATTTCGATCGTTCTATGAAAGGTGTTCCTCTGTACCTAAGTATATATTTTTTACTCTGTGCCAAAAGGGAAGGTTGTTGAGAATGAAAATCGTTGATAACATCCATTTTTACCTACTTGGAAAAACCCCTGTCAAATATGCTTTGTGTTAACATCGAACATTTTAAATAGAAAGCCAATCCGTCAAAGTTGAAGCGGATAAAGCTTTGTCGCTGACACAGGCCCGCTCTGTATAGGCAATATATCGAAAAAAAGATGCAAAAATGATAAAATTCCTTTTTCAATTATTTTCTCATTACAAATAGGAATTAACTCAATTCAGTTATGTATTATATGTCTCATTGAGTCTCAAAGATATTTATTTTAAGGTTAGTAGTAGGTCTTAATTATTTATGTTCATTTCTAATTCCGTTAACCCCCTGATAAAAATATTTAAACGACTGATTTGTTCATTATATCAATTTTAAAACGTCAATAAGTTGATACCATAGACTAATCGTTGGTCTCGCTGGGCGCTCTACCGGACCGAGCAGACGTGCTTGTCAAATACTGCAATAAACACTCAGCTGAGGTCGGCTTACCTGGGCCAGTCATATTTAAAGCCTTATGACAGGTGTATAACCCCGAATATTTTATTTAATTTTTGAAATCGGAAAAAAATGCCAAGTAGCGTAGTAAAACTATGTAAAAATAATTCGACCAGCGGGCTTAGTATGGCGATCCGAAGAAATAATTTTAAAGAAGAAATATTCTATCCAAAACAGTTCGTTGCAAAATAGTTCATAAACCATGGTAACAAGGTCGTCAATAGAAGGCAATATTTATAAATAGACATATTTTTAAAATGGCGGCCGGGAAATTTTCTGTCAAAAATTATCAAATTTTCAAGTATATGACTAAACGTAAAGAAACTATTTGTCTCGGACCACCATGATGTGCAGTTTCTACTTAATCTGTCAAAAGAGGCTATTTTGTGAGCTCATGCTCGGGAAGAAAAGAAATGTTGTTTCCCATATCGACAATTAATCGACCTGCTTTTGCTTTTGCTGCCTTACAATAAGAACTATTTTGCTCCGAATGGTATTAATGTTTCTTTAATCTGTCATTTTATCGATTCTTCGGTGTTTCTAGGGTGCGTATGCTAAGCCTGCAGAAATTATAAGGACACTGGGATCACAAATCATCAGTAAGTATCGTATAATTTCGAAATTTTAACATATAATTACATGAACTCAAAACGCCATTCAGTGTTGCGGCGTATGCAAGAATCAAGTTCCAACATTTTTATGATGTGAATTTATAATCATTGTATTTTATTGCATTACAATAAATACTACAAGCAATAAATTATATCCTATTTCATTTATCTAACCTAGTTATTATGATTCTACCCATTGAACTAAATAACTTCGCAAGGAGCAAAGGTCGAAAAATATGAAAAAAAAAATATCATGAAAACGTTACAGTTAAATATATTATGTGTAATATTATTATCGTACTAGCTGCCTCGACACACGTTATTCTGCATTGACTAATAAATAAATAAAAATGAGGCCTAATCATTCATATACATACCTAATATTTCT
Organism: Phengaris alcon alcon; assembly: GCA_037179445.1. Taxonomy (NCBI): domain Eukaryota; kingdom Metazoa; phylum Arthropoda; class Insecta; order Lepidoptera; family Lycaenidae; genus Phengaris; species Phengaris alcon. The sequence continues at coordinate 882,986 of JAYRCH010000305.1, forward strand.
CTGAAGAAGGAGCGCATAAGAATAATATAATATTGATATATATACATTTGCTTTTAATTATGTTTTTAATCCTATCCTACTACTATAATTATAAATATAAAAGGTAAAAGTACAGTGTTCCTGTGGGATACTGTAATTACGCGGGCGGAGGTGCGGATAAATGCTGGTTTTTAAGTATTTTATTAGCTACATTTATAACCAATAACTTAACTAATAGACCACAGCATAATATATTTTTCCTATTGAATCGGGCAAAAGTTGAGTAGGTGGCATCATATTTTTTGCACGCAAACTGGAATTTGTCACATGAAAATCAATTTTCAATTTACACACTACAATAATAAGTTGCCGTATTTACAAAGCTTTTTTCATTAGGGAGTGCGTCATCTAGTCGAGCGAGCGAGACCAATCATATATCTTTGGTTGATACTCGTACATAAATCTGAAAATAGTGTTTAGGTAGACGCGATCAAAAATTATAAGTAAATAAAAGATATTGTCCATCTCTTTCTGGCAAAATCACAAATCACATCGTAACAAGCTGCTACCGCCGTATATTTTTAAATAACAAAGGGCAATGCCTAATTTTGTAAGGAAGGTAGTAGAAGAAGAAGTAATCATTTTACATAAGTAAAGTTTAACATACGGAAAGTGTTGTATTTTGATGAACTGCTTAATATTTTGAAGAAATATATGAGAAATATAACAAAATGCTAACAGTACGCTACTTGCACGATTTTCTCGCATACAATAATTGGTTTTAAGATAATTTCAAGCTTCGATATCTCTTATTTAAGAAATGATCAACTTATAAACCACTTTAGAGGCCGATTACTCGAAAAAGTGTAAAAAAGTTGTAAAAAATTCATGTATGAAACCTTCCATTTATTTTAAAATACCTATTTAAAAATACCCCACACGATGTCGTAGAAAGAAAAACTATTTTTCATCCCCACTTCACATGCATGGGGAGCCACCCCCAATTTTAAATTATTATTGTTTTATGATGCCAAAACCGAGATCTATACACATTAATATATAACTATTCACAAATTTCATCAATTTATATTCATAATTACAGAAGCTAAAAGAGCGGACAGACAGACAGACAGACAGACAGACAGACAGACGGACGGACAGAGTAAACTATAAGGGTCCTTGAGTACTTGAGTCCCCTAAAAAGGGGTTAGAATTTTAATAACCATCCAATATGCAGCAAACGTTGCCATAGATTATAATATTGTTGCATATTGACAAAAGTAAGTGTCAATGTCAAAAATGACATTGACAGATGTCATGAAGTAAAGCCTATCTTTTAGTTGGCCAAAAGGCTATAAATAGTGTAGACGTATATTTTGTGTTAGGCATATCTCATATGTAATACATATCAGTGTTAAGCACCAATAAAGGAGAATATAAGAATTGTTGCTGTATTATTATCATCACCACTCAAGCACAAGAAGGACATACAAATCAAGAGGTCGTAGCCCGCTACAAATATTACTTATGTAACACAATTTTAACGTTACATTATGGGATCGAGATGAAATTACGAACTATAGAGTAAAAAAGAAATTTGCTTCGCTTCAACTCAGCGTCAATGTGAATTAAGCCTAGCGCGTTTTACAGATTTTCTCCCGGGCAGTTTTCATTTTAAAATTCGAGCGAATATTCGAAGCAACCATGATAAAATTATTATTAATTAAATACAAATAGCTAAGTGTTTTTTATAATAATAATTAAACCTAAATTCATGTTTCTTAATCCACAACCTATCGAATATAAATTAACTCCTGATTCATTACTACATTTTCTACTTTTATCAACAGATGTCACCCTCAGGTAGCTATATCGTGCTATTGGTTTTTTAACAATACCTATGTTCATGGCACAAATATCATATAGCATAAACATTAAAATAACTGTGGTGTCTAGTTTCATCAAATCCAAATCACACTAAAACTTATTAAATTTCACTTCAATAATAATAATAATACAAGTAAATTGTGTCAAGCTTTCTCAGCTGTGTAATATTTAGGTACATTATCCTTAATAATTATTATTATAAAATATGTGAATGTGAGTTTGTTTGGTTGTTACGCTTTCACTTAAAAACTACCGATCATCATAAAATTTGGCACACATACATAGAGTAGACCACGGCAAAGGACATAGGCTACTTTTTATTGCGGAAAAAAGTACGGTTCTCGTGGGATACTGTATTTACGCGGGCGAAGCTGTGGAAAAAAGCTAGTAATATTTAAAATCCTTTTAAATGATAGTGAATTACTTTAGATACGTTTTTCACAAAACATTCCAATAAATTTGTGAATGGCGTCCGTATATCTAGAGTAAGTTAGCACTCCCCGGGAGACTTAGTTTGCAACTGTCACATTGTATTTATTATCAGAAGACGTCCATTGTTTGAATTAGAGCAAATACTAAATCGCAATGGCAGCACGCCAACGATACCGCTCAACTTTGATTACAACATGTACTAAGATGTTAGAACCACCACGTACGTTCAGGTAAGACAAATTGTATCAAACAAAAGGTTTGATGTCCGCTAGTATGATAATTAATATTATGAATTATTAATAAATGATATAAAGAAAAACAGTAACTCTCGAATATCACTAAGGTACTCTGTAAAAATTTCATTTGTTGCCCAAATTATTATAATTATTTTAATTTGTATAATATTCAAAAAAGCTTTTTCCTTATCAAATTTGTCACTAGAATTTTCTACACGGTTACTCATATCACACACATATACGTGTGTGCCTGTTTCTTTTCCGATAGGGGTAGGTTAGGGGTAGGGGTGACGAGCCAAATATTGCAAGCATCAAATACCCTCAGCTGTAGTCCCTACCACAAAGGAAGTCCGCTACACCCCACTCCTCGCCCAGGCCGTAGTATTAATGTCACATTGCGCAAAAGCCTCCGTGGTCCAATGGCTTAGATCTTGAGTCTCGACTCGGGTCGTGGATTCGATTCCCGCGTTGGAACAAAAAAATGTTGTTTCCAAGTTTGGTTACGACAATGCTGGCTGATTATCTGATTGTCCGACAAGAAAGGTGATCCATGCGTCGGATGGGCATGTAAAAAGTTGAACCTGCACCTGATCTCTCGCCAGTCATGTCGTATATTCGTCCCCATAGGTTTCGAGAGTAATGGAAGAGAGTGCTTTTGTGTACTTGTCACTCTGTGCACACTTGGGCACTATAAAATAACTCCTGCGTAGCTAGCCTGGTTAAAATGAAACCGGCTACCGTCACCGAAACCGGTATGGGGAGCTATTTATCGCATTTCACAAACATTCCCCTGCACCTGCACCTGTCACCTACAACATCCGGTAATTACTTGGTTAAGTTGCCAAGGTTGGCTTTAAGTCCCACTTCAACTAATGTTCCTAGTTAGTGAGTGTCAAAATGTAACTTCCTGGGTTAGAAACTTATATTCCATAGAACGCCGCGAGTGTTCGCAGAGTTTAGTTCATGCGTTAGCATCAAATGATTGCTGAAATTTTTTAAGACTGCTTTATTCGAAGACAAATATTTATTGGAGAATTTTTATAGTTAATTTCCTGTACCTAATTATAAAACATTCTTGACATAAAAAAATTAGAGTTTCTTAGTAATGTCTTGTCAATTTTTTGGCTGCCAGTTTTATCACGTTGGTGCGGATAAATTTACGACATAATAGATTTAAAAAAATATTTTTGCTTTTTAACAGTAGTAAATATTAAATCATATAATATCAAAAAATATTCTGTTTGTATTCTTATTTTCCTTAACAACAAGTCGGTGGGATCACATAAAAATTCCACGACATCCGTGTACCTCGTAACCGTGTGTGGTTCTCATCAAAATGCGGAATAATATCGCCTCAGGATGTTCATAATTTATACCCTTTTAGCTTCGAGTGAGTTTCGTAAGTTTTGAACGAACACTGAACCTACTTGAGCTATTTACGCTATCATCAACACACAACAAGAAGATTTACCATCAGTAGTTGCCACATTAAAATCTACAAGAGACATGTTTTTATTCTAAATTAGCTTTTGCCCGCGGCTACACTCGCGTAAATATATCCCACGAGAATACTGTAGGTACTTTTAAAGGAAAAAGTACCGTATGTTATAATCCAGAGGCTAAACTACTACCATATCAAATTTTATCGAAACACGTTTAGCAGTTTTTGGGTGAAAGAGTAACAAACATCCATCTATCCTCACAAACTTTCACATTTATAATAGTTGTAGGATGTAGGACTATAGGTGATTTTTTCTATTTAATATAATTATATTATTAGTTTAAGCGATAACATAAAAAGGTTCACATTACAACAAAAACAGTTCACATATTTATTAAAAAAAATAATACCGATTTAAAATAACTAAATTACTATCTAAACTATATAGGTATATATTATAATATATAAGTTATTGTCTAAATGAAATATAAAAAAGGGCTATAGGTAAAAATTTATTATTAGTTTTATATGATAGTTTTTTATTTTTATGTTGCCTTTCCAGGCTGTACAATAGGATATTTATTTTTGATAGCCCTCTCAATGCAACTATTTTGTTACCTTTGATAGTATATTTAATATCGTACTCTTTACATTTCAGTTACTAGGAACCATTTCGTTAAATGTATATTCACTATCTATGTATTTGTTCAAAGAAGGTAAGTATTATACATTATACTTTCTATAACATTGAGACATAATTTGCACCGCAGTACTTTAGTTTCGATTCAGGTTGCCTGGCGCGTATACTTTACTTTAATTCATTTTATTTAATTCAACCCGCATTTTTTACTATAGGATGAGACGTAAGAATGTACGTTAACCATAATGCAGTGGTGACAGAAACAGAAAGTAAATTTGACTCAAAAGGTTAAAATGCGGTAAAAGATTCATAAGGTAACAAAATAAATAAAATGCTTACTTAAAATAATTATTAGGTACACAGTTAGTATGGGAAAATTCAATGGTCGTTTTTAGTATTTTTCTTGAAAATTTTTCAAATGGTTCTCACGGTTTAAACCTTTCCTGAACTTCTATTCCAAGATCAAAATTAACCAAATTATTCAATCCGTTTCCCAGTTAAAGCGAGATAAATAAACTGAAATCCATTTTTGTATATAAGTGAAGATCGGCGTAGGTACACTATAAATCGTCAGATCTCAAAATGGCACTCCTCGAAATGGCTTACCTTATTGGTTAATGTAAACACACGATTCACTGGATTCTTAACGTGAATAGACTATAGTGATGATAATTATATGCCAAAGGATTTAAAATCCATCTAATTTCAATTTAAGTCCACAATTTATAGTAAATTATGGTCACTCTACCTTAAGAGAGCTTAATAAAACTCACAGGGAGTTCGGATTTACACCGCTTTATTCGCGCACATTATGAAAAATCTTCCATTTGCAATGAAAAATCCATTCTGGGCGCAGTCAAAACTTTTTTGTTGTGCCACTGATTTAGTGTAAGTAATATATTTTGCATATTTTCGTGGAGGCGCGCACTTTAGCTTCGCAGAAATAACTTTATTCCGGGTTGAAATTCTGTATTTACTGGATTACTAGGAACCTACTTAAGTTATACAGAATTTATTATATATAGTTTAGTTTTTTCTATCATTGAAGCTTTCTTATTTATTAGGATAATAAGTATATTGTAGTAGTAGATTGAAAGACGGAATTGGTCTGCTAAAGATTACCAAGACCAAGGTACCTATGCTTTATATGACCAAATCGTTAATTACACGAAGAAAATAAAGTGTTATTTTGGGTTTGTGTAACTTCTCTAGACGTATCAATTCATTAGATATTCAAAATATACTTGATTTACAAGCAAAATTTCATATTGAATTTATGATAATCCCAAAACGAACAATTTTAATGAAGCTTTTAATAATTTTATGAACTATTTTCGTTACTATGCTTACTTTGCTTTCCCATCGTTCGTTATAAAACATTTAATAAACAAACCGAACGTAATTGGATAACTAAAGGCCTTAAAGTTAGTTGTAAAACGAAACGAAAGTTACAACTAATATACTACAGGGATAAAACTGAAATAGCAAGAAATGGATACAAAAACTATTCAAAATGTTAAGAAAATGTTAGACACGCTGAAATAAATTCCCACACTAAATATGTTGCTATGTCGAGAAATAAATGCAAATCATCATGGAACATTATCAAAAAATGTTCTAATCAATGCAATGAAAAAACCTATAATAATAATAATAATATCTATAATAATATAATATCTATGGACTTTTGTACGCTTCTTTACGTTTTTTTATGTGCGCTCGTTTTGCTGCTTATTATGTTTTTTGAATTATCAGGGAAAGTATATGTGCCTATTCTTAAATTAAATGTGTACTCTCAAATTGTCACCAAGGTGGTTATTTGTTCGCTAAAATAATATCTGTCTGCCAGTTTGAAATATTCAGTGAAAAAAAACTGGTATTAATTAGTCACCAGATTTGAAATTTTTTGTTCCTTATCTTCTTTCGCCAACTTGGCAATTAAGTATTCAATATTCGATTTTTTCACACCCAAAATTTGATTGTTTTGTTGCAAGTTTAAATGCATGGCTTAATTTAATAGTATCCAGAAAAAATCTTATAGAAAGCCATTTATATCAACTTAATTATTTTCAAAGCGATAATAGTATTATGCGACGTAATGAACTCTTAAGTATTTTTGCGAACAAAAAATTCTTGGAATAGTTGGTATATAGGAATCCTAATAGAATAGTAGCGGCAAGCTCAGTACAACTTGTTTCGTTGTCAATCAAAGGGCCCATCCACACTCTCGATAAGACCCGAGAAACTACTTGAATGCTGATTTTCATCTTCACCCTCTCGCACATCACGAGAAAGAGGACTTCTCACGAGAATTCTCTCCTTTAATCTGGCTGCCGTAAGAAGTTAGTCTTGCTGAAGTTGCATTGAAATTGACTTAGGGTAGTGAACTCTGCTATATAGGACAATTACTGTAAATGAACGTTTCCTGACAACGCTTCCTCTATACCGGAGGTAAACTTTGTTTTATAAATATTAAGTTTATTAAAGTAAGTTGACTGTGTCTAATATTTAACATAACAATGAAAATATTAATTATAAACAGGTATGTAGGTGGTCCAGGCTACGCGCGCTGATTTGTCTGCCATAGATTATGACAAAATAAATTTAAAAAAACCTGACAGTTCCAGGACTGCCGATAGAAGCGAAAAATATAAAAATTATAAAGGAAAAAGAAATAAAAAGAATAAAAATATTTCGTCTGACCGAGATTCGAACCCGAGACCAGTAGGTCAAGAACGTCCAAATCCAACATCAACAACATCCGACAAAATCCAAGCGCCTACGTAATTGCGTTTCGCGTATCTGTCATTTGAATTTGAAATAATTCATATCTTATTACACGACGAAATTTCTTTCGTCATGACATAACAAATTAAGATCCTTATGTCCGTCGGCATGAAGGTCAAGTCGGAGATAAAAGTCAGTCATGAGCATGTCGGTGACGCGAACGCGTAAGATTTTCCCCTACCAAAAAGTGCCCAACGCGGCTATAAAAGTTTTCACTTCAAAAATGTTAAAACGTATTGGCATGAGAGAGCTATGTCAAGCTTTGTCGAGTCAATAATTATTATGGTAGGGAGGCAAGAACGGTCGGGACCCATCAAAACCCAGTTTCCTTATAATAGGTCCCGATAGTTGAAGTCGTTATGTTCCCTAATATAATGTTTCCTTTTAAAATATATCTGTCACGAAACTATTTCAATGGTAGGTAATTTGATCAGGATATTGTTTGGGTTGGTATTGACTTAGAATTGATAAATTTATGAAATAAGATTGAGTAGAGAAATAGTTAAAATCTTATCCCAATTTAAAAGGGGTTATTTTGTTGCTAACACTGTTGGCATTATTATAAATAAGCTCTATACTATAGTCCTTACCCACCACCGTAACCGGGCTCTAGAATATTCAACATACTGTGCTATAAGTCTGCGGTTTGGGCGAGCATTACTCAGGGCGGTCGATGTATAAATTACACGCACAATTAGCATCAGATGGTGTCGGTGATTAGCCATTGTGTGCATACTTTTGTTGATACAAGCCCTGTATGAGGCACTGGGGACTATAAATGAATCCTCTGAGTCTTATTTGATTTGGATTCTACTGTATCTCAAAACATTACTGCAAATGGTTCAAAATTGTTTAGGAGGATAAGTAGAGGAGCCCATGATGATAAATGTGTAGTCACTCAAGGGTCATGGAGACGTAGTAAGTTTTGTAGATTAGGTAAGTCCTCCTTCTTCAGTCTTGTTTCATGTCTGAGGGTCATGACCTCCCACTTCCATGGCCTTCCTTCTTATGATGGTGTGCCAGCTTTTTCCGTCTTCAGCCACTCGGAGAGCATCGTAGACTGTGGACTCTAGTCTGATGCGGATTTGGTCAGATCAACAGGTCAGAACTGCAAAGGAAAATGGGGAAGACGAGAGTGCAAACAAGTTCTTTCTTCGACTTTAGCGAGATCTTTCTGTCACTTCAAGTTTTATGAAGCTGAGACTTACATTCTTAGCTATTACAATTCTTCCATGCACATCTAGTTCGAATTAAACGAATTCTTCAACTATTTCTAAATTAGGTGTACCAGTCAAGACTGAGGTGTTTCTTCCGTCGATAATCATAATTTTAATCTTCCCTTCATTAATAGAGAGAGTTGTTACTAATTTCCATACTATCAAACAGCGTGCATAATTCGGCTTCATTTGCAGCAGAGCGTTGTGTCATCAGCGCCTCACTCCTACTGGTCGCAGGTTTGCCTCACAATGTATTCGCCGTATGCGTCGAATAGGACTGGTGGGTGACTCTTCCAAACTTGAAGGGAAAGATTAGGGTAGGCAATATGTAGAAAAAAAGGTAACGATTTTTTATTTATCTAAGTGGTACGTTGAGCGCGTACGTTTATATAAAACGTAGAGAAAAATCACAAAAAGTAGGGTATAAAAGTAAATTAAGTATCCTTAGATTTTAGGCCAGAAGGATAAGATCATTAGGCTGAGCTCAGTATATAATATCGAAGAAGCTCAGTTACATAAATATGGTGAATAATTGTTTCAATCTATACATATAAATAAAATTTAAGTGTCTGTTCATAATTTCAAATTAATAGTTTTGCACTAAATGCATATTATATTACATTTTTACGCTGTAACTACTCAAAAAACAATTTTTTTTTATATATGCATCTCCGTCTGTCTGTCTGATTGTTCAGGTTAATCTCTGAAACTCCCGGACCAATTTTAGCTGATGTTTTAACACTAGAAGTGCCGAAATTAATGATCGTACCGCCGCCGTGACAATTTTGTCCCATTATATTGTTTACAACGTTTATTAGCATAAAGTATGAAATCATAATTAAAACAATATATAAGTTACTTGAAACCATGTTTATTTATTTATTTATTTATTTATTTAAATCAAATTATTAATACTTTTAAAACAAATATATCATATTATCATAGTTATCACAACTAACATAGTAATTCTAAATGTAATAAATACCAAAAATCTCCAAACTATTTGTTATCAGAATAGCAAATATTACATAAATAATATTCTTTACCAGTGCATTTATTACAGACAGTTTTTTTACACATGTGGCACTTCACAGATGACTTATTACTTATGCATTTTGACTTGACCTGACACCTTGTACGTTTTTCTTGCCTTTCTGGTAGGTTTTCTGGAATTTCTGTGGGAATGGCTGTTTTTCTATTATTCATGTACTGTGATCCCAATTCTTCTCCCAGTTGCAATATAAAGTCTCTAGGTTTAATTTTGCTGTTGTTGATAATTTTATACAATACCCATGCAAACGCATGGGTATTGTATAAAAACGCTATAAACATAGCCGCCAAATCTAACAGATTATAAAATGTATGAACTGGCCAACGTCTAGAAGCCGCCTTTACTGTATATTTCCTGCTCATCGAATCAACAACATCTACTCCATACTTCGTGCTGTCGTAGAATAGCACTGTTTCTGGTTTTTTCTTTGAACTAGAACTAATTGTTATATCTTGATGCATAGTGCTGAGCATTAGAACGCGATCTCTAAAAACATTTTGGCATCGATACCTGCCAGGTGTACTACCAGCTTCAATTACTGTCCAGGCAGTACCATCAGGAGAAACAAGTGTTGAGCCTGGTGTCGTTTCAAAACGAGGGTTTGTCAATGTACTACCTGCAGACGGCCGGCCGCGACGGCCTCTAACTCCTCGACCTCGTCCTCGTCTTTGACTTGCCACTTGTTCTTGGGCTTCGGTCACGACGACGCTCGTCAAACTTGTTGCTTCTGAAATATAAAAATAGAATAAAACAACATAACAAACACATATAATAACACAAAAGAACACAGAAATACATAAAATAAAGGAACAATAAATAAATATCGCTGTATTCCAATAGAGTAAAATAAAAAAATATTTACCTTGGGGTATTTCTCTCTGAATCGTGTCATCAGATTCGTCAGAAGAAGAATTGGAACTGTTTTCTAACTCGTAGTCGTCGTCAGAATATTCAAAAGGCTCGCCATCTGATTCGTCCTCTAAAATATTATTCAAGCTGGACACAATTTCTTGAGGTTTCAATATTCTGCGTCGTTGACTAGACATAACTATAATAGTACGTGATAATAGTGCGCTTATAAAAACAAAAACGTACACTCTTTACGCGAAGCGACGAAGAAGTGAATAGAAACAATGCAATGCTCAAATGTTTAGTCGCCCCTCCACCCGCACAACTAGCCAGAAGCAATGACCTTACGTCGAATTATTGCTTACAACTTGGCGGGACAAAAACGACCCGGCGGCAATTCTAGGTAAATCGCAAATTATTTTATTTACTTTTATTTTTATTAAATAGAAAACATATTGAATTAAATAAATACAATAAATTATAAAAAGTCAAAAAGTTTCACGGCCTTGAGTAGAAAAAATAAAAAGTTAGAGACGGTGAAACTTGCGGGTGGGACAAAAATGGTACGATGGCGCTTCTAGTGTTAAGGAGTAACAAGTTAAAAAAATAAAGTTAAGTTTCACGATAACGATGTTGCGGGCACCACTAGTTTTAAAAAAGTCCCTACGAGCTGGCTTACAAGTCGTCAGGACATTTAGAACATTAAATTGCAGCTTTATTAAGGCCTACTTTAGTTCTCCTATTTTAATCTGACGCGCGATTAAATTTAGTTTTTTTTTTTAACTTTTTTAACGCCTCAACCAATTGAACTGATCATACGAGACAACCAATTTATCTTAACCTGATGCGCTCAAGTGATTTTTGGGCTACTACTTAAATTCTGAAAACAACTCGACTTTACTAATGATGCAGTAATTTTAATGGCTTTTTAAGAGTACTAACAGTAAGTTACCAATATATTTAAAATAATTAATATTCACCTACAGAAACTTCAAAGAAATTTAATATGTACCATGAGGAAGCTTCACGAGTTCAAACCACCTTACCTATCACATAAATCTCACTTGACAGTATATTTTATTCATGGTAGTACGAGTTATGTAATTTTAATATCTATTTCGGTAATCCAACCACGTAAGAGACGTGAATTGCGCTAGAAACTACAAGAAAGTTAGTGATACTTAACAGTTCTCTTTCTTGGAAACGGTAAATAAAAACCGTGATTCTCTGCGAATGTTTTAAAAAGTTACGCCGGCTGAATAATGGTGTATAGCGCCATTTTAAGTTGCGCCAACTTTTGTTTTTTAATTAGCCGCTGAGTGTATGAAAATTTTAAACTAGAACTCAACGGCATTAATATGTGTAATAGATTTAATAGAAAGTGTAATTTTGAGGTAGGCTACTGTTTTATTATTATATATTACTTTATTATATTATTATATTTCTTTAAAATATCTTCAAAGAAAGGCTAATCCTACAAAAAACGTTGCTGACATGCTTGTATTGCAAAGCTGATTGACTGATGTATTAAGACACAGGCCAATAAGGCTATATTTAAAATTTTGCGCACGTATTTCTCATATGACGTAGACATCCACTAAGGAAGATTTTTCAAAATTCAAAACCCAAGGTGGCGAAATAGGGAATAAAAGTTTGTATGCAACTTTTTATTCCTTGAACATATTATTTGCATGAAATTTCGTATGAATTGGGTACGGAAAAATAATGAGTAACGTATTTCAGTATTTTCTAATATTCAACCCCTAAGGTAGTTAAATAGTTTATGTAATAAATATATAATACAATATAATAAATCATGAAAGTTTTAAATTATTATAAAGATATCGTTTAAAACCCATTTTCACGAGAGCGAAGCGCTGGCAAATGCTAGTATTAATATATTAGAATAATTCTGTGAATGCCTCAAGCTGAAAGCAATCTAATCTGTATACAGAGTGTACACAAAACTTCGAATAACTCCATGTTGTTCTTACCTCTAAACGCAAACTAAGCGCGGCTTTTATACCCGATAATTATTAGATGAAGTTTAAATTTAGTTTCGCCTAAAATGTTATGTGAAAGTTTCAAAATATTGGTATGCTGCTAACAGCACACACTAATGTCATAAATATTTTGAAATATCAAATGGAAAACTTACGCACTACGAGTTTAATATTCTGAAAGTTTATGCCTAGAGTCTAGACTATTCATTGCTTTCTATACCGCACATGAAAGTTCTTAAATCGGAGGAAAAAGAGAAGTACTACTATTTTAGATGATTCTAAGACTCAAACGTGGAAGAGCCAAATTTCGGCACGAATGGGCTAGCTCGACAAATACCACGACCTCAGAGAAAACCGGCTGTAACGCCAGTGGTGATGCGAGTGACCATGGGTGGCGGTAATCGCTTACCATCTGGTGATCAATCTGCCCGTTTCCTGGTTCATTTCATGGAAAAAAAAACAGAGTATGCTACGTGATCACTCCTTTTCTCACCTTGACCTTTATTTTAACCGTCTCACTGTGGGACGTGGGACGTGTGAGACGTGCAAGTGGACTTGCCTCCTACTTGTTGGCTCCTTTTAACATTTATTTATATATATATATATATATATATATATAAAGGAAAGTCGTGTTACGAGTAGTTACACTATTTATATCTCAAGAACGGCTGAACCGATTTGGCTGATTTTGGTCTTGAAATTTAAACGGTGAGAAATATTGGAAAAATTGCGAGGAAAATATTAACACTATATTTATAGGTGCGACAGAACAACGTTACTGTCGGGTCCACTCAATTATGTTTACTTGAGATAAAGAAACGTGATAAGATAAATTTTGTTTAAGTCGTTAAAACTGTCTCAGGATAAAAATCATTGCAAAGTAAAAAATGGTTCAGAATTAATTAGGATTAACCGTAGGATTATTATACCTTAAATTCTGTGCGCTGTGCATTTTCGCTTAAAAGCTTTTTTCCGGGAAAAGGATTTTTATTTAATCAACATAACCTGACGTAAATGAAACAGACAAAAAAGTATTTCTGTTTGCTTCACCGACATTATATTTAGGCTCACTTTGTACTTTCCACATGGCCTAACACATTTTTTTTTTCGGCTTTTAAAAATATCAAATGTTTGTCATCTCTCTTTTTTATATGTATTTATATTTTTCACTTAAGTATTAAGTATTTGATTAATATTATTTTGTTTGAGTTACATATATGGTGCGTACTTAGAGAAACTTAAGTTTTATAGCACCTGAAATAAAGTTACACAAAACTGTAAACCGTATATTAGAGAACTTGCGTAACATTTTCCGAGCTTTTCGAAAAAATACTTTAATCCAATACAATTCGCTTGACAATACTAAAAAATCCACACCACTTTTTGTCCGTGAAACTGTTTCATTTACATAAAACGCGAGTAGAAACACTAAATAAAAGTTTGCATTTAAAATTTAAACAAATCTCCTTTTTAAATGTGCATTTCTCTTCTTAAAACTCTTTTGTTTCCAGCGCCGAATGACTGAAACTGCCAACTTGTGATTATTTTCAAGCAAACATTATGCAAATCTTGACAGACGAAAAATGTATTTTATAACAGTGGGACTCGAATAAAAGTTTTAATTAAAAATAATATAAACTTTCACTAATGAATATTTAAAACAAAGATGTAGATTGGTCGTGTCCCCAGTGAAATGGAACGAGTTGGTACAAGAAAGTTAAATACTCTACATTTTCTTTTATAATGTTTAAGCTTACAATTTTTTCTGACAAAAATTAAATTCTAAGATTCCTTGGAAATTTGGCACCTACCTGTATTAAGATTATATACAACACCTATTGTCCAACTACTATTATAAATGTAAAAGTTCGTGAGGATGGATGGGTAACTCTTTCACACAAATACTACTCAACGGATGTTGATGAAATTTGGTATGGTAGTTTTTTTGGCTCTGGATTAATACAGCTACTTTTTGTGCCGAAAATATACAGTGTTCCCGTGGAATACTGTATTTACGCTGGCTAAAGCTAGTTAAATAATAGTTGAGTACCTGGGTAACCGAGTTTTGCTCGGAGTTCTGATAAATTTGAAAAAATAAAATGAATCACAAAAATATTTATTAGGTCAGATAAATATTTATGTTCGAAAATTCCGAATATGGTGGGTACCATATTCCGAATTTTCGAACGAAGCAAAAATCACACACACGCATACCAAACTGCCAATCGGACTGACTTAATAGAATTAAAATTATTGATATATTGTTTCACGATAAAAGAAAAAACATATATAGCTTTAAAAATGAGCAGTTTCTCAGGGATAAGACCTAACTTGATCGATTTTCTCCCACAAAATTTCCTGAATACTACATTTCATGGTAATTCTTGCAGCTGTTTTCTAGATACCGATTATCTATATATATATTATATATATATATATATACTGCGTTCCAAGCCACGGATGGGTCTGTGCGGTTCGGACTGCCTGTAAAACTTTCGTGCTAATAACAATTAAAAATGCGCCCATGGTTTGGTTGGTCATCATGGTGCATGGAAATGTGATTTCGAGAGTTTAGACTGCAGTTATAACTCGCGCGTGGAATGTTATAACTTTTTAAAGTTTTTCTTTTAATACAGTTTAGTTGCAGTGTACGCATACTCTATTCTGTACGTTGATGTTTACCACGCCGTTATGATCGTTCATAATCATTAAATTACATCAATATGGTAGCTTTATATTTATTTATTCACACCAAAATATCACAAACGAACACTTAATATGAACTGCATAAATAACCGCACTTTTCTGCGCCACACTCGGAATATTTGTGCAACATTTTCCCACATGCAGGTATTATTTAGGTTGTTCAGAACATGTCCCGTTTGTGTAATAAATTGAAAGCGATTTTAGTCGAAACTTTGGGAATGCCGTCATAACGACTTAGGTACGTGATTTCCAGTTTGTTGGTAACATAAAATTTTTGGCAAAACAAGGATGTAGGTATATACATCCGAAGAAAGTTTTGACGGAAGCGCTTGTAATATATAAAAATGTAACAGGTTTCGTATTTAACAAATAGTCTGTGTGCCGACACGCAACTGAAATGCAACTTTTAAATCAAGCTTTTAATCTAGTTACCTATCTATGTAATTAAGACATTGATTTTGACATGACACGGAAGATCAGGCTATGCCGTGGTCGAAGGTTGAGTGGTTTCCTTTAAACATATTAATATTATTGTGGTGCGGGCATTGCACAGCTGTTACAGCTGTATTAAATACTTAATTTGATTTTTATGTTGTAGTACTCGTATGCATAAGTGTTCATTTCTGTTTGGTTTGTTTGTCTTTTTGGCTGTGTTCTGTCCCTTGTGTTTCATATTTTTATTTATTTTTCTTGCACCTAGTTTCTAGTTCTTACTTGTGCCAATAGATGTCTATGAGCTACATCGCGTTATTTTACTTATTGCTTCACTGTCACTAATGCAATTTAGATTTGTGCGACTTTTGTATATCGTGTACTGAAAACTCGCGTGTTAGGTGAAATTTAAAAATATCAATAATTATAATTTATTTATTTAGTTCGATTATAATTTTATGGTTTTTCAAATTGTTATACCAAATTTAAAAGCTTTTCTTATTCTAATTGTGCAATTGTCAATTATTATAAATTGTTGAATCTAGAACATAAATTAAATAGGTAACTATAATAATCGCATAATTATTTGTCTCGGATTATGATTTTTCCAAAGTTTGATACGTTTTATTTAGTTTATTTGATTGACAGTTGGACCATTAGATTTAGGTTTTTTAACTATCTGTCACTTTCAAGATAGTTTGTATTAATTAGATGGACTGTGTAAAAATTAGGAAAAATTATTATTAGAATTATATAATTATGTAATATTTATTAAGATTGTTTTAGGTTTGTTTAGTATTGTCAAAATAAAACTACATTTATTTCTAAGAGGAAGATATATTTGACTTTCTTCAAAGAGGTTAACGTTGATAACAGTTGGAGGGAATAATAAGGGATGTTTCAGTATAAAATAGGGGGTTTGAGTCCTTTGAGGCTCAATTCTGGTATCAGCGTAGACATCAGCAGTTCCTATTGGTAAGTCATTAGTGTCAAAGTTATTACATAATGATTATTATTGTTGCGAGTATTAATTAATTAATTATATAATAAGACGACTATTATGATAACTATAACTAGAATAACTATAACCAAACGATTTGTTGTGAATATATTTCTGGGAACACTTTATAATAAATATACTATTTGTGTGATCTGGAGTTTAACTACACTCGTTTATTAAGTTCAAATCACACCGAAATTAAAGTAGTTTTTGAAATGAAACTTATTTAGGAGGCGCGTTGAGAGTAGTTTTGGATTTTCAATAATGAATTTAGTTTCACTTCTGACACACACGACACGTTACACGTTATGCATTTTTATTTCAATTTTTCGTACAATAGGATTAGAAATCCCATTAATCGAGAATTAGAAATCAAAAATTCCTGCATCAAAAATACTCGATACATCAAACATACTTAAACTGGCATTTGCAATTACGCTTCAGTCGAGATGCGATTCACTGTTTGTCTAACAACTTTATGCAGTTTGCTTAGTTCTCGTCAATATACGTTTAGATCTCAGAACATTTTAGTTTTTGATAAGGAAAGCAAAGGTAAAGTTTGCTTACTATGATTTCAAAAATTTGTACAAATTTAAGGTTTGATGAAAAATAGTGTCACGTTATATGATACGTTTTTTAGTAAACGTAGCTAGGTGACTCCGAAAGGGAATGCTAAACTTTTTATTTCCTTGACCGTAGACATTGATTGTACTATAACGTTCAGTAACATAGATACTTGCGAAATTTCTATATGTTAAATAATAATTAGAAAAATACTCACAACCTGCAAATGTGTAAGTGCACGCATAAGCATGCGTAAAGCACCTCCCTCCTCCCATACTGCTTATGCGTACACTCAGAAACAAGATCTTGCAAACACCACCACCACACAAGCAACAATGTTAGCAAGATCGTGCAAGACCCCATACCACCATGTAGCAAAACTTGTACAAAATTAAAATACAAGTTGTAACAAATATGGACTTATAAAAAAAAACGAAAGAAGAAATATTTCTCTGAAAATTTTGAACGACTGCTCAAGATTCGTGATTTTTCTTATACAACTTCATAAGAAATTGTAAAGAGAAATTCTCATACAAGCGACGCGTTATTTGTTATATTGCTTAATACAAATGAGGCTTTGAACATTCAATCGTAAATAATGAGGATCAGTCATGTTTTTTGTAGAATGCAGACTTAAAGCACCAAAAATGACGAAGATACAGCAATTTTAGTGCATTAGTTCCGTGTGTGCATTAAAACGCGCCCGAGAATGAAGCTAGTCGCTGTGACGTCATCTGTCATCGTCACCTCCCCTCTAAACACAACTAAAATATTTAAGGTAAGCAAAAACAATGCACGCGAGGCACAAGCGTCAAGAATTGGAGAATTAATACTTATATGTAATACTTATGAAGTATGAGTACAATCAAGCCGTTGTCGCACGGATCCCGACAGATGACGTCCATGGTAACCAATTCCGCGAAAGTTCGCGTTTCAAACTAGCCGTTCAGAAAAACTTAAATAAATCCACCATTTCTTGACGGATTTAAATAATTTGGAAAATAAAATGCTAAGTAACTGTTTACGGGGGAAATTAAAATAAAAAGAGATTTCCCGTGACAATATATATATTAAAAAAGAAATAGGGGTCGTGGGCAGAAGGCCGTATGTATCTGGTTTAGCCTCTAGTGTCTTTAGAGATTGGTGGGGCTTTTAAACCACACGGCACTTAGCTGGATCTGTCGACGGTAAGGTATGACAACACGTGGCGCTTTCGGGTCCTGTGTTCGGGTCAGGAACTCGTCACGACGTGGTCGCCTAAGAGCGGACAGTCCGTGGCACGGGCCAGATAGTCATCCGTCTATAGGATGTAGATAGCGGTGCTTGTACCCGTACCGTAGTTCCCTGGAAATATTCATACCAGCGTGTGAAGAGTGTGGACCACAGCAGCCATGGTTCTAGCCCCTAACGATCCAACCATGGGATAAGGACAATTAATTTGATACAAACATCCTAATAATATCTAACAATGCAAGATCGGAAAAATGAAACGACAAGTTGAGCACGTGGCCAAAGGCCAAAAGGTTTGCCAACAAATGCTACAATGGTGCTAATTCACAGGAAAAAAATAATGTGTTTTAATTACTAGCGTGATTTAGCAAACATTCACAACACAGATATATCAAATTACTCACCCTGAACACGGGGTTAAAATATTATAATTATTATAAACTTGTATCTAGAAGAAGTTGAACAACCAAAATTCGGCAGGGAAAAAGGGCGTTGTCCTGTCGCGACAACCCTTTTATACCTCTACTGACATTAATTGTTTTTTTTTTAACCGACAATTAGCGGTAATGCGTAATACAAATGCCACAATAAAGAAATATTAGAGATGAAGCTCTAGTTAGAAGCATTTGCCAATAGATGGCGTTGTCTAGCACAAATTAGCTATTATTAATATCGACAACTGCTAATAGATGACGCTATACGCATCGTTATTAGTTATAACGATACGTTAAAAAAATGTAGCTATGCTACATATCCCCCCCTGTTACCGAAGGATTTTGAGTGCTCTAAGGAAAAATCCTGAAATAGCTATTAAGTTATATAAAAAAAAATACTTTAGGCCTTTGGAAAAATAAAATTCACCAAATTATCAAAATGAAGAATTAGGAAAATAAAAAAAAATTAGAACTGGAAGATAGTGCTAGTCTAGTGTTTACACGCATAAAACCGACAACCTTTTCACACCATACCACATTCACATATATTCATACTTCATCATACATACAAATTGCACATCACATACATACTTCAACTTTTATAATGCATCTGGTCATAATCAGTGTGACTCGAGACGCCCTAACACACGAGTAATAATATGATAAAATAAATCTGACAAGAGCTAGTCAGCCTCGCCCACCAAGGGTAGTAGGTTGAAGGTGTAGGTAGGTTTAGGTAGTAGGCGTAATAGCTTACACCTACAACCTAAACTAGAGGTAGGTAGTTACTTGTTGTAGGAGTAGGTAGGTATGTAGTAGGTGTAGTAGGTGTAGTTGTTAGTGTAGAAGATGTGAGTGTATGTAGGTTGCTATTTATTCCAGTTCATAGTTAAGACAGATAAACATCTGTTGGGTACAGCTAGTAGGTATATAGTTATGACACAAGTAAATTTCTTTGATATAATTCGTAGTACGCGTGGTCGTACAAAGATGTGCTACCAATTGCCAACATCTAAGTATATTTTAGTAGCACTGTGATCGCTAGTATATCACTCGCCTTAGCTACAAAGTTTCCTTAACATGTCAGGTATAAATCGTCTATAAAAACTTACATTACATCTACATGCACGCATTGATTATCAAGCTTAGTTCGTTATACTTAGAGTATAATTTCATTATTTAGTACTCAGCGTTTTGCAGATGGAAATAATTTACATTTAAATATTAACTGAAAATGTCTGTATAATGTGTGCACTGTGTTTGGTGTTTTTATAAGTACCGAAAATCAATTACGGATACTTCGGGCACATGATTCACTACTTGTGTAAAGACGTTTAGGCAAAAAAAAATTGTCATACTCAAAGTAAAAAATCATCTTGTGTATGGGTGACTCGCCTCTAAACGCAAACTCGCCCATATAAAGAATTTTTTTTTTCGAGTAGGACAATTGTTATAATTAATTAATTATTAAATAAATAGTAGCACACGTATGTCTCATATGACATAGGCATCCACTAAGGAAATATTTTTCAAAATTCAACCTCCAAGGAAGTAAAATAGGTGACAAAAGTTTGTACGAAACTTTTTATTCCTTGGACATATTTGCATGATAATTCGTATGAATTAAGTAAGGAAAAAAAAAGAATCTCGTATTTCAGCGTTTTCTAAAATTCTGCCCCTGGGTGGGTAAAATAGGGGATGAAAGTTTAAAACCTAATTTCACGCGGGCGAAGCCGCGGGCAATTAATGCTAGTCGGTTATATTACGAGGAGTGCTCCGACGAACTGTTAGGACTTATACCTGCTGCAACTCTTCGCCACCATTCCAAGTAACAAAATATTTATCATCCTCATCACCTTGATGAGTGGCAGCACTCCACCGTGCGCTTTACCCGAAGCTTTCTGCCGCGCACAGTAAAACTCTGAAATGAACTGTCCCAAACGATATTTCCGGACTACTACGACCTGCAAACCTTCAAGAATCCCGCGTATCCCCTCCCAAAAGGCCGGCACCGCACTTGCAACTCCTGTGATGTTGCGACGGTAATCGCTTTCCATCAGGTGATCCGTTTGCTCGTTTGGCCCCTTATTTTATAAAAAAAAGATACATAAAATTTATAAAAATATCACTCTACCATTTGATTAATTATTACAAATTTATTACATCTTTGACTCTAGCTCTACCTCACATTATTAATACACACTACCGAGCGTTTGATAGATACAATTTTGTTACACGTTGTCAATCAATTTGTCACAGCATATAAAAGGCGAAAGAACCTTTATAAAGTTATGAATTTAAAAAAATATATAAATTAAATATTATTATGGGCGAATTTTGACTACAGTGCGATCTTTTATAAAATGTAAATGCCTAAAGACAGAGATTGAGACAAATGATAACTACATACGACTTATCATCTGGTAGAGATATAGGTAGTTTCGATTTTTTTCAGTGTCTGTCTTTTTTAAAGTTATACCACCTTCCCGTCTGTCAACATTACAAACATATTATATGTATTACAAAAGAAGAAGAATATGAATAATGATATACCTGTGTGCCTAGTCATGGGTGGATACGTTGTAAGTCAGTACAAATAGGTCAGTCAACCAGTAATATTTTTAGCTATTTCTAAAGTATAGCTAACCATGTTGTATGCCAACTCCTTACTGCGATAACAAATTATAGGAATAAGAAGTTTTGGCTTGTAGTATTTGCTATCAACTAGAAGTATTTTGCCAAGATTTTGAGGGCCAGTTGCATCAAGGTTGAATTATTCCTGACGCAGATAAAAGGTTGAAACAGTTTGTATAGGTATATTTTGAATCCCGCCAGGAAATAGGTATTTGATACACTAAAACACCAGTGGCAGATAGAGAAACGTACTGCGATGTCCTGACCAGGATAAATACGGATATTAATTATCGGCACTCGACACTAGTTGTTACGGGTAATAGTAAATGAAAGAGGTATTACCGTGACAAATATATTAAAAAAAATAGGGATCGTGGGCAGAAGGCCGAACGGTCTGGTTTAGGCTCTTGGTGTCTGTGGGAATCGGAGGGGCTTTAACCACGCGGGCACTTAGCTGGGTCCAGGAGTGTAGCACGTGGCGCGAGCGAGTTGGGTTCCAACTTCAGGTAGCGTCTCTCTGTTCACCGCGACGTCGATCATCCAAGGGGCAGTGCAGACTGATTTCAAAACCAGTCAGTTCAGTCCGGAATATCTAGCGGCACTCAGAAATCCGGATGTGTGAAAATCAGCCACCAAGTCCATAAAAAAACGGTGCCTTGAACCCGGAGTATAAATCTATAAAATGTGTGGAGTAGGAGTCCCACAGCAGGCGTGATCTTAACCCCAAACGATCAAAATCGCGAGCTGTGTGACCATCACAAAATAAAAAAAGGGGTAGCAAAATAAAAGATGATATTATAAAGAACAATTAAAGTGTGGATACAAACATCCTAATATTATAACAATGCAAGAACGGAAAGAATTGCAAAAACGGAGCACGTGGTTTGGCCAAATCAAATTTTTGACAACAAATTTTACAAGGTGCTAATTTACATGAAAAAATAATGTGTCTTAATACAAGGGTGATTTACGGAATAAAACTTGACAACACAGATATAAGAAAACTCACCGTGAAAACGGGATTAAGAAATATAACGACTACATCTTGAGTCTATAGAAATTTTTATACGTCATTCGACGAAGTGCGTTATATACTCTTCTCCGTCGTCTTTTTTTTTAAACTTTTGACAACTAAAAAACTAAAGCGTAAAGAGAAAAAGTCCACAAATCAAAAATAAAATATATTATATTAATAATCAATATATTATGTAATATAATAATTCAATTCTACTGTATTTTAATCATTATTCAAAATTAAATGATTATTTTTTAAGATTTAAGACGGAAGTAAAATCGATCTATGAACTAAATATTAAAGCAAGGCTAACGCCGTTTTAGTAAGGACGTGCGCCGATAGATGGCGTTAAAGCCTCTAAATGACTAAATAATTAAGTATACAAATCATAGATGACGCGAGTAACGCCGAAATAATTGATTTTACGGAGAGGAAATGTAACTACGTTACATAGTTCCAGCTGAATTCTACACGGTTACCAAGTAAAACGACCATGACGACCAATAGCAATATTGCTACGAAAGCTCAAAATTATTATCCTACGCTTCTCAAAATTACGATGCTTCAAAGTCACGTTGTTGTTCTTATTATCTGCCAAATAGATACAGCTACAGCCTATGATTTAAGAAGCAATAAATATAATAAAGCGTTTGAGAATTTAGGCGTAGTTTTAAGTGTCGCAACTACGTAGCACTGATATTTGCTTAACAATTTAACGTGCTCAACACTAGTTTCGACTGTCCTGTTATTATTATTCCCGTGTAACCTGGTCATTTAATTTGAAAGATACGAAGCGGAAAGCTGCGGGTATCTAAGCTGTTATAAAGTATCTTTCAAAATTCAAATCCGCCTTCACTGGGACGTCTGCGTAATAAACCCTAATCGTTTAAATTAGTAAAGTAAGAAAGACATTGTTCTGAAACGATCTACATTAAGATCTACTCATTATGAACAAGGTTTGAATATTTAATGTTGTCACATTTATCTTTCTTCTGATTTAATTTGAGACGATTTAAATAAACGCTTATCCTTGACTTCGCTTCTATTACTTAAAACTTTACACTCAAGATTAGGCTATGGTTACAAGAAATCTTACCCATCAAAAGTTTTATATTATGATCTGCTTACTGAAATATTGCCACTATTTTGTCATCAATTATGGAATAGATATTGTAAACAGGCTTTACTTTTACTGCGTACATGTAAGTTTCTCAACCACTTTACATAATTAAAATTCTAACTTGCGATCCAGCTCTATACATTCACATTACCCCACATTCAGACTAAGTTAAAACTTGCAACATAAATCTGTCGATTCCCATATCAACTTTGTATCTATTGGGAATGTGGGTTTCCTGCAGTATTTACAACATGTATTTCAGAGCCAAGACAATTCATCCACGATCTCGTTTATTCCCAGAAGCAATTAAGTTTGGTTCATTTAAAATGTTTTATTTGTTTAAAAAAACAACTTATACATTGTATTTATATTACATCTTTGTCCTTTCTTTTTACTTTTTCTGGAGAGGTATATATTACATTGCGTGCTTATAACACTTTAAGGTAGAATCGAGGATGTAAATTGTTGGTCTGAAACATTATCAAAATTAATGTACAGAAAATCTTTATTATTCTATAAATTATTTCGACGAATTCAGCACTAGGCACATTATTCGGACGTTAATGTGATTACAATGCAACTGTAGCACCAGAGTTCCTATTAAAACAAACAATGGACTCTAAATATGAAAACTAAATTAATGTTACCATCTAAGAATCCCCTAAGCAAAATAAAACACGAACCGTTTATAGGTAATGTTTCTTTTCGATTTACTGTATCATCTGGAAATATTATTGTAGACGTAAAAGACCGAAATACAACAACAGGCATGAGAGACTATCCCTTCGAGCCTATGTAATTTTGGTAAATTCAGCCCTGTAAAAATAATTCAGTAGCACTACTTATAATTCAGTCAACAGTTTGTATTGTTAAGATTAAAAACTTTGATTGCTCTCATATCTTTCCCAATCATCTGATATTTCAACAGTTATTGGCGATTTTTCGCTTTCTCTCTTTTATTTTCTTTAATTTCTTCATATTATGTAAATTTTGTGTTCTATGAATATTCCTTATTGAGGTGACCTGACTCTAATAGCTATCGAAGATTTAGAGTTTACAGCCACAAGCCATATAAAACTGTTATACTTTTTGTTTATCTTGATCCTATGTAAGTTAAAAAGGTGTATTATGTTTTGAGTAAAATAGCATTCCCTTCAAGAGATACTTCAGTAACGCGATAAATAATAATTTACACGTGTGTGTCCATATGCTTCATGTCCAGTAATTAGCGAAAGACCCAAATATTGAAAGATTTGATCTGATAGCGCGGTAGCACTATCGCCAAGTAAAGCGGCCGTAACTATCTTTTCTCGAAGCATTTCGCGGCTTTTTCGTGCACCCATATTTTCGTTTGTAACAAAGCTAGCGCTCGCAGAGAAGTCGTTAGCGGCACAAGCTTTTGTTTTAAATTTTATAAAATCGAGTACATAGCTTAGGAGATATTAAGCGGCAAAAACCGCGATTTTGAAAGATGATAGATGGAGGTATGGAGGTAGGTAGAATAAGTGCTGTCAGGCTCAGGTTATTAGCTACATATAAAGGAAAAATATAGAAAAAGTAAAAACTATGAAAAAAAATATATTTTAGAATTTTTCATTTTACGAATTCACAGGAACAAAATGAATGAACACAAGTTCACTGATAACTTTGTAACCGTTATTTATATAACAAATCTCATAAATTGAGAAGTGGTAGGTTATTTTAGTTTACAGTAGGAGATTTTCACCGGGTCTGGCTCGAAGGCCGACCCGGTGAATCCGGTTTGCTCCAGATTTTCGGCGTTCGATGGGCATCACCAGCTAGAAAAAAAAAAAAAAACAAGTTTGGTGTCGAAATGGGGGTTTTTGCCCATGCCCGATCGATTGCGCTCATCCGCTTTTCAATATCTCTAACGGTTACAAAGATAGACTTTTGCAATCACTAGGTTCATTAAGCTCTGTTCATTACTAATTACGTCATGCAGCAGCGGTAAGCAATGGACGGTGATAAGCTTAGGGCCATTAGTGGTTAAGTGTAACAACAATGGTATTGTAAGTGAGTCATTTTATTAG
Source organism: Phengaris alcon alcon (assembly GCA_037179445.1). Taxonomy (NCBI): domain Eukaryota; kingdom Metazoa; phylum Arthropoda; class Insecta; order Lepidoptera; family Lycaenidae; genus Phengaris; species Phengaris alcon. Next base: position 908,694 of record JAYRCH010000305.1, read on the forward strand.
TAAAATAACACAATTTCAAATCGTTGTTTTGTCAGGAATCGAGCAGATGGATCGTCTAATGTTAAGCGATTTCCGTCGCTCATGGAAACTAGCAACACCCTACTCTGGTGTTGTAACCTGCGTTCCCAGTCATAAAAATCCCCAACCCCTCTTGGACCTACGGTAAATCCGCACTCACACAGCGATACACAACGCAAGCGTTATTTCATATCGGTTTTCTGTGTGGCCGTGGTATTTACCCGATGGGAATGGGAATGGGAATGGGCCGAGCCGGCCCATTCATACTGAAGCGTAATCCATGACCAGGAACACAGAAAAACTTTATGTTCCTTCGGCGGGATTCGAACCCGCGACCCCCGGCTTGGGCACCAACACATTCAATCAACTGAGCCACAGAGGTCGTCATTACACTTTTGTTTACACACCTGTACCCTAAAGTGTATCTACCTAGGTAACACTGAAAATGCTTAGAAAATGAAAAACGGCTTAATGTTGAAAGTTGTCAATACTTTTATTGTTTTCACACGGGCGAAGTCTCGGGCAATTAATACTAGTATTGAATACATATCCACGACCTAAGAACATAGAAAACTCGCACCGCCTCCACTTTGCAACTATTGGCCACTGAGCTACAGAGGTCGTCAAATATACATGAGGTTTGCTTTAAAATATATAAATTTCCTATTTAATTTTCTTCTAAAACTGGAGATTTTATGAGGTTCTGCTAAAGAATTATTCCTCGTAGATACACTTTGAAAAAAAGTTCACCTTTATTCCTTATAGATCCACTTTTTAAAAACCAGTGTAGTGCTTCCTAATACGTGGGTGACACTGAAAATGTTTAGAACTGGCCAGTTAGAAACATTGCTAATGAAAATTTTTTTTTGAATTTCAATTTTAGAACTCTTTGGTAACCTAATGTATTTAGTATATTGCATTCATTTGGCATTTTTTTTTATGAATTGGCGGCAAATCTAAAACTCTTGTTATACGTGAAAATGAACCTAACGCGAAAAAATTTTCGGTCAATGATTTATTATGACTTTCGTTGTGGGCTTACTCAACAACAAAGCTATGTTAGACCGCGATTAGCATTTCTTAATGAAGCCTCATCTCGTGCCACTATTTACAGTTACTGCAGACTGGTATGTCAATCGCTGTTTACCTGTTGTCTTGGAAAAAATTCGACAGCAGTGCCCTCGAAGCAGGATCCTCCCTCACCACGACAATGCTTCAGCGCACTCCGCAAAACGGACTGTTGAATATTTGACTATGGCAGGTGTCGAGATAATGAGTCATCCACCATACAGCCCTGACCTTGCACCCTGTGACTCATTTATTCCCAAAATAAAATTCGATAAAAAGATAAAATTCGAGGTATTCGCTTTACGAGCCCTGAAGATGCGGTGAAAGAGTACGAAAATACCATAGAAGAGACCCCTAAGGAATAATGGGTCCACTGTTTTTTTCAGTGGTACTATCGAATGCGACGATGTGTAGAGAGGAACGGAGATTAATTCGAAAAACAATAAAAGTATTGACAACTTTCAACATTAAGCCGTTTTTCATTTTCTAAACATTTTCAGTGTTACCTAGGTAGATACACTTTAGGGTACAGGTGTGTAAACAAAAGTGTAATGACGACCTCTGTGGCTCAGTTGATTGAATGTGTTGGTGCCCAAGCCGGGGGTCGCGGGTTCGAATCCCGCCGAAGGAACATAAAGTTTTTCTGTGTTCCTGGTCATGGATTACGCTTCAGCATGAATGGGCCGTCTCGGTCCATTCCCATTCCCATTCCCATTCCCATCAGGTAAATACCACGGCCACACAGAAAACCGATATGAAATAACGCTTGCGTTGTGTATCGCTGTGTGAGTGCGGATTTACCGTATGTCCAAGAGGGGTTGGGGATTTTTATGACTGGGAACGCAGGTTACAACACCAGAGTAGGGTGTTGCGAGTTTCCATGAGCGACGGAAATCGCTTAACATTAGACGATCCATCTGCTCGATTCCTGACAAAACAACGATTTGAAATTGTGTTATTTTACTAATAAAATGACTCACTTACAATACCATTGTTGTTACACTTAACCACTAATGGCCCTAAGCTTATCACCGTCCATTGTTTACCGCTGCTGCATGACGTAATTAGTAATGAACAGAGCTTAATGAACCTAGTGATTGCAAAAGTCTATCTTTGTAACCGTTAGAGATATTGAAAAGCAGATAAGCGCAATCGATCGGGCATGGGCAAAAACCCCCAATTTGACACCAAACTTTTTTTTTTTTTTTTTTTTTTTTTTTTTTTTTTTTTTTTAGGCTGGTGATGCCCATCGAACGCCGAAAATCTGGAGCAAACCGGATTTGAATCGGATCTGGCTGGAAGGCAGACCCGGTGAAAACCTACTACTGTTTACAGTAGATGCTTCGGAACGAATATAATAATGGATAAATAAGACGGCCTCACACAAAACCGATGCGAAATAGCACCTGCGTTGTGTCTCACTGCAAGAGGAAGCTACCGGTGTCCCAAAGTGGGAATTTCTGCACCAAGGTATACCCTGGATCCAAAAGCACTGAACAGAACTCCTCAGTCTTTTCAAGATATGCGTTTGGAAATGTCGACATTATTTAAAGAACTGCAAGCATATGCTGTAATGTCACCTACAGTTATCATCTTATATACAATACCTAATGGAAGCTTGGCGCGTATTCAATTATACATTCGATCGTTTATTTAAAACGTTCTTAAAATGTATTAATAAAAATTTAACAAATAATACTAAAAAGGGAAAAATTATTATTATTTTTAAATTAAAAATTAAACCAACTTCCATAGTACATATTTTCATAGGTATGCTTAAGTTTTCTAATTTAAAAATCGTCAACGCAATCTAGATCACAAATAATAGTATGACTGCAGGTAATGAGATGTACAAATTTATTATGAGTAACTAATTAAATGAACTATCTTGAAATTCACTTGGTCTCTACGACATCTCATAACTTTTTTCAAAGGAAATACTTGGCTTTTTTCATTTAGGTAATGTTTTTGTGGGATTTCATTTACAGTAATGTATTTGTCCATTAAATATTTACCTTCATCTGAAATCGATGCAGACAATGTAAATATTGTACACTGTTTTCGAAGTAACATAGCTTGGAAAATAACTAACATGAGACTAGTATTAAAATTTTAAACATGATAGTTCTTGACGCGACTGGACAAACAACCATAAATTCGGGCGCCACAGCGGACAACGCAGCGTCCGTGTCAGTTACTGAAAACACGGCTACAAATTGTGTGGGTAGTAATTTACACTGAGGCGTAACACAAATAAAGTCACCCTCTAATTGCGCGTAATATCGGCCCGGGTCATCTTCATAACTCAGGGATAGCTCATAAAGCAGCGTCAGCGTTTAAAAAATTATGCTAGACTTGCATATTAGTACATAAATAATAGCAAAAGTTATAAACAATTGAAGATAAACCAAAAATAGTATTTTTAGTTTTTTGTTAATAGTTTACAAGCTATTAATATTTGAGAATCGACAGATGAGTTTGAGGGAATGAGATGGAGCCCCAAAGGGAGATCTCCGAGCGAGGTGGTATGCCCGGTCAGGCGTAAGCCCACTTATGTATATGCATTTCAGATGTCGTATACCTATATAGTGCCGATCTTAGAAAACATTGAAAGCGCGATTCAGGATCGTGGCGCTAATTGTGGCGGACCGCCACAAGGGGTTATATATACTGCTTATACCACAGATCATTTTAACTTACGGTCAGGTACTCTTAATACACCTAACCTTAATCCAGCCTACTCGGTAGGTAGACCTAAGTAACTAGGCATATTAGAGGTAGAATATACTTAAATTTTTCAGTCGAACAAATTCGTAAAAAATTTGCAGATATCATATTTTTGAAATTGGTCATAATAGATTACTATTATAATTAATAATCTAATGGAAACTTCACGTTGTTTTAATACGGAAGTAAAAACAACTTTTGAGCACTATCAAACTGCTGAAAATTCACCTGGCTGTACGTTCAGAAAGTTTGAATAAATCAAACTGTATTCTGAAATTGAGAGTGCTCCTGCGAACAAAGCGCTAAAACAAGAGCTGGTAAAAAGCCGGATTTATGAGCACAGCCAGTAAACAATCTATGAATTATTCTCATTCAGTATCAGCTATTCAGTCAAGGAACCCGAAAAATACTTGTATCATATAATATATATTATACTAGCTTTTGCAAGCAGCTTCGCCCGCCTGGGAGAGTGTACGTGGCAAAAAACTTATACAGCAAATATGTAATATAGTAATAGCACGAAGCAAAATATTAGGTCGTTACATATAATGAGATTGGCGTTTTGTATAGGAGAAACATAAAGTCTATTTTTAATCAAAGTATATATACTTTGATTAAAAATTGATTGTATGTTTACTTATTTATTTTTAAGATAGCAATGGATAGCAATGGATTTTATTTTTGCAAAGATAGCAATGGTATCTATAGGTACCATTGCTATCTTTGCACTTTTGCCATCTTATAGGTAGTTCATTGATTCCTTTACGAAAAAAACCATTCGGACAGATATCAATAAAATCTTTGAAGGCGCTTTGGACTTCCCCATGGGAGTTGAATTTTTTCTCTTGCAAGAAGTTATCCAATTTTCAAAAAAAATGGTAACCTGTTGGAGCAAGGTCCGGGGCGTACGGTGGATGTCTTAGAATTTCCAATTGAAGCTCCTCTAATTTGCTAGCCGTCTCTTGTGCAGTGTGTGGTCTAGCGTTGTCCTGAAGCAGCAGTGGCCTAGAGCGAACGACCAACCTCGGTTGTGTAGCAGCTAGCTGTTCCATCGTGATTTGCAGTTGCTGGCAATAGACATCTGCCGTAATCATCTGGCCAGTTTTAAGAAAGCTGTAGTGAACGACACCGGTACTAGTCCACCAAACGCTCACAAGTAACTTTTTTTGAGTCAATTTTCGCTTTGGCAGACTTTGGCTGGTTTGCCAGGGTTCAGCCATTGCGATGAGCGTTTCCTATTATCATACAGGATCCACTTTTCATCACAGGTAATGATTCGATTTAAAATCCCTTCATTATTGTGCCGGTTGAGTAATATAACGCAGCAGTCGATGCGCGTTTGTCGGTTTGCTGCACTCAATTCATGAGGTAGCCACCTTTTTCAAGCATTTTCACCTTCCAAAATTACTTCAAGTGGATTAAAACAGTTTTATCACTAACACCGCAGCCTGCAGCTCCGCTTTCACAATATCCTTCAATTCTTCATTATCAGATTTGGTCTTCGGCCGTCCACGGGGCTTGTTCTGCAGGTCGAAATTTCCAAAACGAAAACGTTGGAACCAAAAACGCACTGTGTTTTCTTTTGCGACACCGCCGCCATACACATCATTAATCCTTCGAGCCGTTTCTACAGCACTGGTGCCACGGTGGAACTCGTACTCGAAAATAATACGAGCGTGTTAGAGAAGGAGACTCTTCTCTCTCGCGCCGGGCCCCCGAAAAGGGCCTTGGGCGGGGAACCAAAACCAGGGGCATAGCCCCTCTACTTGGGGTGGGAAAGACGCGCCCAGTACGAGTACTGAGCGCATGAGTCTACGTTTTAAGGGAAGACCCCCCGCGACAGAACGCGGGGGAAACCCATGGGGGGGGGGCAACATCAAAACCAAGGGAGTGAAGATTGCCAGTCCAGGCACAACCGGGACCTGCGGTCGGCTCCAAACGGCGCGTGGGGGTCCCGACCCGGGGGCCGGGAAACGTGTTTGGGTCCACTCCCTCACGCGCCGCGTTCACCGGACCGCGGAAACGAGCGACCTGGGGAAGAGGGGGGAAGGAAAGCTTCCGGTTCCCGACTTTTGGTGTCGGGGGGGAAGGTGCACCAAGGGGGCGACGGGGTGGCAAGAGGGCTGCCACTCCGACAGACCCCAGGTGGTCATTTTGACGATGTACGCCGGCGTTGGGTTGCCGACGTAAGGGAAAGGTGTGGGGGGGATACGATCCCACGGTGGATGTGGCGCTGTTGCGCCGGGGCGCATCATTGCGCGTGGATGTGACGCATCAGTGCGTCATGGGCTCCTCCTCTTCAGGGGGGCGGTGGGGCGGGCTGCGTGGCTCCGCTGGGTCCTCCGAAGGGGACGGCATCTCTTGGCAGGCGGTGGCGGTCGGGCGGGCGGGCATGCCACGGCGCCAGGTCGGTCAACTCAACCAGGCGCGAGGCATCCGCTCGCGCGAACAGCTTCGCAGAGAGCTGGGCCACAAAGGCCTCCACGCTCTCCACCCTGAGGTCCCTAGATATAGTTGTGTTGCGGACGTACCACGGTGCGCCCGCGATTCGGCGCAGCACCCGGTTTTGGGCTCTCTGCAGCAACCCTTTCTGGGGTGCAGAGAGCAGGTGGTGCCACGCGGGTGCTGCGTACGTGAGGCGGGACCGTACGTACGTCCGGTAGAGGGCGATGCGCATCCTCAGGGGGATCTGCGGGGACGCGTAGGCCGGGCGCAGCAACGCTATCGCCGCGTTCGCCTTCGCCACCGCTGATGCACATTGGGCGGCCATCGAGAGTCGGCGGTCCAGGGTGACCCCGAGGTACCTAGCAGTCCTACCCCACGGGATCGCAGCGTCACCAATCCTCAGAGGCGCCGGAAGAAAACACCTCGTACTGACGGCGAGCGCCTGGGACTTGCCTGCGTTGACAGAGAGTCTCCATTTGCTCAGCCAGTCAGGGAGGAGATCCAGCGTCCTCTGGAGCTTGATGGCGGCATGCTCGGTGGACAAAGAGGAGGTGAAGTACGCCGTGTCGTCGGCGTAAAGCGCCACGGTGGTGCCCTGGTCCGCGGGCACGTCGCTGGCGTAAAAATTATAAAGCCCCGGGGAGAGAACGCTACCTTGCGGGACGCCAGCGGTGATGGGACGCTCGCCAGAGAGGACTCCGTCGACGCGCACCCTGAAGGTCCTACCAGAAAGGAAAGAGGCTAGTAGCCTTACCAGTGTCGAAGGTACGTTGGCCCGGATGAGTTTGCAGAGCAGACCCTCATGCCAAACGCTGTCGAACGCCTTCTCCATGTCTAGGAAGACCGCGACCGACGATTCCTTTTTATTTGCCGCAACGGACAGGTGATGCACTACACGTACCAGCTGGAGGGTGGTGCTCAGGTGCGACCTGAACCCGAATTGTTCCTCACGAGGAGGGAGGTAAGGAGAGAGATGTTTAAGAAGGAGAAGTTCGAACACTTTGGAAAGAGTTGAAAGGAGGGTAATGGGCCGGTAGCCCTCAGCCTTCCTTAGATTTTTATGAGGTTTGGGGATGGTAACTACCAGGCCCATTTTCCAGGGAGAGGGAAAGTGGCCGGTCCTGACAATGCCGTTGTAAAGGCGGGTCAGGGCGGCCACCGTCCTGAAGGGAAGGTGACGGAGAGCGGAGTTTGGGATGCCATCTGCACCGGGGGCCTTTTTTGGTTTAAGGCAGCTGAGGGTCTTTTGGACCACCCTCGGTGAGAAAGAGAAATTTGGGGGGGGAGGAGGGGGACAGTAGGAAAACCTTTACCTCCTCGGAGACCACTCGGGCGTGTTCCGTTGCGGTCGTCGGCCGCGGTGAGAATTGGCGCTCTAGGTGCTCGGCATGGATGTCCGCTCTGTCCTCTGCACGGTACCTAAGATTACCATCAGGGTGCAGCAGGGGGAGTACGGGGGCAGTGGCTCCGGAGAGGCTGCGGCAGAAGCGGTGGAGGGAGGGCCAATCCTCTCCCGCATCCTGGATGCGTCGGGTCCAGTCCGCAGCGTTGCGGTCCTCGAGCGCGGCTTTTACCTCTGCGGTGAGGCGGTTGAGTTTCGCCTTCAGCGTGGGGCAACGCGTGCGCTGCCATTCGCGGCGCAGGCGCTTCTTCTTCACGATGAGGTCAGCGATGTGGCGGGGGAGGGGGGGCCGCTTGGAATGGCGGTGGATAGGCGTTTGGGTTGCCGCGTCCATCGCGGCTGCAATTGCCTCGGTGATCTGCAGAGTCATCAGTTCGACGTTCTCTGCAGAGTCGACCGGGAAATTGGGGGTGCTCCCATGGAGCCGCGAGGCGAAGACGTCCCAGTCACAGACTGGGCGGGGAGGGAGAGGGGGGACGCTTGCGGGGGCGGCACGTATAGTGGCTAAAACTGGGAGGTGGTCAGACCCGAGGGCCACATCGAGGACCTCCTGGTGAAGATCGCCTGGTAGCTGGTGGGAGATGGCAACGTCGAGAACGTCAGGGGAATGTAGAGGGTTCTCGGGGTAATGGGTGGGCGTGTATGTGCCCACCACAGAGTAACCGACTCGTGCTGAATCGGCGTGCAGTCGGTTTCCGTCCGCGTTCGAGGAGCGAGAGCCCCATCCGGGGTGCTTACAGTTTAGATCTCCGGCAATCACAGTCGGCTCCTCTGATAGGAGCCTATGGATGTCGGAGATATCTAAACGCGACCCCGGAGGTTTGTATGCCGCGAAAAGGCGTGTACGGTGGGACCCGAGGAGCAGTTCTATGCCCAGGGCGTATAATGAAGAGACCGCAGGGGGGGGGAGGAGCTGATGCAGGAACCTTCTGCCGACTAAGACGGCGAGGCCGCGACACACACGCTCGCCCCCCAGAAAGTCCTGGCGGTAGACGTGGAATCCGGGGGCATTGAAGCGGTCCTGAGGGGACAGGAGGGTCTCGCTCAACAAGGCAACGTCCACCTCATACTCCCGAAGGAGATGGCGGATCAAGGTCACCTTGCCGCGGACCCCCCGGACGTTCCAATGGACGACCTTTAGTGAAATTGGGGCGTGGGGATCCATAGGGATATTATTTGAGAAATGAGGGTGGCCCCCTCCGGGAGGGCCTTCAATAGGGTTTGAAGGATTTCATCCCCGGCCATGATTTTGTTGAAGGTATCCAAGGCCAGGGAGAGCAGAGCTTGAAGAAGCTGGGCCGTGGTCCTGGGGGACTCACGCCTTTGAGAGAGTGGGGGGGCCCGAGAGGGCCGGGTGGCGGTTTTGACTGCCGGGTTAGCAGGCTCAGTGCTGACCTCGGTCACTTCGGTAGTGGTAGTGGCCGGTTTGGGAGCACGGGCTGCGCGAGATGGGCGAGGGGGGCGCGGGGTGCGCTGAGGTAAGGGGGAGGGGGCCGGTATGGCGGTGGAGGTTTGGGGCAGTGGGAGCGCTAAAGGCTCAAACTCTGAGTCCGTGGCAGCCGCAGAAGTGGCTCTGGACTTGGGGGCCTTCTTCTTCTTCCTTCTCGCCTTCCGAGCAACAGGGGCGGGGGTGGCGGAAGGAGCGAGGCGGGGGGTTGGTTCATTGGCCTCTGCCATGAGTGAGGTGGCGGTAGGCGGAGGGGGGGGGGACCTCTTGGTCCGGAATGGGGGGGTCGTTTGTTGACCTAGGGGGGGCGGTACGGGTTTCCCTAGAGGTGCGTGCAATGGGCCCCGCATTGCGATTTCGCTTCTCTTTGAGGAAGACGGGACAGTTTTTACTGTTCGCCGGATGGGCTCCCTTACAATTCGCACAGGTGGGCTCGTCGGAAATGGGGCGGGGGCAGTCGCTGGCGGCGTGCTCCTCGGCACACCTTACACAAACTAAGGGGCGGTGGCAGTTTTTACTGGAGTGCCTAAATAGTTGGCACCGGTGGCACTGAGCGGGACCGCTCTTACCTCTCCAGGCTTCGACCCTGATACCCGGCATATTCAGAAGCTCTGTTATCTGATAAATTCCGGGTACCAGATTCGGAGATCTTTTGAGCAGGGCAAAATAAACACACCCGGGGCGGTCCTTACGGGCGAGGATACGGGATACGTGTTCAGTCTCGTACCCTAGATTGTTTAATTCGGCGGCGAGCTCCTCCGTCGGTGTATTTGTAGGTAGGCCGTATATACCCACCTTTAATCCACGGTCCTGGGGGAGGGCGTAGGAAAACCAGCTGACCTGCTCCGTTCCGGTAAGTTCAGCTAGGTATTTTTGTACGCACCTGTATTCTCTTTCCCCTTGGGGGGAGAATTTGACGCCTAGACCTAGAGGTTTTGCAGAGGGGGCGTGTCCTAGAAGTTCTCTAAGACGTCGGAAGTGCCCGGTCCAATTGTCCATCTTCTCCACGATAATTGGAGGGCACCGGGGGACTGGTTTCGGCGGCGGCGAAGTCGCGTTCGCTGCGGGGGTGACGGAGGTTACCGTGGTCACTTCCATCGGTGAGGGGGCCCTCGATGTAGAGGCCACGGGAGATCCGGTCGGGGCAGCGGTGGTCGCTGCGGCGTACGTGATCGGTCGATCAGCGCGTTTGGCAGGAGGCGAGACGTCGGAGGACACCTCCTGACGTTGCCGTTTGGTAACCTGCACGGGCGGGGCAGGGGGTGGGGGCATGGTGCTCGACGAGGGAGCCGGTACGGGGGCCCTCGGAGCGAGAACACTTACCCCTCTTTGATCCTCTTCCGGCGGGGAGGCCGGCGAGGGGGGGGCGAGCTGCGGGCTCGCAGTAGATGATCTAGGCGGTGGGCGTGGGGTGCTCACCTCCTCGGTGCGGCGCATGGGGCGCGGCGGAGAAGCCGAACCCTTGTCGGCTGAGCGATGCGGGGGCCCGGGCTCGCGGCGGGTCGCCGTCGGAAGGCATTGGGGCGGGGGGGTGTCAGTACACCCCCGCGAGAATGCCGAGGACGGCCCGGGGCGAGCGGTATCCTTGCCGCTCAAGCTGGGCTCGGTAGCTGATAGATATGCGCGCTCAGATGTGCGCGAGCTGGACCTCGATGAGGCGGAGCTACGCGACGCACCGGAGCTGGCGCGAGAATGGCTGGGGTGGTCGCGGCTATGTGGCCGCGAACCACGGTCGGCCATGGTGACGGGGCACTATATTAGCGTCCACCGTGATTAGGGGACATGTTCACAATGACACAGCACTATAGAGACATGTACGTAGGCACAAACACAAAAGGTATTCACATGACACAGGTAACACTAAACACACAACACGTATTTAGCGTCTAAGTAGTCACTATAAGTGTACGTACTTGCACGGTGGAAAAAGAGAGGCTGTCTCCCCGTGACCCGACGTTGGAAACAAGTTTCCAACGGAAGGCCAAAGGCAATGCAACCCCTCAGCAAGGCGGCAATCCGCTCGTTATTCTAACGAATGACGAGTGGATTGACGGTCGCGAGTGGGGTATAACGGCACTGCACTAGGGGCGGGTCGGCACGAGCGTGGAGTGAGCGAGTCACTCGACACGTTCCGAGCGGGACGGCACTACCGCGGAGTGAGCGAGTCACTACGACGCGGATAACGCGAGACGGCACGAGAACGCGGAGCAACTGAGATAGCACTACCACACGCGAGAGACAGGACGATCGTCGAAAATAATACGATATTTCAAGTTTTCCTTTTTATAAACAGAGTGCGAAAAGGACGCAAAGAAAAAACCAAAAGAGGAAAAAAACAAATTGAATTGCGGTTTTCGAAACACAAATGCATGAGTAAATAGTGGTATAAATTTGAAATTGGAATTCTCAACCAAAGGATCTCATTTGGTTAAGAATTCAGTAGTGTTCAAAGTGTCGAATTCAGTACGACAAAACGCCAATATCATATTTAAGGACCTAATATATATCCCCTAGATATAATCTCCTAGAGAAGAATTAATATTGTGTCCGTCTAAATATCTTTGAAAATACCACATTCGTAATTTTTTTAAACTTAGAATGGGTTATAGTAACCTATCCTTAAAAGATAGACATAATATTATATGCCGTCGCGAACTTTCAGAGAAACAATTCCACCATACATTGTTTTGTTAAAAATTATCTCCAATGGGTGGCAGGTAGGCAGCGTTTTCGATAAAACCAGCTCCCAGACGGATTGAGTTTTTTTCGACACCTTGAACAATTATTATCGTCATGAATCGAACAATTTCTACAAAACCTTAACAAATTATCGATCTAAACCTTCCTAGACAATCACTGTGTCGGTAAATGTAAACTGCATGAAAATCCTTTCAGTAGTTTTTGAGATTATCGCGAACATACAAACAAACAGACTCTGATATCAGCGGGGGATTCAAATAAAGTCTTGTTAGTTACACTATTTATAACTCAAGAACAGCTGAACCGATTTAGCTGAAAATTGGTGGTGAGGTAGCTTAGAACCACGAGACGGACATAGGATCTCTCTAGGACTTTTTATCTCGTTCTCGAGGGACGTGACATAAAACGTAGTATTATGTATATAAAAATGGATTGCAATTTCAATGTCTCGCTAGAACTCGAGAACGCCTGGACCGATTTGGCTAATTTTGGTCTTGAAATAATTGTGAAAGTTCAGGAAAGGTTTAAATGGTCGTTATGACGTTTCTTTTGACGGTGTATGGCGACCTCAGCCTGCGTCTCGCGGCATCAAGCTATGTCGCGTCGCTCATCACGCGGGTCACGGCGCGCATGCATGTCGCGATGCACCGCTCTACGCTGAAACCTGCAGCGCTACTTGATGCAATGTATTCTTAATTGTCACAATGACATATTATGCATCTTTTCGTGTAGTAAATAAAGTTCAATTTTGAATGGATATTTTAAAAATACAACGCCGTGCAACGCCGCGCCGCGTTGCGGTCTGAGCTGACCCTTAGGCTGGGTGTATATTGTCGGGAATCCGGTAGGCCGGGAAAAATTCAAAGCATTAAAAACAGAACTCTGCGCTAATAAGCTGAAAATCAAAGTGTCGAGTGTCAAACTGTCAAAATATATGACATTGACATTTTCCTCGACACGTGTGTTCGATTTCCAGCTCTATTGTATTAACGCAGATTATTTTTAGCGTTCTGAATTTTCTCCGGCCGTCTGGATTCCGGATCATATAGTCCCAGCCTTATCTCTTTAACCTTTCAAAAAAGTGTGTCATATTTTTGTGTATTATGTGTGTCATATTACAAACTTTTATAAAGTTTGTATGAAATTTTTATTCCTTGGACATTTTCGCATGAAATTTCGTATGAATTGAGTACGGAAAAATAATGAGTTCCGTATTTTAGCGTTTTTCAATATTCAACCCCTGAGAAAGTAAAATAGGGGATGAAAGTTTTAAATTATTATAAAGATATCGTTTAAAACCCAATTTCACGCGGGAAAATCCGCGGGCAAATGCTATTTATATTTTTTGCAGGCACTATCAAACTCTAAAACTTTTCTCGAGAACTCTATTGAGTTCATCTCTCATCTCTCATCGTTTCTCAAAAACGATTTCGTTCGCTCGTTTTTTTTTCGATTTATTTTGCAAATCCGACTACCACGGAAAATACTTATTGTTCGGGTTAATAAATAGCCTATGACACTCACAAATATATTTTAGGTTATAGGTTGAAATAGATCCAGAGATTAGCCCCTTACAATCTCGGTATGTCACAAACTCGCAAAGAAACAAACTTTACCTCTTTATAATATAAGTATAGAATAAAAACTTCATAAAACTTTCGCGTTTATAATAAGTGAGGATATGTTCGTCGTCGTGTTTTACTGATTTCGAAAATCTCTTGAATAGGAAAAGTCAGTAGATATTAGGCGTATAGACTTGATCTTAAACATATTTGGGATTTTGGTCAACCATCCTAGTTAAAATCCATGACCGGTAATGCTTAATATGAGTTAGCGCTACGACCTAGAATTTCACACTTTTTACTCCTGGTATTAATATACATCAATGATTAGGTAATACCTACGTAAAGTTTCAGCCAGTTCAACTAATCAGTTATTCTATAGCATTTTATATGTTATATCCTTTAGAGTTTAGACTGACATAACTTTTTTATTTATGACCCGATTGAAATGAAACAAACACCAAATTTTTAGTATAGCAAACCAAAACGCTTTAAATCACATTTAAATCGGTTAAGCCGTTGACTTTATTGAATATCGCAGAAACTGTACATTTTTTACTATAAAAAGTATATTATGTATTAATCCAGAGTCTAAACTACTACTATACCAAATTTTATCAAAATCTGTTCAGTAGATTCTGAGATTAGCGCGTACAAACAGATAAACAGACAAAAAATTCTAAAAATCATTGTTTTGGGTTCTATACCGTTCATAAAGCCTAAGTTATAAGCCAAAGATGTAATCATTTTTCTTATTTATCTTCCATGTAAGCGACCACTTACAAATTTATTATATGTATAGATATTAGATACAGATGATATATCGATATATCATAGAAACCCAAAAATATGGGATTTTGTTATTAAAATATCTTAGCCTGGTTACGGCAGCTAAACCGTACATTTTACCTAGGGGTAAATCTGCTACCAAATTCTATTAAATTCGGGTTGGTTGTTAGAGCGTGAAAGACGCGATGTGATACATGAGTTTGACATCAGATTCTCGTCGCTAGAGATTTGCTTATGAAATAAGACCGGCAAACAAGTGGACGGTTCGCCTGATGAGACTTATGTCTTATTATATATTATGATATACCTCAGTGAGGTAACAATAAATTTGCCAGTTTTGTTGACAGAGTGTAGCCAAGGCCCGTGTATTGCCTTTCATGAAAAAAAGTTGTAGCGAAGCCACGGTATCTCTCCGGTCGCGGCGGCAAATCGAAGCAAGTCGCGGTAAAAATAAGAGTCATAATAAAAGTGTGCCCCGAGTGGTTCTATTAAATGAATACAAATAATAATTCGTGTATCCTTTATTTTCAAATATCTTACATAACTTATGTATTATTATTTTTAAAACGCCATTTTCATTAACAATTATTACATTCCATTATTATAAAATAATACTATAATAGGGTTTACATGAATTTTAATGAAGACCATAAAAGTATGTGAGTTTTGCTCTAGGACGACGACATAGGTATAAAAAGTAAAAAAACAATTCCCTGGTTTTTTTAGATAATTAGCGATGTAATTAGCGGACCTCTTTATGATATTTATTTCACGTATGAAATGGTTGCCTAATCCATATAGATCCTATAGGATAGATGCCCTTCCCCGAAACGAGACAACTATCCACTAAAAGCTTTGACCGCATTTTGCGTTCTCGTACAATTACACAGAGGTCCACACAGTCAACTTAGTGATAGCTCAAAAGTCATTCGATAAATAATAAAAAAAGTATACAATTGGGGAGAGGACTACATGAAAAAGATTTAGTTTCATTTATATACTCGGCAATATTGAGATATTACTACTCGATAAACGTCTAAAATATAATAATTTAAGTAATATAATACATCTACGAATGTAAGTGTAGTTTATTAAGATAAGTCTAAAAATAAAAATAAAAACAATTTTAAATTATTATAGTTTGCTAAATTAGTGAAAAAAAACTACATCATTTGTTACTTACATCATCAACTAAAACATTCATTATAGTAAGTAAGAGCTTAAACGCGCATGTTTCAAAAATATTCACAAACGTCGTGTTCCTGCGGCCTTATTATATCTCATACACTTTTACCTAATAGTATCGTCATAGTTAAGTATGATTTTTGTATGGAGCGTTTTCACGAGACTTGCGTAATTTTGTAAACAAACAGTGACATAGGTGTCAGGGCAACTATACCCCTGGGGCAACTATCCTGGTTTTACCAATTGGACAAAATGGCAGCTTTTCCATATCAATGGTATATTTAACTACTCTTCCGTAGAAGGAAACAATCTCTGCGGTGGTGGAGAGAGCAAGGTTCAACTCAAACAACTCAACTAGCTCTACTCGTGAGGGAAAGGTTTATTTATTATTATTTGAGCCTGTCTCAGCATTTTTTTTTTAATTAACATGGATATAATATCTTTCATTTTTACTTAGTCTTATTTCATGATTTTCAAGATCATTGACCTTAGTTCATGAAATGATCCAAACCAAGCATATTATAACGTATTTAACTTTGAGCTTCGCTCAGCAATTTAAACGCGGATACATATAACTTGTAACATTTTTGCCACTTCACTATAAGCTACTAACTTTCGTTCTATTACGTTACAAAATCAAATTTTTATTATTATTTGTAATTACTTAACATTAAACTAATCACATTATGTATAATTATGTAGATAATATAATATTTACAAAAATTAAAACAACAATATCGTTTAGGTATGTTTATTTTTACATTTTATTTTCATTTTATCTAAACAGGTAGGTATATAACAAAAAAATTTAAACTTCAAGTTATTACTTTACAGCTTAATTATAATAACTTTACGTTGTGTTTTTTTTGTTCGTGTAAAACGGGTGAAACGTCAAACGGACTCAGGATAAGGACAGTTAAGTAAATTTAACGTTTAGCAGTTTTACAAATGATGTTAGCCTGATATTAGTCATAATATTATCATATTACTGTTTCTCAGCGGTAAGATACTAATGATAATCACCATGTTCCACCATCACCATTTTACAGCATACGGCCGCAAACTGCCAAGCATTAATTTTGCTTGACTGTACCTAGAGGATTTATTTTGTGTCGTATTCTACTTATTTTAGTATGATTCGGGTAAAATTAAATTCTAAGCATCTTGCATCATCTGAATTTTATTCTAGAATATGCTTCCACAGATGATGTTACCGAACATGCGCATGTCAATCCAGAATGATAAGTATCATCCATAAAGGTCCTTTCACACAAATCGCGCACGTTATACTTTATTAATGATTTATACTCATTTTCGTCAGCTCATATTAAAAGGAGACGATACGCGACACGGTGCTGCTTTTTCAGATAGCGATTCAAAATTGAACGTTATTCACTAGACAAGAAGATACACTTTTAATTGAAAGAGTTCGAATGTCAAAGAGCTGTCTAGCCCACTGCATAGCGCGGCGCCACTATTATAGCAATGAAACGTATATCTTCTTGTCTATTGAATAAAGTTCAATTTTAAATCACCATATTTAAAGTTCAACTCCACGTAAAGTATCGTCTCGTTTCGGTGTGAGCTGACCCTAAATGTAAACAAAAAATACGGTGGCACTCGGGGACTGCCGCGGTAAAGCTATTGCATAGTAAGTCTACACGCATGCGTCTAGTCGTACGCACACAAACACCGTGCCGAAGTCTGTCGAACTGAAATGACGTTAGACGATATACGGCTTTCAACGCCGCACCGCTGTGCCGGTCGGAGTGGGGGCTGTTAGGTTTATTATCGTTACGGAATTTCTTGATTTGGTCGCCGCGCTCAAAGCCCGCGATAAAAGCTATGCAATAGGTTAAAAAAATGAAATTTGACCAAATAAACCCCATTGTTTGTCTTTAATGCGCGGTGAATAAGTGACATTTGAACTGAAAGCATTAGCACCGAGTAGAAAATATAACTTGTGTACAGAGAAATAGCTTTCATAAAACAATAAAAATGGATCCAAATTTGAAAATTTTGACGTCCTTTTCAACGGCCCACAATGTTTCCGCACATTCGTGGACACACCGTATGCTTGTAGTAGTACAATCAAATCGAAAGCTAACTATGTAGCTGTTTATCTGCTTTCTCTCTCTCGGCTCTCTTCAATTTGTGGCATTAGTGCCGTCAATATTGAGATTTGTTTACATATAGATTACATTAAATCGGAACAGAGTATAATTGGTTGGGTATTCACTAGTTAAATTCCACTGCCGCTGACATATAGAAGCGGGTATAGTGGCTGAATAGTAATGGTAAATAGCAGGTACCAGAGGGTCAATTCTGCTAAATAGAACCTGCAATAATACAATTACAATCAAGTCGTGACACGCTAAAACTGTCAAACCGAAATTCTCCTAAACGTTAAAGCAGCGTCTAACGCCTCCTGATTGGTCCAAACGTCACAAAATCTGTTTCTATAATTACAAGTCGCTTCACTTTTAATGCAATGAAAGTAAAATGAAAGTCCACTTTAAATACGAGAATTGAGGTTCAGAGTTCATCGGTTCTGTTAACGAGCCGTCTCATTCGCTTAGGTGTCAAATCATGCACGCGCGAGCGGGACAGACTGACAACTGAACCGAGATTCGAGGCACGAGAACTGGAGACCTGGTAGTAGTTGGAGAACTAAAATCACTATTCAACAATCAATTGTACTCGTACTCGTTGAAGGTACAGTCTAAAATAATTTAAGGGGTTGTGCGCTGGATAGAACTGAAAATTGGTGTTCTATGAAACCGTTTTTTTCTCAGTCATGGTCGTATTGAAAAATCCCAAAAAATATATTATGTTAATTTGCATTATATTCAGCCGAGGACTGTCATTTTATAAATTGAAATTTTCATTTAAATATTGATTTAAAAATATGCCCAGTTCTGTCTTTTTTTATAACTTTTAACCTATTTTCTCATCTTCTATAAGTCACACGAGTGTGAAAATTATTTTAGTTTTTTTCAATAAGACAAGACTCAGGGGAAGGTCGTTTTAGTTTTTGCAAATGTTGTCTCAAATATTTATATCGATTTTTTATCCGATTTCAATACTCTCCGTTCGGCGCGATACGCCCTTGTCGCCTACAAATTAGAATGAGACTTGACGCTCAAGGTCAAGGATATATACAGAGCCTTAACTACCTACTTATAGAACCATATCGTTTTACAACCATTATCACTAAGATAACTAGCAATTGAAAATTAAAGCAACACAGTTAATTTATCCTATATCATGACCTTAAACGATATTTACATATTTTATTTACAATTCCAAGTAATTCTATAAAATCAGTCTATTTTAACATAGCTATTATGGATACTTTATTCACTTTTTTAACATTTCAACACCATTTTATTTATCCTAACTGATACTAGGTATATTAAATAAATAACAGCCTTTATTTAACTAATTATATTATTTATAATATATCGCCCTACCAAATACATTGAGCTATGAATTTGAGCGGGCTACTGCGCTGGAAGATTTTAAGTTCCTTTGAAAAGCATGTTAAATCTCATACTTTAAATAAGTAACTCTTGTATTTGTATTTAATCAGAATCTCGGAAACGGTTACCAAAAAGGATTTCCAGGAAATTTAGTATTTCTATGAAAATTAGTATGCAGGGAGCTTAAGTGGGAGAAAAATCGATCTAGCTAGATCTTATCCCTTTATATATAAATATATATATATATATATATATATATAAAGGGATAAGACATGAGTGATTTCGATTTTTAAATATCAAATTAATACTGTGCATAATGCTTGGTTTGCAGCGGACTTTTGCGTTGTTGGAAAAGTGGTGTGTCGGGTTCGAATCCCGGTCTGACGAATATTTTTGCCTCGGTCTGCCAAGTACTAAATTTATGAACTTTTCTTAACCAAAAAACTGGCGGGCACGGTTGGTAATGAAACGTCGGTGATGAGTATATTATTAAGAGAAGCTTTACATGGACTTTATCTCACGGTACAGTCTAGCCTGTCCTAAAACTCATACGAATATATCCTGTAGTATTTTCCATAAGAATACCACAATAGACATTCCCACAGTAATATTTCACACTAAGGGTCAGTTCACACCGAAACAAGATGATACGCGACGTGGCGCTGAATTTGTAAGATAGCTATTCAACATTGAAATATATTCACTACACAATAAGATCAAGTTTTGTATGACAACAGTCATACATTGTACACGGTGTGCAGCGCGGTGCCACTTGACCTTCAAACTCTTACAATGAAACGTGTATCTTCTAGTGTACCTAATGAATTCAGTAAAATTTTAAATAGATATCGACAATGCGTGTCGTTTCGTTTTGGTGTGAATCGACCCTAATGTACCATGCGTTTCTATAAAAATATTTGCCCTTCGATACAATGATAAAGTCGTGACTCGTGACGTCACAACTCATAAGTCAGAATCTTCAAAACAATTTATCCAGCAATTGCTATCTTCGGTCTGAGATTTAATTTAAACTTTTAGTACTGTTTATTCAATTAGAAATAATAATATGAAACAACATCCAGCTGGGTTTCATGAATATTAATAATAATTAGAACAAAAACAAGTCCTATTATATTATGTAAACACTCTTGATATTGTAAAATATGTCAAAGTTCCCCGAGTCGTGAAAAGCAACTGAAATTTACGTCTTATGCCCCCAGATTTTAATTGTTAGATTTACTTAGACTTTCGACTCACGACGGATTATGATGATTCTTAGGTTATGTGGTTTTAACACAGCAATCAGTTTTGCAATTTAAAACTTTTTTATTGTAATGAAATTTTGTGTTACGGATTTTTTGGTAGGACATTTATATGGTAGGATTGGCTTTTTTCTTGACAGCCGATTTTGAGAAGTTTTTATACTGACAACAAAAATATTATTGCATATACCTAGAAACAATTTTCCTATTTTAATTGAACAGAAGTGTCAACTTTAGGGCTTTTAAAACTATTCATTTGCTAATTAATATTTGTGGCAAGTAATACTTCTTATAAATAATTACTCCTAAGTAATTTGTGAATAGTCACAACTCACAGCGCGGTGTATTTGGTAGACAATCAGGAAATCAAACGACTATGTTTAAACGATATAGAACATTTCAACTGAGTGTACAACCCTGACTACACGTAAGACGTGGCGCTCGCTGTGTGTAGCTATCTTATTGAAGTTTCCTGGAAAGTTTGCAGTAGAAACTGCAGCAGTAGTTGTGTTGCGAGAACCAGGATTGTGGGTAGACACAAATCTGCTCCACCTGTAGACATAAGATAAGTTTAGGACTTTATACATAATCCCCCTTACTAATAAAAAGATTTACACGATGGATAACTTGAACAACGTTGCTGCCTTCCAACGCATCAGACAAAGAAGGCGGCGTTGTTTTAGTTATCCGTTGTGTAAATCTTTTTATTAGTAAGGAGGAATATATTATATTATAGGTATAATTACATACATAGCCTATTAGTTGGCTATGCAACATCTAATTATTATTAAAAAAGTACGCTTCGTTTGACACATAATAAAATCTATTTCTAGAATTCAGTCCTAGAGTAGACAAAAAACGGACAGAAACGATTCGGACTCGCCCACCGAGGGTTGGACCGGACCGTACAAAGTAGGTACTGAATAAAAATGAACATTATCAGCCTGAAAATAGGTGATGAAAGTTTGTATGAAGAAGATGTTATTATTAACATTTTCGTTTTAAAATAAAAAAATATGCTTTGTAAAAAATAAATAAAATAACTTTTGGAATGCTCACATCAAGCCCTTGCATATGAACAATTAGCTGCAACTTGAAATGTCGAACCGCTCTTAGACATTAGACCTAGACTTATATTCCAAATTTGCAGTATTCAGATTTTTCTTGAACCTGTAGTGTATAAAGGTTACTTGCCAAGATTTTAGATCTAGGTCAATGGGGCCTTTTAATTTTTAGTCCCTTGAGAGTGTCGAAATATTATGCGTTTTTTTGGGATCAAATCGGTCGTATCTTTTTTTCTTCAACGTAGAAATCAGATTTTTTCAAATATTAAAGAGACTATTGACCTAAATATACGGTTTAATTTCAATTCAATACCTCCACGCGTTCTCGAAATAAAAGATTTTAACTGACGTACAAGATAAAATATAATATTTAATATATAAATATACAAAATATAAAACATACAAAATACTACGGACAGATAAGTGATCTTACAAGGGTTCCGTTTTTTTTTGAAGTACGGAACCCTAAGAAAATTAAATGAAGTGTCTTTATTCTAGAATGAATGTGGTTTCGAATATTTGAAATTGAAACTGAATTTGAAACTGATAAATTAAATACGATGTGTATTTAATACGAGGGCTGCACTAAAAGTATCGGGAACGGAATATTTCCACTGTTCCTGTCATATTAAAACCTTTTTAATTTAAAACTCCTTGGTTTTAAAAATCGAATACCGTTTATTTATTTAAAAAAAGATTCTCGGTCTTGTCACAAGGTCTTGTCAAACTTGTTTAGTCGTTGAGAAAATGGAATTGACTCGAGAAAATTCTTCAAAACCACAATTTATCGCTGGTTTGCTGAATTTCAACGTGGACGTGTCAAGCTTAATGATGATCCCCGTCAAGGTCGTCCAAAAACTGCAGTCACCCAAGAAAACGTTGATGCTGTGCGTAAGCTGATTGAGGAAGATCGACATGTGACATACCGCGAAATTCAGGCAACTTTAGACATTGGTATGAGTCAAATACAAATAATCTTGCATGAACAATTAGGTGTAAAAAAGTTGTTTTCCCGATGGATACCGCATTTGCTCTGTGAAGAGCAAAAAGCGGCTCGCGTTACTTGGTGCGTCAGAACTCTCGAAAGATTCCACGCAGGATCCTCAAATGCTGTATACAACATCGTATCAGGTGACGAATCCTGGATATACGCGTACGAACCTGAAACAAAAAACCAGTCACGAGTTTGGGTGTTCGAAAATGAGTTAAAGCCAACAAAAATTGTTCGTTCACGGAGTGTTGCAAAAAAAATGGTGGCTACGTTTGTCTCCAAAACCGGCCATGTTGCGACTATTCCTCTTGAGGGACAAAGAACGGTTAATGCAGAATGGTATGCTAACATTTGTTTGCCACAGGTCGTTTCTGAACTCCGTAAAGAGAACTGCAACCGCCGCATCATCCTCCATCACGACAATGCGAGTTCTCACACCGAGTTCTCACACCGCGCACAGAACAAAAGAGTTTTTAGAGCAAGAAATCATAGAATTATTAGACCATCCGCCATACAGCCCCGACCTAAGCCCTAATGATTTCTATACTTTCCATAAAATAAAGAATAAATTGCGTGGTCAGAGATTTTCATCACCTGAAGAAGCTGTGGACGCCTACAAAACGGCCATTTTGGAGACCCCAACTTCCGAATGGAATGGTTGCTTCAATGATTGGTTCCATCGTATGGAAAAATGTGTCAAATTTCGCGGAGAATACTTCGAAAAGCAATAAATACATTTTTAAAAAGTAATGTTGTGTCACTTCCTTGATTCCCGCAATTTTCAGTGCAGCCCTCGTATGATAGGCACACTTCGATATTTTACAGTCACAGGTTGACATGCGGTCTCATCCCAGAATGACTACTTTATCCTAGTTTTGACCAAAGCCTTTGATTTGAGTATTTTTAGTCAAACATAGAAGTTCCTGCCTTTTCAGCCAAACGTCGAAAGTAAAATATATCAGTTTCGGGTTTTGCCTAGGCCACCCTAGAAGAAACTGGAAGACTCGAGGCAAAGTTTAATTATCTTGGGCTTTGATTTAGTCAAAGCCTTCCGATGCACGCGACGTTTGACTCGAGACCGCGACCCGAGATCGAATTAGGGTCGCGGTCCGCGGAGCCAATACATAGTTTGAACTTATATGCAGCACTAAGCAATCCCCGTTACCCGCGACGCGCGACTAGTGAGCGTAGCCAGAGAACCTGATCAGCTGGTTTGCTGGTCGCGGTCGCGAGTCGCGGTCCCATAGATCGGAAGGCTACCGTAAGACATCAAGTCAGACCTGAGCATTGACTAGTCAAACCTAGGAGCGCCGGAGCTTCGAGGTGTGACTAACAGATAAAGTAATATGATATCCTATATCCTTATAACACAGTTGTATAACTTTAATTTAATTATACTAATGCTCGATACATACCACAAAATTTATATGGTCCTAATTACTTAAATATAAAGTACATAATACCTGTAAAACTTCGTCCTAGTGCAGACGCAGGGTTGGCACTTCGCTCCTGCAGGACTAGAGTGTGACTGGTAGACTTCCACACGTCGAATATCGACGCTTCACATCTGAGAAAATAATATTCTGAGGTTAACGTTCGGGTAAACGGACAATTTTATTTGCAAGGCACTAACCTATAGACCATATAGCTCATCTTGCACTATCTGACGATATTGATGAATATCAAAAAATACTGTTACCTTATGTGAATCGAAAAAGTGTTTTTTTTTTTTTAAATGCTTCAAGATCTCTGTTTATGCATTTAAAAATGTTGAGGTTAGCTGTTGGTTCACGGTACTTTATTTTTTTTCCAAACCAGGAGGACAATTTGTTTGCATCGCACTGGCCTATAATAGGCCACGTTATACTATATCTGACGATATTAAAAAATATAATAAAATATTAGGTAGCAGTATTTTATGATATTTTTTAATATCATAAAATTAATTTTTAATATCATAAAATTATGAATCGAAAAAGTGTTGTTTAAATCCTTCAAAATCAACATAATTATTCCGTGTTGATGCAGTTAAAAACTAATACATATATGAAGATAGGATTTATAAATTACTAGCTTTTGAAGATAAATAAATTGAGCTTAAAATGATAGATAAAAAGTAGCCTATGTGTTAATCCAGAGCCTAAACTACTACCACACTAAATTTCATCAAAATCCGTTCAGTAGTTTTTGCGTGAAAGAGTAACAAACATCCATCCTCACTAACTTTCACATTTATAATTGTAGTAAAATAAATCCTATGTGTGTATTAGTTTTAATATAACAAAAACTAGATGTTAGAAAATTGTAATTTTATCTTATTTGTAAAATGGTTCAGCATCCCTGATACGTTGTATTTATCTTCATATAAGTTATTGAGCTTCTGTTGTTGGAAAACTCTTTAGAGAAAACTGAAATAAAATACTTCTTTAAGGCCAATTCTTGCTATAGAAAATCATATAATTGAAAGATATCTTCGATATTTTATCTGTACAACTAATTTGAACTTATCCAAGTGTAAATATGTATTGAAGAAACACTAAAACTTTAAAACTGTAGCGCCACAACATCTATGGTCTAATGGTTTAAGAGTTCAGTTAAGTTCAATTAATTTCCCCTTGAAAACTCTACAAAATACGATCTTGTGACCAATCATATCAAAATATAAAATAGGTACTATAATAAATATATTTCTTTGTTTTAATGTATGCAATTTGCTTAAGTGTGTGTGTTTTATTTATTTATTTATTTATTATATTAATACGTGCAGCAAAAACTTACAGTAGGTACAGTTTTACGAGAATTGTGCAACCGGAAGAGTATGAAATTTTGCTGATAAATTAAAGTTTATGTAGCGGAAGGTATGTAGAAAACTAATATTTTTTAAAAATAATGCTTAGAAATATATAAAATCAATAAAATATATCGGTTGTCTGTAAAGTCGGTTTACTGACGATAGTTGAACGTGACAACGTCATAAGAAAATACTGATGGATCGCTCACTCAAGTAGGAGAGAGACAGATTCCGCGCTCTCGCTTGCACTTCAAGCCTTAAATGGAACGCCTCCGAGCGAGGTAACGCCGCATGAGTCATGTTTTTTCGTGCGTACAGCCGGCTCCATCGAATTATAAGACGTTATCACGTCAAAAATAACAGCAACATACACTACCTCAGATTATTAACACACACTACCGTGCGTTGGATAGAAACAAATGGATACAATTTTGTTTTATGTTGTCGTCTGTCAATCTGTCACAACAGTTACAAATTCAACCGACTTCCAAAACACAGGAGAAGGGTTTTCAATTCGTGTGTATGTTTTTTTTTTGTATATTTGTTACGCGATTACTCCGCCGTTTGTGGACCGATTTTCAAAATTTTTATTTCAAAGGGTTGTCTCCCAAATTGGTCCCATTGTCACCAAATGGTAGACCTAGTGTTGGGATCCATGAGGAATCGAGAGAAATCCTTAAAAATTTACAGGGACACCTATAGTGATTTTTACTTTTTTTGGAGTAACTAGAGCATATTATGTTACCAAAAAGTGAAATGTGCCAAGGTATACCCTGGAGCACTGAACGGCACTCCTCAGTCTCTGAAGATATAATATTTTTGGAAATTTTAGAGTTGTTTTTAAAACTGCAAGCATATGTCACTGTTGAATAATCAGCATCACCACCACCATCATCACGATACTATGTTGATATAGGTATTTTTCCTAGTCTTTTACACCGATATCGATTTCTTTGAACATTCACATCTAACAAAAAGTGAAATGTTGTGCCAAGGTATACCCTGGATCCAAAAGGGCTAAACGCAGTTCTTAATGATGCACGTTTGGAAATTTCAGCATTGTTTAGAGAACTGCAAGCATATGTTACTATTAAATAATCATCATCACCACTACCATCATCACAATATACATAATCATAATAATACGATGAAATAGGTACTTCTCTTATTAATTTACACCAATATCGATACCTTCGAACATTCGCTAGTCCCATCATCATTATCATTATATATTGTGTGTCAACACTGTTACATCATTTCCTCCGACACTTCATGTGTTCGCGCCAACACTAGCGCGACGTTTAGAATAAACACAAAGGACATCATTACGTGATGTATGGCCGACCGAAAGGGGCGCTGTCAGAGAGTGACGAACACTTGCATTTAGATCCCCTTCCGCGCCGGATGCATTTTCAGCTCATCCCGAAACCTAGTGAACGCGAACGCGTGTGCGCATATTTATTTGTGCTCGTTAATATAATACCAAATTCGCCGGCGAACCGCGATAAATCTATCGATAATCCGCTCAACAGCTGTGTAGTGTAGTGAGAAGAAACTTCCGCCCAGATACAGAACCACCAGCTCAACAATAAGGTCAGTCCCAGATTTCTCCAGCCCTCACATTAACCTATATACCTATTTCCCTCAGCTCAAAGTCGTATGTGTAAGTTCCTAGCTTACACATTTCTTGGTCCATCGAGCCTTCGTGAAGCCCTTCTCCCTATTACCGGCGTTGGGCCTGATTAGAACCAGCACCTACAGTTCCACTCCGCCCAATTCTGCACATAAAATTAGCTCGATTATTTATATTTTGTCCAATTAATTCTGGCCAGGCCGCCCCGCCATTTTAAAACCAAGTTACAGTCCATTCCCATTATCAATTCGGCACATTTAACATTAAACCCCTATTCTGTACTTTGATATTAACCTATATGTTAATTATTTAAATTATTTTGTGCATATTTCGGCCCATAAATTCATAGGAAAAACCCAAAAAAAAAAGTGGGTAGGTTGTCGGCTTATTGTCGAACAAAGAACTCGAACATTCCAGAACTTCCCTAACGTACCTAATACATAATTTGTGCCAATAATATCTCATATAATTTTCTCAGCTCTTAATTACTTACAAAATATTTTAATGTTTGATTCGCATATAAAATAAGTAATAACTAGTAAGTATTGTGAATTACGTTCGGCTCATAACAGAATTGTAAATCGTCGTTGCATTACTAAGTTTGAATTATTTTATCTATATATAACGTTTATATCTTCATATTCTCAAATTTTAAAATACAATATTAATTAACTTAGCATTATTTTAATAGTTACGGGTTGCATAACATCTCAAGTGCCCATACCAAACATCGTCGGCTCGCTTCGGTACAGAAAACTTGATTTGTGTGCATTCTGTAGGTAATAGGTACCTACACGGCGCCCGTGCGAACAACAGCTGTTACATTCATTCTCAATTAGGTATTCTTCATAGAATAAATAGTGACCTTTACATTGAATTCATATCTTATCTACGTTCTGTGTCTATACAAAAATATTATTAGGTGTTACGTTACAGCTGTTTTAAATAAGAATTCTTATCGACGTTCTGTGTTTATACAAATATATTATAGGTGTTACGTTACAGCTGTTTTGAATAAGTCGGCACACTATTGAGATTGAACCTGCTCATACCTACTTACATTGTTTTCATTACGTTATTTTGTTTCTAACGCGCCCGCTAAGATTTGTTTATATTCAAACTATATTAGCATCAGGCGATCGGTCAGCTCATTTGTTAATTAACTCGTACACATTTTATGATAAAATTGTATACATTGTCGGCACATTATTAAAATCTATTTTCTGCGTTTTAATTAATTGCGCGCGTATTTTCCGCTCATTACTTTTAAATATTTAACTTAGTTACACGCATATATTTTTAAACATGCCTACAAAATCGCAAGCGGCCATATTTAGGCAAACTATAAAATCTATTAGTCGGCTCAGAGAGATCGCATTGGCATTACACAAAGGTGACTCAAAGTCTAACAAAACGGAGTTTAATGCGCGTTTTAAAGACCTACAAAATTTGAAACAAAAATTAGAAAATTTATACTGCGAAATTTTAGACGACGGCAGTGTTACAGAAGAAATTAAAAAGTTTTATACAGCCGGTTACGAGAACGCGCTATCCGAATATTATGATATTTTAACTGCAGCGGAAAATATAAGTTCCACTTCAGAGTCAAGTCAGCTCACTTCTGCCGTTCTGCCCAAAATTGAACTGCCAAAATTCAGCTCACGCGTTGAGGACTGGCCATCGTTTATTATGATTTTTAGGAGTCTTACAGACGACATGACGTCACTTACAGATGCAGTTAAGCTGCACTATCTTTTGTCTTGCCTATCGGGGGAGGCGCTCAGCATGATTGCGCATTTAAAAATCACAAATGATAATTACAGCGTCGCGCTCGATATTCTCACACGTAGGTATGAAAACCGCCTTGTTCTGATAGATGGGTTTGTTGATATAATACTCGGCCTACCTAATATTCATATTCGATCAAGCATACGCGCGACGTTTTTAACTCCGCTCATCTCCGCACAAAGCGCATTAAATAATCTGCGTTTACCTATGGATAGTAATTACGTATTTGTGTCTATTGTAGTTAGAAAATTACGAGGCGAGCTCCGCACCCTGTTCGAAAGAAGATACGGCATCTCGGACACTCTGCCCACCTTAGGTGATTTGATTTCTTTTTTAGAGGAGCACGCGCGCTGTATCGAAACCGAGTATTCTAATGCAACGCGCGGTGTTACCTACTCACCACAAACTGGGCCCTCTCGTCAACACACACCCCCCGCAAACTCTCCGCGCAGTCCACGCTTTAGACCAATTAGTCCCGCGTATCCTCGTAATGCTCAGCGCTCGCCATCGGCTCACACTTTAAGTAGCTATCACGTCAGCCCAGTTCCTCATTACCCTCAACGCTACTGGCCCCCCTCCCCCCGAACAGAGCGGCGCGAGTACTCAGCCCGGAATACAGATAAACGCAAGCGATTCTACTGCCCCTATTGTAGGAATACAGAACACAAACTTATCGCGTGTCCGAAATATAATCATCAGCCCACTCAAGGTCGTTGGGATTTCATAGAAGCCAACGACAGATGTCGTTAATGTCTAGGTCCGCATTTTGAAAATGAATGTCGTTCGACAAACTCATGCAAAGAGTGTGGAAGTGCAAATCACCACACCTCGCTTCATCGTCACGGAACTCCAAATTCTCCGGTGTCGTCAGCGCATTTGCTTCCTCCTCATTTACGTGCACAGCCCCGCCGGCGTGCTCAAGACAAGCCACATACCTACACGGCCTACACACAACATACGCGTGCACATCAATCATCATCATCAGACCCCAACCAATCGTCTGATCATGCACCGTCTACAACTCATCAATCTCAAAACAAGAAACAATGACTACCTACAATCACGGAGCACATAGAATTAGAAGATCAGCCCAATAATTTAAAATGTCATTCAGCTCATAGTACACCTGCACATTCAGCTCATAAAATATCTAAATGTAGTTCAGCCCAATATTCTGTAGAATCAGCCCAAGTAAATTCAACTCAGCACATAGAAAACCCATTAAAAATCCAGTATTACTTCCCACAGTCGTTTAAAATATATCTGATAAATGCGGAGACTATCACAAAGCTCGGGCTTTATTGGACTGTG
Organism: Phengaris alcon alcon; assembly: GCA_037179445.1. Lineage (NCBI taxonomy): Eukaryota > Metazoa > Arthropoda > Insecta > Lepidoptera > Lycaenidae > Phengaris > Phengaris alcon. The sequence goes on from JAYRCH010000305.1 coordinate 938,359, forward strand.
GTAGCATGATAACGCTCATAACTCAGCGCATGACTAGAAATCTTAATTTGCAACCAAAACAATGTTCATTAAAAATTACAGATGTAGGTGATCAGCACATACAAAATTCTAAAGGTTGGGTCACAATAACATTTAGGCCCACACACCGTGACACGCCATCTATTACTACTACCGCTCATATTCTCAAAGACGTTACAGGTTATTTACCTTTGCAAAAAATACCAGATGTTGTACAAGACTCAGCTCATCAGCTCATTCCATTGGCGGATCAAGCTTATCATACTCCTGCGCCCATTGATCTCATTTTAGGCTCAGACGTTTTGGGTCACGTTTTAGATGGTACTAAGATTGCTTTGGGCCCGGGGAAGCCCATAGCCTTCGGCACGATTTTTGATTTTGCACTCATAGGACTCGTTGAACACTCATGCGATTCACCTGTAGCTCAAGTTAACTCTGCTCATATTACTCATACTCATTATACTCAGTCGGCTCACTCTACACATTCTGCTCATTCTACTCATGATATTTGCAAAAGCCTGGAAAGATTCTGGGAGTCGGAAGAACCCCAGCCTCGTTCTGCTCATTCAAACCCGCTACACGAGCAATGTGAACACATATTCAGCTCAACCACCATTCGTGACGATTCAGGCCGTTACATGGTGACTCTTCCCTTCTTATCAGATGCACCCGTATTAGGTAGTACTCATGCTATTGCTCTACGTAGATTTCTCAATCTAGAAAAACGGTTGCAATCCGATCACACACTGCGACAAAAATATATAGAATTCATGAACGAATACATAAACTTAGGACACATGACACCGTGTCATCCGTCTACATTTACTCATAAACCTCATTATTATAATCCACATCATGGCGTGTTCAAATCAGGTACTGACAAACTCCGCACAGTATTTGATGGTAGTTGTAAGTCATCCAATGGAGTCAGTTTAAACGATTGCCTGCACACAGGTCCAGCACTTCAACGAGACATTGTAGATATTATAATATCATTCCGCGCACATCGTATAGTATTCAGCACTGACATAAAAATGATGTTTAGAAATATTCTCTTAAGACCAGACCAAAGACACTATCAGCTCATACTCTGGCGATTGTTTCCAGATCGACCTCTGCTCACATATGCACTCAACACTGTTACATACGGATTGCGCTCAAGTCCATATCATGCTATCCGCAC